>WNWU01000036.1:8989347-9090026 GCA_012654045.1 Ptyas mucosa
TATATATCTGACATAACCACTGTAACAGCAATGTGAGGGGAAAAACAGAGAGCAGTGATCTGATTCAGGTTGTGTAGTTCAGCTAGATCGGACTTAGCATTGATCAGGTTGCCCATGAGTATCAACCCAAAATGCATCTATCGTCCAAATGAACACAGATTTGCCTACTTCAGGGTTTTTCAAACTGTGTCCTGTAGAAGCCTAATGATCTGCAAGAATTTGGTGAGGCTCTGTAAGATACTAAGGGGGGGGTGGGGGAAAGGTTATGCGAATAATGCCATTTAAAAAAAATCACTAGAGCTTTATTTCTTGATCAGGGGTTCCATGGATTTTTTTTTTCAACTAACAAATCTGGGGCCTGAACAAGTTTCAAAACCCATGCCCAAGAGCATAAAACTGATCCCATTCTTAGCCATTTGTTTTATTGTATTATTTTATTTTATTTAGAAAACTTTTACTCCACCTCTCTCTAGTCACACTCAAACAAATCAGATTAATCCATTAAAAGCAGCCAGGCAAAAACAAAACTAAAAAACTGCAAAAATGAAATCTGTGATTAAGCGACAGAACCAGATCACAAAATTATCCCCCAGATCCCTCAAAATAATACCGGGTCTTATGTTAATTTTTGCTCTAAAAGGCATATTATGACTTATTTCCCGATTAGGTCTTATTTTGGCAGAAATACAGTACTAAATGCCTCTGTCTGCTGTCAATCTTAATTGGGACTTATTTTTGGGGTAGGGCTTATATTAGGAGCACCCTGAAAAATCATGCTAGGCCTTATTTTCCTATTGGGTCTTATTTTTGGGAAAACAGGGTATATTTAGATAGAAAGGAAATTATTGGCATTTTATGTTATGTTAATATTATATTATATGGTTACCGTATTTTCTGGCGTATAAGACTACTTTTTAACACAGGAAAATCCTCTCAAAAGTCGGGGATCGTCTTATACGCCGGGTATAAGCCTACCGACGCTCTGACTTCCCCAGCTGACCCCCAGTGATGGCGAGCCCCAGCTGTCTGGGGAAGTCGGAGCGGCAGTAATATCCACCTGGATGCCTGGGACGGTGGGGGAAGCTCCGCGCAGCAACCAGCTGGGTCCAGCATTCAGCGGCATGCACCCTTGACGAGATCAGAACAGCTTCCTGAATCTGAGTTGCCGACGCTGACTGATGACGCTATGGGAGCGCCGACAACATTGAGCGGTAGTCTTATACTGCGAGTATAGCCCAAACCCTATATTTTAATAGGAAAAGTAGGGGGTCATCTTATACGCCCAGTCATCTTATACCCCGGAAAGTACAGTAGATGAAATGTTAGAATGCCCACAAATCACCTGTTGAGCTTTTCTCCTATCTCCAGACAGCAAACTTGCATTGGTGTGAGGAGAAGCCTTTCAGGTTGTCATACAATGCACTGGGTAGAATAAATAACCTTTGAGGAACAGGAGGAAGAGCTGCAGTCAAGTCAAGGGTCAGATAAAAGAAATCTGAGTTCAGGGCAGAAATGTAATTTGAGGAAGCATCTCAGACATGGCTGTCCCTAGTTTTCATGAAGATAAAGTGAGGGAGAGGGGTGGAGCACATTCAAATTTACAAGATTGTATTACTCTAACCTTATCTTTGAATGATCATTATCATTCAGCTTACAGTATGTATCTTTGGTTTCCAAATTTGGTCTATTTCGCAGGGCTGAATTAGGATAAAACATAGACAACAACTGCTGCTTCAAGCATTGATATTATTATGTTGACTCACATATGACATTGAGTGACAGCCTTAGGAATCACTTGTACATAGCCCCACTAAGAACATATTTAGAGATTAATAAAATATGGGTGACAAATCCCTAATGTACAAGACTAGGAACCTCACCTCTGGATTGTTTTTGCTTTTTCTGCTGCTGTCCCAGATGTGAAATATTTGCTTCCTAAGCTGCAGTTGATTCTCTCTGTGTTTATTTGATCCTCCCATCCTGGGCAGAAGAGACATTCCAGGATATCCCTTCATTCCTGCCATTTTCCTCCAACAATGGTAGGAATGGCCCTTCCCATTGCATCACTGTGGCGTTGTCTGGAAAACAATGATGAATATGCAATGGAGTATTCTTTAAGGACTTATACATATTGAATCTTTTATGCAGATGCCTAGAAAACAGGCTCCCTCAGAAATAGGTCATCTAGGTAGTGTGAGGAAAAAGTAGGGAGGGGAAAACTAATCCCAGTTCAATTTGAATTGTCAATATAATTTTGATTGTTGAATCATCTTCCTCCACCAGCTCCCTTGCGTGATTTTGGCTTTGTTTTCAATTGTTTCATTATTTTTTCCCCATATGTTAATGAGACAGAATTTATTTTTGTTGGAACCATTGTCTTTTGTTATTGCATCAATGGACATCATCAAGTCTAATTTTCTGTCAATATGGATTTGCATCTTCTCATCCCATCCTGTTTACACATCACTAGTACTGTCAACCACTTAGTGAGTTTGCTTAATAATAGCAATAGCATTTAGACTTATATACCACTTCACAGTGCTTTACAGCCTCCTCTAAGTGGTTTACAGAGTCAGCATATTGTTCCCAACAATCCGGGTCCTCATTGTACCTACCTCAGAAGAATGGAAGGTTGAGTTGGTTTGGATCAAACTCCAGACTGTGGGCAGTGAGTTAGCTTGCAGTATTGCAATCTAACTACTGCACCACCACGGTTCTACCTGTTAATGATCTATCTGATACTACAATGACTGAGTAAAGCTGGCGTGCATATGAAAAAATGTTCTACTAGATTAGACCAAAGGAGGCTCTCAATAATTATTCAAGCAGACCAATGGATACACTTGGATGCAAAAATTTAGTTCAGATTGTATGCTTTGATGAATTCTGAAGTGAACAGAAATGGACAAAACCTCTCATGCCTATTATTGATATGTTGACAGGTCCAGAATAAGAAAATTGTAAAATGGGAGGCCAGTTAAGAGTCCTTGGATGCATTGCTTGGATATGCTGTTTTCTCCACATTTTTTTTAAAAAATCCTGGCTGAATCACTTGTGGATTTGTTGAAACATATACTCTGGCCTTCTAAAGAGCAGTCAGGGTTGATCTCCTCTAGGACTGACCGGTTTGATCACCTTGCAGTCCAAAAGCCTCAATTTTTTGGCGTTCCGCCTTTCTTATAGTCCAACTTTCACAACCATACATTGCAACTGGGAAAACCATAGCCTTGACCATATGCACTTTTGTTGGCAGAGTGATGTCTCTGCTTTTTAGAGTGCTGTCTAGATTTGCCATAGATTTCATCTCCAGGAGCAAGCGTCTCTTAATTTCTTGGCTGCAGTCCCCATCTGCGGTGATCTTGGAGCCCAGGGATCTGTCACTACTTCCATTTCTTACCCATCTATTTGCCAGGAATTGAGAGGGTTGGATGCCATGATTTTAGTTTTCTTAATGTTGCGTTTCAAGCCAACTCTCCTTCTTCATCCACATCAAGAGGCTCTTTAGTTCCTCTTCACTTTCTGTCATTAGAGTGATATCATCTGCATATCTGAGGTTGTTGATATTTCTCCCAGCGATCTTAATTCCAACTTTTGATTCATCTTTTTTTTTTTGAAGATGAAACTCAAATATTTTGGCCACCTAATGAGAAGGAAGGACTCACTGGAGAAGAGCCTAATGCTAGGAAAGACTGAGGGCAAAAGAAGAAGGGGACTCCAGAGAATGAGGTAGTTGGATGGAGTCACTGAAGCAGTCGGCGTGAGCTTAAATGGACTCCAGAGGATGGTAGAGGACAGGAAGGCCTGAAGGAACATTGTCCATGGGGTTGCGATGGGTCGGACACAACTTCGCAACTAACAACAACAACAAAAATGCTCTGGCCAAAAGTGCTAAACTTTTGAGAAATGAACTTAAGAAATGAAAAAGTGTATGTATACTACATAGTATATACTATATCCGTGATGGCGAACCTATGGCACGGGTGCCACAGGTGGCACGCGGAGCCATATCGGTGGGCACGCGAGCTCAGCTCTGGCACACATGCGTGCACCAGCCAGCTGATTTTTGGGCCTTCTGGGCCACCAGAAGTCAGGAAACAGACTGTTTCTGCCCTCTGGAGGGCCTCTGGGGGGCTGGGGAAGGCCATTTTTGCCCTCCCCTGGCTCCTAGAAAGGCTCTGGAGCCTGAGGACAGTAAAAAACGGGCCTACTGGGCCCACCGTGCCATCACATGCCAAAAGCAGGGGGAGCACGGGAGGGCAGGGCACATAGAATTATGGATGTGGGCACGTGTGTATATGACCCCATCACGCTCCACCCCCCCTGCTTTGGGCACACAATGGCAAAAAGGTTAGCCATCACTGTACTATATAGTACATAAGTGTACTATTCCACAACAAAGCTTCTTCCTTGTTACTCTGTTGAAAAAGCAAAATAAAACTAATTGCAATCAAACACACCAGTAATTTACTTCAACAAATCTTGTATAAACTCAAGAGCAGAAGAAAGGACTGTCCAATTATGTGTTACACTGGTCATAATTTTACACATATTCTGAAATACAGACTGTAGAAGGTATTACCATCAATAATTCATCGGGCAAATCCTGCTTTATATCAAATATTTGATAATATTAAATTTTTTTTGGATGACTATTAGTTTTTTATATTGATGAAAATTATAGAAATGTTTGGCATTACTGGATGTGGGGAAATTTTTTTTGATATGGTACAAAGTGAATTTTCGGTACAAGATGTGAACAGAAATAATGTTCCTATAGAATTTATTTCTTGAATAGATTGTTATTATTCTAATTTATTTCTCATGAATAATAATCAATGGAATTATCTCCAGAGTAATCAAGAAGTGATGTGAACTATGTCCTTTGATATTTAATTTGGTCTTGGAATCTTTGGTATGTTTAAAACAACAAATTCAGGGAATGCATGTGAGCAAAATTGAACATAAATTATTATTAAATGCAGATGACATTTTGATCTTGTTTATAGTAGTGGCCAAAATTGTGGAAACCTTTTGGGAAAAGTGTATTTTTGAGATTTGATGACTAATAACACCACTTTTTTTTTTTTTTTGGAGTTTCAGGATAATCATATTCCACTGCTGGAATGGCCTGGGAATAACCCAGACCTTAACCCAATTGAAAATCTATGGAGCCGACTAAAGAAACTTGTTAGACAGAAGTGACCCAGCAATAAAACACAGTTAATAGAAGCAATCATTCAATATGATCAGGTATGGCAGGAGCAGGGGACCGCATCATGTGGTGGGGGCACGCACTCGGTATCTTCGAGCGATCGCATGCCCCGGTCCCCTTAGCCCTTCCCGTTCCCCAGGTTGCTCAGAATCTCAGGGCCCGAGTTTCCGGCTGTTGTTATGTAATGCCAGGTCCGTAGTAAATAAGGCCCCCCTCATTTGTGATCTTATTCAGGAAGGGGGAGCGGACCTGGCAGGTTTTATGGAGACTTGGTTGGGCCATGAGGGGGGTGTTCCCCTCGTGGCTATGTGTCCACCAGGTTTCCGTGCATTCCATCAGCCGAGAGCTCAGGGCAGGGGCGGGGGGGGGTAGCGGTTATTATAAAGGAAGGTCTTGACCTGAGGGAGGCCACTGTACCTCAGATAGCCAGATGTGAGTCCCTCTTTGTGAAGTGGGGTTGCGGGGTGCAGATGGGTTTGTTGGTCACGTACCTGGCTCCCTGCCACGTGGCAACAACCCTGCCCGAGCTTCTCAACGTTATAGCCGAAGTGGCGGTTGATACCCCCAGACTTCTGGTCATGGGGGATTTTAACTTGCCATCTGTCAGCGAAACGTCTGAGGTAGCTCGGGAGTTCATGGCTTCCATGACGGCCATGGACCTGACTCAAGTAATTCACGGCCCTACTCACATGGATGGACACACTCTGGACTTAGTTTTTATCTCTGGTCAGTGGTTGAGTGGCCTTGATATAGGGGATATAGTTATTGAACCCTTGTCATGGTCTGACCACTCACTCCTTCGACTCGACTTTCTGACCACCACACCTTGTTGCAGGGAGGCAGAACCAACCAGGTGGTTCCACCCCAGGCACCTGATGGATCCTGATAGATTCCAGATGGAGCTTGGGCCATTTCCTGAGACTCTGGTTCACGACTTGGCTGAAGACCTAGTGGCTGCCTGGGACAGTGCGGCCACTGGCGCTTTGGACCGTATCGTGCCTTTGTGGCCTCTGACCTGGCACCGAACTTGCTTAGCTCCTTGGTTTACCAAGGAGCTGAGGGAGATGAAGTGCCGGAAAAGTCGCCTAGAGAGCGGTTGGAGGGCCAGCCAATCCGAATCTGACCTGACACTAGTAAGGTCTCATATTAAGACCTACCTAGTAGCGATAAAAACGGCAAAATCTAACTATTTTGCTGCTCTTATCGTGTCATCAGAGAATCACCAAGCTGCCCTGTTTAGGGTGACCCGCTCCCTCCTCCATCTGGGAGTGCGGGATGACCCCTTGCAGGGCCGAGCTGAGGACTTTGTACAGTATCTGTATGATAAGATCACTCAGATTCGGGAAGACTTGGCCGCTGACTGGGTTAGTTCAGACGAGATGACGGAGGCAGGTCTTGAGAGTGTCATCTGGGAGGAGTTCGATCCTGTGGCTCCCGAGGATGTGGACAGGATCTTGGGACGGCTGAATGCGACCACATGTTTATTGGACCCGTGTCCCTCCTGGTTGGTTCTGGCTTCCCGGGAGGTTACACAAGGCTGGCTCCAGAGAATTATCAACGCTTCTCTGAGTGAGGGTGTCTTACCAGCCGCCCTGAAAGAGGCAGTGGTGAGGCCCCTCCTCAAGAAGCCTTCTCTGGATCCGGCTGTTTTGGCTAACTATCGTCCAGTCTCCAATGTTCGTTTTGTTGCGAAGGTTGTTGAGAGTGTGGTGGCACGGCAGCTTCCCCAGGACCTAGATGAAGCTGTCTATTTAGACCCGCTCCAGTCCGGTTTCAGGCCTGGGTACAGCACAGAAACGGCATTGGTCGCGTTCGTGGATGATCTCGGGCTCGGGGTAAGGGTTATTCCTCTATCCTGGTCCTGTTAGATCTCTCAGCGGATTTTGATACCATCGACCATAGTATCATGTTGCACCGGCTGGAGGGACTGGTAGTGGGGGGCACTGTTTTGCAGTGGTTCTCCTCCTATCTCTCCGACCAGTCGCAATCTCTGTTGACAGGGGGCAGCAGTCAATCCTGAGTCGCCTTGTTTGTGGGGTGCCACAAGGGTTGGTCCTCTTGCCACTCCTGTTCAACATTTATGTAAAGCCGCTGGGTGAGATCATCCATGGTTTTGGGGTGGAGTTCCATCAGTATGCTGATGACACTCAGCTGTACATCTCCACCCCAGACCATCCCAACAATACCTTGGAAGTGATGTCCCAGTGCCTGGAGGCCGTGCGGGTCTGGATGGGGAGAAACAGGCTTCGACTCAACCCTTCCAAGACCGAGTGACTGTGGCTGCCGGTGTCCCAGTATAGCCAGCTGGTGCCATCACTGGCTATTGGGGGCGAATCATTGGCCCCCACGGGAAGGTCTCGCAACTTGGGCGTCCTCCTGGATGCACGGCTGTCTTTAGAAGAGCATACGACAGCCGTGGCCAGGGTGGCTTTCTATCAGGTTCACCTGATACGCCAGTTGCACCCCTTTCTAGACCGGGACTCCTTACGCACTGTCACTCAAGCACTCGTCACTTCTCGTCTGGACTATTGTAACACTCTCTACATGGGGCTCCCCTTGGGGTATGCCCGGAGGCTCCAACTGGTGCAGAATGCGGCCGCGCGGGGGATTATGGGAGCAACAGGGCGCTCCCATGTGACGCCTCTCCTGCACGAGCTGCATTGGCTCCCAGTGGACTTCCGGGTGCGCTTCAAGGTGTTGGTGATCACCTTTAAAGCGCTCCATGGCTTAGGGCCGGGATACTTATGGGACCGCCTTCTGCCACCAAATGCCTCCCACCGGCCAGTTCACTCCCACAGAGCGGGCCTCCTCAGGGTGCCGTCAGCCAGACAATGTCGGCTGGCGACCCCCCGGGGGAGAGCCTTCTCTGTGGTGGCAGCTACCCTGTGGAATGATCTACCCCCAGAGACACGAGTGATCCCAGACCTCCGGACTTTTCGTCGGGCCCTAAAAACCTACTTTTTTCAGTTAGCCGGGCTGGCCTAATCCTTTATTGGTTTTAGTATTTGATATTGATTGATTTTAATTGACATGTTTTAAATTTTGGGCCAAATTGTATTTAAATTATTTTAAAATGATTTTAACTTTTGTATTATGTTTTTATCTGGCTGTTCACCACCCTGAGTCCACTAGGAGAAGGGTGGTATAAAAGTTCAATAAATAATAATAATAATAATAATAATAATAATAATAATAATAATATTGTCTTTACATTATAACAGCTGCAGAACTAAAAGACTTGCTTCACTCCACGGGAAGACCTTGTAAGGCCGTAATTCATGCTAAAGGTTACCCAACTAAGTATTAACTGATGTGATAATTTTTGTATATCTCATTTTTTCTACCTGTTTTACTTTTCTTCTTTATACTGTAACTGCTATTCTAATAGCAAATCCTTCATAAAAGTTGCTGCATTACATTCTTGTTTAAATTATCTTTCCATTGATATATAATTTTATGGTACTACTCCCCAAAAAAAGTGGTGTTATTAGCTAGTTTCAGAAACTACACTTTTCTCAAAAGGTTTCCACAATTTTGGCCACTACTGTATAATGTTTGTCAAAGATCTTTATTGTGTTCATAGAAATAGTGCAGCAACATGGTAAAACCTCTGGATAAACAATTAATTGCAATATGCACAATATTATAACAACTGGTAAAAATGTCCCTCTAAGCATTTGTAATGCAGGCAGATAAATAGGATTTATTTACTTAGATTCTATGAAATACCTGTGGTTATAGATAATTCACAATTTACTACCACAATTGAGTCCAAAAGTTATGTTGCTAAATAAATAAGGAAGTTGTTAGATGAGTTTTGTCCCATTTTATGACCTTTTTTGCCACAGTTGTTAAGTGAATCACTGCAATTGTTAAGTGAATCATGTGGCTGTTAAGCAAACCTGGCTTCCCTCATTGATTTTGCTTGTTGGAAGCCAGATGGGAAGGTTACAAATGGTGATCACATGATTTAGGGACAGTACTATCCTAAATACATGCCAGTTACTAAGTGCCCAGATTTTGATCATAAAGCCATGGGAATTCTGCAACGGTCCTAAGTGTGAAAATCAGTCATAAGTCACTTTTTTCAGTGCTGTTGTAACATCAAACCAGTGGTGGGTTGTCCCTGGTTCGCACCAGTTGTATAGAACTGGAAGTAAAACTGGTGGGAGGCTCCGCCCACCGACCCCGACTCTCGGCCCTGCTAGGTTGCGGGTGCGGAAATGCAGGGAATACACAGAGCCTGAGGGTGGTGAATCAATCCTGGTTTAATATCTGCGACGCAACAGCTCTTACTCGATGCCGGAATGTTATGGCAAATAAAGTCAATGCTAAGGATGGCTGCTGTTCAGTGCCCTTATATAAGGGGTGCTCTTTTCTTCCGGGAATCTACTGCCACAGCTGCCGCCCAGTCGTGGGAGTATGACATCACTCCTCCTCTCAACGCCGCTGCCGTTTGCTGCCGTCCGCTGCCCATCTGAACCACAATATCCTCACGCTATCCTACTATACCCGTCACCCGTGAGTCGTAACTCCTATTCGTGGGTCCTACCCCACCACCGTCACCCATGCTATCCGTTCCCCCCTCCCCTCATCCAGGGTTTCATCCAGGACTTGGTGTCGAGGGTTGCTTGACGCTTGACACCGACATCATCAAAATGCGCGGCCCCGTTGCAAACCGGTAGTAAAGGTAAGTAGAACCCACCCCTGCATCAAACGGTCACTAAGCAAATGTTTGTAAGTGAGGAGTTACCTGCAATTACTATTAGGAAAATATTTAGAATTGTATTATCTAGGGATTTGCTAAGCAATCCCCAAATATCCCACAAAGTATGTTTATATGGACCTGGAAAGAGAGGGGAAAAACGTCTCAAATTCAGGCTAAGGCCTCCTGATATTTTTTCCTGAGGGTTCATATCATGAAGATCAGCATGATGAACCTTCATAACTAAACTTCTCAGCTTAGTGGCAAAGAAATCCATGTTTCAGACAGTCTTGTTCAAGGCACCCCCTTTAACTGTTTTGCCCTGGGCTAACTGCAGTATGTGAGGCTTAAGAGAACCATTGATTTACAGAAGGCTCACAAAACAATTTAGCAAAGGGAAGGGGTATTTTAGAAGGCATCAGATACGTGAAGCTTTGTTTTTGACTTGGGAGAGGATCAAAAAATATCATTATTTGAAGATTCCAGTCTGGGTATCTACAATTGAAGCTTTTTCTTATCCAATGGTATTTAAGGGGGAACAAATTGTCAGATATAGTGAATTATTGGATGAAAAGGGTGAACTTAAATTGAAACAAGATTTAGAAGATCAGGGATTTAAGATGGATTGGTTTTCATATATGCAAATATTTTCCAGATATCGAGAAGATCTCAAACAAGAAGGTTTTTATAGTGCTTTGACTAGTTTAGACAAGATATTAATGGGTTCTGATGACCATGTAATTAAAAAGTTATATGGATATTTACTAGAAGTAAAATTGGAAGAAGAACACATTAAAGAATCAATGATAGCATGTGGGAAAAATTTTGGTTATGGTATTGATTTAGAGAAATGGCAAAAATTGTGGTCACATAACTATAAAATGACAATGTCTACAGCGTATAAAGAGAATTTGTATAAGATGTTTTACAGGTGGCATTTACCCCCGATGAGAATAGCCAGAATGTTCAAGAATAAATCGGAGAAATGTTGGAAGTGCCATCAGACTCCAGGATCTTATTACCATATGTGGTGGACATGCATGGATGCAAGGAGATTTTGGACTAAGATACACACATGGTTGGAAAAAATGACAAAAAGACATATTGACTTTAAACTAGAGATATTTTTATTTGGGATCTTACCAGAGACATTTAGTAAAGAACTACAATATTTAATCGTGAACATTTTAACAGCGGCTAGAATTGTATTTGCAAAAAATTGGAAAGGAGAGAAGATAATCACCAATGAAGAAATTATTAAGAAAATGTTGGACAGTGCTGAAATGAGTAGATTGACATTTGAAATAAGAGAACAGGAAGATAAGCAATATTATTTGATATGGGAGGTATTCTATCAATGGTTTGACAATAAAGTATGGAGATGAGATAGTATATATGAAATGAAATTACGATGAAATGTTTAAATATCTACCTTCTGTTCGAGTAAAGAATAATTGTTGTATGATGAGATTTGGAAAATTGTAAACACAAAATGATTTTAACCAATTGAGATGATGTCCGTACTTGTTTGTAAGGATGATATTTTTATGTTGTTTTTTATTTTTAACTAAAATAAAACTTTTTTTCAAAAAAAACAAACCAAAACAACTTAGCAAAGGGTTAGACGGCAGTAACTCTAGCAAGATTTCGCATCATGGAAAGGGTACAACAATGGGCTCTGCCATGAAGGTATATGTTTAGGGAAGGAGGTCATGGAAGTGAAATAATGAAATCAGCTCTGTACCATCCTTTTGCAAGCTCCATCCCTTTTGTAAGTATGCCAAGATGTCACATATACATATGAAAGGGACAGAGCTTGAGGCACAATTAGTGATGCTGCTTTAATTATTTAAAGTATTTAATTATTTTGACAAAAGCATCAGATCCTGTGCTCTAATAATTTGTACAAGCATGAATAATAAGATTTTTTTATTTTGCTACTGTAAATAACTAGAGAAACGCTGTTGTACTGTGTCACACAGTAGTGTTTTTTCTTTCATTTTAATATTCCTTCCTTCCTTCCTTCCTTTCTTCCTTCCTTCCTTCCTTTTTTTGTCTTTTTTTTTTACTATAGAAATTGTTAGTACAGAAAACTATAGAAACTGCCCTATGTATAACGCAGGCAGGACTAAATTACTCTCTCTCCTAGAAACAGATCTCTCTGGATCCAATGCTAGTAATTTGACCTTATATTGTTTAGGGGATGGCTCCTCACATATTACTTTTCAGGTTTCTAAATTTTTTTTAAGAGCTATAACTATTAGAGGAGAACCCTGTAATTCCTCTTAGCCAAGGCTTCTGGTGGCCAACTGTTTATGATGTTATTTTTCCCATGTTCTTTTGTAATTATATTTGTATTTTGGTCTGTGACCGCAAATAAATATTTTTTTTTAATAGAAATTGTTTCTATGCTAAAAATGCTCTTTTTGTCTACTGTCAAAAAACAAAAACAAAATCCAATCCAATCCTGATAAACACATCACCATCAGAGAATACTGTAATACACTTGGTATCTAACTTTCTCCTCTAAATTTGTCTACACTACTGTTTACCTTTTTTGTTGGTGTGGAAGAGCTTAAATCTTGAAAGCAGCACTGTGGCCTTTGGGCAGCTAGCACTTTAACACAGCCACAATAATTTGGAAGGTGGGAAACTATTTGTATGCCACATTCCCCTTTGACTCCAGAGTGGTTTATGAGGACTATTATGAAGATAACAACAGAATGCCAAAGGCAAGGTTCCCAGCATCTCTGTTTCTGATTGAGGAGCCCTGTCACCTTAATTAGATCCAAATCCTCTCGTAAAGCCATAATTTGTTTTAATTTAATTCAAATGAAGTGCTATTTTGATTTGCAAATCATTTTATCCCACCCCAAGAGATCAAAGCAAATTTCTTCCTCCTTTTTTTCCTTCTCTTCCTCCTGTATTTCAGCCCAATTACTGATATTATACAAAGTTGATGGTTACAATAAATTGGATTTCTGCTTGGCCCATTCCTCACTTCCTCAGTGAGTACAGGCCACTCCTCACTTCCTCAGTGCAGGAATAGCAATAGTACATAGACTTATATACTACTTCACAGTGCTTTAAATCCCTCGCTCAGTGGTTTACAAAGTCAGCATATTGTCCCCCAACAATCTGGGCCCTCATTTTACCGACCTTGGAAGGATGGAAAGCTGAGTCAACCTTGAGCTGGTGAGAATGAAATTGCTGGCAGTTGGCGAATTAGCCTGCAATACTGCATTCTAACCACTGCGCTATCACAGCTCTTTTGAATGGATCCCCCCCCTCCTCCTCCCCCCACTGCAAATGCACCCCATGCCTGTATTTTCCAGCTTCAGTTCAAAATGGCCATTTTCTGGCCTGAGCTATCTTAAACCCTTCAGAGTAGGTGGTTTCCAGCACATTGTTTCATTCTAGTGGAAGTCCTGTCTCTGGTTGGTTGTAGCATCTATGTGTCCCCTCTCCTCCAGCAGATGGTTGCTGTCCAAGCAACCAATTCATCTGGGAATGCCAGGCTTCTTGGGCTTGGATTCCTAGACGCTGGATTAAAAGGCCCATCATCCCTGACCTCCATTCGGCACCAGTTAGTATTTGAGGCAGCTGTATTCCAGTGACTGATAGGACCCAGTATCAATTGGGAAGCATCTTTTTTTTAATAGAATGAGATAGAAATGTTCAAATCTTCCAAATAGAGTTATATCCAATCCTAACAGAGGTATATACAGGTAGTCCTCGACTTACAACAGTTCATTTAGTGACCATTCAAAGTTACAACGGCACTGAAAAAAGGGACTTATGACTGTTTTTCACACTTGTGGCCGTTGCAGCATCACATGATCAAAATTCAGAGCACGGGTGTCAAGCTTGCGGTGTCACTTTGCTGTCACATGATGTATTGCAACGTTTTTTTCCCTTCATGGAGCTGGGGTGGGCGTGGCCTGCACATGACACATCCGGCCCACAGGCCGCCAGTTTCACACCCCTGATTCAGAGGCAACTGCCTCATATTTATGACAGTTGCAGTAACCTGGGGTCATGTGACCAGCTTATGTCACCTTCTGACGAGCAGAGTCAATGGGGAAGCCAGATTCACTTAACCATGTTACTAACTTAAATGCAATGAATCACTGAACCACTGGGGAAGAAAAGTCATAAAATGGTGCAAAACTCACTTCACAAATGTTTCACTTAGCAACGTAAATTGTGATCGTAACTTGAGGACTATCTGAATATGTGGGTGTGAAAGTAGCATTTTGGTGATTTGATAGAAGTCCCACCCATTCTTACACGCATACAGTTGACACAGTTTTTGTCTCTTTGACACAAGCTCTGCCAGCGCCTCTGAGCGCCACCTAGTGATCAAACTATAGGAACACACCGTCCATGCAGAGTGGATTCTCAAATCGGATGTCTTCCTCTCTGACTGAAATTGTGTTATACCAGGGAGCTCAGCTCTTTCTGCTGTACCACATGTCCTCTCTACCACAAGCCAGCCAGCAAAGCCTGCCTGTCCGCCCACTCTTGCCCTTGCCTGATGGTTACCAAAGATACTGGCCTGCCTTCAGGCTTAACGATCTATCATCATGATATGCTCCTAATGTAGGAATCTTGCAGCTAGGTAGAATTTTTTCGTTTGGGGCCCTTGGCTGATTTTAGGGCTAGGAGCCATCCTTGGTCTTTGGCTGGCATTCTGCACCCATCCTCAAAAAAAAAAAGGGGGGGGGGAACTGGGCCAGGACAAAGAGATGAACAGACCAAGACAAGATACTTGATTTCATTCCTTCTGAATGAAAACTGCATTGATATAATCAAACAATTTTTTTCCTCCCTCTATGTTTAATTCCAATTAATCCGTGTTAAAAAATTCCAAGCATTTGTGGGAGGTCCCAGGGCATCAGATTGCACTGCCTCTCATTTCTGATCCAGTTTAAAAAAAAAAAAAAGGACAACCTGCATAGTACCTTCTTTAAAAGCCAGATTTGCATTGCAGAACCACAAACGTGACCAAGAGTTGTTAGATATTTATCTGTAAAAAGCTAATCGATAGCTCGGGAGAGTTTTATCAGCCGGATCAGAGCGGCAAGCCAGCAGGGCTGGTTGTTCAGGATTGGGATTAAATAATCATTGCAGGATGGCTTTTTCCAGGGAGTAAACACAGTTAAGAGGCCCTGTTGGAAACTGCATTACTAATAAGACAGAAGAAGGGAACTGTTAAAGTTATTCTTCTCTTAAACTGGCACATCGCCTCAACTTTAAAACAACAAACAAGCATTGAAGAGGTAAAGCTTTTACTTCAGGGATTAAGAAATGAATGGCAGGAGCTCTACTTGTTTCTAAGGCAGATATGGGCTGTGGGCAGAGATGGTATTCAGCAGGTTCTGACCAATTCTGGAGAACCGGTAGCGGAAATTTTGAGTAGTTTGGAGAACCGGTAAATACCATCTCTGACTGGCCCCGCCCCCATCTATTCTCTGCCTCCTGAGTCCCAGCTGACTGACTCTCTCTCTGTCTCTCTCTCTCTCTCTCTCTCTCTCTCTGTCTCTCTCTCTCTCTCTCTCTCTCTCTCTCTCTCCTCCCCCCCCCTTTGGGGAGCAGAAAATAGGTAGGGTAGCATTTTTTTCCAAACTTCTATTGGGCATGAGCTTTGATTGACTTATCATGTTTTTAGTGCTTGTGGAGGTGAAGTGCAAACAAGTGAAATTCAAGCAGCGAGGACCCCTGCATATGGGCTTCAAACTCCTTTCTAAAGGTTAGAAACAGTCTTGTCTGGAAATGCCCATTACTGCTTGCTCTTATTGCATAATCCATATGAAATTAGTGCCAAATTTTCCTTTCTAGGCCTCCGCTGAATACTGCCTTAGATCCATTTCAGAGATTGCCCTGAACAGAGGTAATTAATGAGTCAAAAACTCATGTTAAACCTCAACAATTTTGAACAGATTTTTTTTTCTAAAAACCAACACATTCTTGGTGATTAGTTTCTAAAGGAAGAGGTGTTAATTTCCTCACCTATCTGAAAGGCCTGTTTCTAAACCCCAAAAGAGAGGGTGGCTTAGCCAAAGCTTATACCAACACATGTTGACACAGTTCTTAAAATATCCATCTATTCTTGATCTCAGTTGCTTATTCCCAAACTGATGCACCTCCCCTCAAATTAACAGGTGGGATCAGCTCCCTGCTTGTATTTTTTGGCAGCAGCTGCATCAAAATAGGGTTCTCCTGAAATAATCTCAGCTAAATCTGCGGTGTTACCTGCCTGAAGACAGATAAAAGCAGTAGCCCTCCAATGGTATGCTGAATTATAACTTTGAACATATCTACAAAGCATGAGCAATTGTAAACCAGGCCGAGAGTTATAGTATAGCCCAGGGGTCAGCAACCCGCAGCTCTGGAGCCGCATGTGGCTCTTTCATCCCTCTGCTGCAGCTCCCTGTCACCAGTTGGCTCCACAATTGATAGGGCTTTCGGTTAGGACAGATAGAGGAAAAAGGACACCACACTAGGAAGAGACTCTATGGTGTGGGAACTAGACTTCCAATCGACTCCAGAATTGAATGGGGCTTCCAGTTAGGACCTTTGTGGCTCTTTGAGTGTTTAAGGTTGCCGACCCCTGGTTTAGCCTCATCAGAATTCCAGATTGCTTACACTGCCCCCTAAGCGCTCTGTAAGACTTTATAAATCGCTCCCTATATCCATCCCCTGAGCTGCTGCTGCTAATCACAAGCTTGCTACAAGGGAGAGAATTTGACTGAAGTAGCTTCAGACAGCAAGTGACCGGGGAGCAGATCCGATGGGTGATCAATATTACCTCAGTTGGTTTTGCTGTGTATGTCAATTTTCTCATTTATATTAACAGCACCCTTATGCCTCCTTTCATTGTCCTCATAAGAATAGTAAGAATAAAACATGACAGGAGCTTAAAGACTGATATACAAGTCATGCCTGTCATGTCGCACCAATTTTTGCTTGTAAAAATAAGAACAGGATACAAATAAACCACTCAAGGGAGTCAACATATCATTAGAAAATTATCCTAATGGCCTTGTACACACGTATGTTGGCTATCGCTGGGAAGCCCAGTGGCACCAGTAGACCTGGCTACCTTGGCAAGCCTGGGGACCCCTCCTCCTGCCAACCTTCCAGCAGTCAATGTTTTCTTTTGCTCTGCCATCTTTTCTGGGAGCAGCAAAGATGGAAAGAAACAAAGCAGCACTTTTCCCTCCTACTTCATAAATGTAAAGAAAAGTCAGGGCATGCTGAGATAAGTTACTATTGCATCTTACATTCTGGTTTCCCAGGTACCACCTGCTTAGGAGGTTCTCCATCACAATGTAAGGCCAGCCCCCCCCCCCCCATTCTGATTGATGAGTTGATGTAGCCAAGGCATAATTTGGGGGCGGGGCTAGACCATGCAAATCTAAAAGGTCAAACTACTATTGTCTCCAAGATGTTGATCTTGTGTGGAGATGGTGTATTTGAGTTAAGTGAATTCAAATAAGTCGAAAGAAAAGTAAACATTTCAGTTGGTTTGGGGCCTCCATTTGGCTCCCTGGAGTTACCAGCTTTCTTACATAAATCATTTAACCTACTGCATCTCGCAATTGAAGTACAGGTAGTCCTCCACTTACAACAGTTCACTTAGTGACCATTCAAAGTTACAACATCACTAAAAAAGTGAGTTATGACCATTTTTCACACTTAAGACCATTGCAGCATCCCCATGGTCATGTGATTTACATTCGGATGTTGACAACTGACTCACATTTATGATGACTGCAATGTCCCTGGGTCATGTGATCCCCTTTTGTGACCTTCTAACAAGCAAAGTCAATGGGGAAGGCAGATTCACTTAACAACCATGTTACTAGCTGAACAACTGCAGTGATTCGCTTAACAAACGTGGCAAGAGAGGTTATAAAATGGGGTAAAACTCACTTAACAACAGTCTCACTTAGCAACAAAAAATCTGGGGCTCAATTGTGGTCATAAGTCGAGGACTCCCTGTATATGGCTCATCAGAGATATCCTTGATGAGGAAGGGTGGGGAGAAACAAGATGGTGGCTGCATTAAGTGTTAACCCTGTCCTTTCTGAACACACATCGACATACATTTAGAAAGGGGTGATGTTTCCACTGTGTAGGTGTGCTATCATCTTCACTTCCTTGCCTCTTCTCCCCCATGCTGTTCCTTAAATCTCACACACTTTCAGCCAAAGGTTATTATACACCATCTTTCTTTTTATTGATAATAAATAATTCAATACATAACAAATAATGACAAAGCCCCCAAGAAAAACACATTCTTCTTTTGTAGAAAAAAGAAAATAGTTGGACACGGCCTGTTCCCTCCAAAATTAAGTTATAAAGCAGACAAATGTGTAACATTTGTTCCGGACTTTTAGATGGAGAATAAGGGCTTTTCCCCCTCATAAAAGGTAGGCTTTCTTAAAATTCAATGTTTTCATCACATTCTCTTGAACCACAGCTGTTGTCATTCAGGGAACTTTCTCTTGGTTTGTAGGCCTGACAGATAAGGTGATCTTTCTCTGCAAGTAGATTCCCCACCCACCCCCAATCAGGCACACACTGAGCTCAGATTAGTTTATTTAGGACTTCTAAGTGGAGAATGAGTCTTCCCCCTGCCCTATATATCAATCAGGCTTTTCTAAGGCCCACCAGAGAACCCTTTTGGAGCCAATATAATTTTGTCCACATGGATGTTATCTGGTCCTGATCTTTCCCCAGAGTGCTAAGAAATATTGCATCTTTCTCAAGCTAGGGGATAATTATGTCTAAAATTGCATGTCTCTATAGTTATTTTACATACGTCCTCATTCTTTGGGGGGTGGGAATTCACTTGGTATTACCCTGAGGCGGGAAAGGGAGAGTGAAATGGTGACTCATCCCAGGTGTTATGAGTGCATTGCACTTATGCGTTGTTGCACCTTTCTGTGCTGCTTCTCTCTCTGTATCTAGAATCCAAGCATACATTGAACGTTGTTGTCAGCTCTCACAGCCAACTTTTATCTCCTGTTATTGGTTCTACTCCTGGTCTCATTTCTACCAATTAATTGCAGTTATCCTCCCCTGATCTCCCCTGTTGACTTGTTCTAAGCAACACAAATGATGGCAACTCTCCTTCCTTCTCAGCTCCTTCTCTCTCTTCATCAGAAAAATGCAAGAACTAAGTTGGGATAATCGAAATGGCTATGGGAGACAGACTGAGCTCTATTGAATAGCCCTCAAAGAATTTCTATCTGCTTTCTTGGAAGATGGAAATTAAGCCAAAGGAAAGAACTTTGATGTACTGTATTCCCTTTGAACACTGAAATCACTTTAGGAAGGGAATGGCTGCAGGTAGTTCCTGAGGACATTTGCTCCCCTCGGCATTCTATGACAAGAAGAAGACTATTTATAGATCTTAAAGTACTGTCTTCTTTTAAGAAGATTTGCCTTCCTGGGACCTCCTACAAATCCTCCCAGGTTCCAGTGCAAAGCTGCTCTCAGTTTTTCCCTCTTTCACAAGCCAACATAACAGCCTTCAGCTCAAGAGTTTCTCTTCATATTTCAGCTGCTTTAAATATTAACATTAAAAACATCCTACTCATTTCAAAATAAGTGACAAATATCGGTGTATAGATGAGATGAGCTCAAGCCACTGTGCCCCCTCCCCCCCCAAAAAGTCTGGAGCATATCAATAAATCTGTAGTGACAAATTCTGGACTCCTGCCAAGAAGTCAAATGTCAATATCTAAACAAATGACTGTGCCCTGTTGTAAAAAAGAAAGAAAATAAATGTGGATAGAACAATCCTGGAGCACATCCAGGTTTCTTCAGCCCCAGGAGGTGAAGGTACTGTCTTTGTTTGATTTTGCTGTTTGAATGAGCCATGTTTTCTCATGCACTCACATACATACAATCGCAGGTTCAAGGCAGTTATTTAGGCAAGTAAGCTGTTTCCATTCCCTCTTCAGATCCTGGGCACTGGGGGAAATTTCTTGGGCTTACAAGGGATACAGTGAGTGTTTATCGACATGCAAGCCATCTGGTTCCTTCTCTTCCTCTCCTCTTGATCGCTTTTGTTTATGGAGAAGACATTTCCATGCTTTTCTCTTTGTCTTCCCACTCTTCCTCTGATTCGTAAGTACCTTTGATGATGGCTACTCTTTCATTCATATTCATTGAGTGAGGAAGCAGAAGGTAGTTGTACAACAGAGAAGCTAGAATGGCTCCAGAAATGGGTCCAACCCAGAACACCTAAAAAACCAATACAAGGAATTAGTTAAAGATTTTCCAATTTCCCCAATTAAGCCAGCTAATGCAGTTAATACAGTTATTAGTGGGTTTACACAACATACGGGTATTGGTTAAATAGGGCTGAAGTAGGTTTGGTAGGTTCTGAAAAGCTATCTGTTATTTTAACAAGTTGTAAGAATCAGAATATCCTATTAAGACATAATAATATTTGATTTGATATAGCATATTATGTGATACAGCCTAGTTTATAATGCCTCTGAATTTCAGAAACATTGAATTGTTTCTGCTTGTGCAAAATCTCTGTGACTTTTCAGAAGCTAGTATGAACTGTATCCAGGCAGTGATGTATATATATATTGATTCCCTGATTGTCTTTAGATTCTTATGAAATTACATCAATTTGAAAGTTCATTTTTAAAAAAATCAAAACACAAAGACAAAGAAAAATACTGTTTCCAAGGAAGGAAATAAAGTTTCAGTAATACTTGTGGTGATTGTTATAGGCTTCTGCATTTCACAGTTTTTTCAGCTCACATTTTAAGAACCATAGTTTCAGCTGAGATATGAACATGTGAGACTAGAGACAGAGAAATCCTGTTCTGTTACGAACATTACAGAATTTTTGGCTCAGCATGGTTGCAAAGCAGAAGAGAATAATGCTATACTTTTTTGGAAATATTTCTGGTTTATATATTGCGTTATATATTAGATCATAATGTTACTGATCTGCAGTAGACCCTATAATCCAACCCCATTTCTACTTAGCACAAGGATCCATTTCTTATGATTCGGAAACTATATTTCTGTTGACCAACCCTCACTTTGATAAACTGCAATGTCAAGGTCCTTTTCATACGTAATGTTATTAAGGTAGGTATTGCCCATGCTATACCTGTGGATTTAGTTATTTCTAATGAAGAACTTTGTATTTATCTGATTAAATTCCATTCTGTTCTTTTCATCCCACTTTCCTAATTTATTATAATAACTTGGATGTTCTATTTTCTTCAGTATTAATTATCCTTCCCAGTTTTTTTATCATCTGCTAACTGAATAAGCATTCCTTCTTCTAGAAAGCTCCATTAAGAATATGGTTTGATCAATTTTATTGTGATTACTAGGAGCTATGGCGCTATGATAAATCCACGTCTTACCCAATGAGCAGAGGTAAATCTTTTCATGACAACCGCAGGTCCAAAAGATCTGGCAGGATTCATAGAGCAGCCAGTGAAATAGATCTGTAGAGGAGAACAACAAAATAGGTTAGGCATATAAACTTCCCTTGCCACACCAAGGCGGACTTTTCTAACAACCTGTCTGCTCCTTCCCCTGGAAGATCACCTGTCAATTGTCCTTCAGGTAGCATCTCTCTTGCCATATATTATGGGAAACCTGGTTTTCTGTCTCACAGCAGCCAAATATTAAAGGGCCTCCTATGGATCCTGTTCCCAGGACCAGTCATGGAGAACACAAATGGTCAGGCAATAAGAAATCGTTGTCTAGGAAGTTATCCTATTCTCAGAAAATCCCCATATTCCTAATGGTCAACTGTACAGAAAAGATTGTAGTTACAGATGCCTTGTTCCCCTGGAGTTCACACACAAGCTGGTTGCACAGGAGGACAAACAGACTGTCATAGTTATAGCACCTTATGATCTGAGGGTGGTTACCAGCCAAAAGTGGCAGTGATGAGTCAAACAAGTACACTCCTTTCTTCAGCTTTTGCACAATGAGCACAAACAACACTTACCCCCACCAGATGGCCCAGGGTGACCGACAATCCAATGGACAGAGATGGGGATCCCACGTTGTCATTTCGGCGGTTGTCAGTAGAGGCAAAAATGCACAAGACAAGCTGGAAAGTCAAGATAATCTCCACAACCACAGCCTGGCCTGCTGTTGTGTTGTTGCTAAGCTGTTAGAAGAAAAACAACATAGGTTTAGTCTTTAGTCTTGTATGTTCTCGTCAGGAAGTCGCTTCTGCTGAAAATCAAGAAGAATTGTGAATGCCGAACTGTGGAACAGAGCTTTGTGATTAGCTTTTGATTTAAATCTTTCTTAATTTTTTGAACTGCAATTAACTCTGCACAGTGGCTTTTCTTGTGTCACTGGGGGGGTGTTCCTTAATCTCAAATAAACAATTACATATACCAAGTTTCAGCAGAGGTATGAGATTAAAGGCACCTTCTCAAAAGAACAAGCTAAGAGGCTTTTGAAAGCTCTGCAAAAAATAGAGCATGGTTCTTTGGGCTTTAAGAAGTTCAACCCTGATTTCGTAAAAACTCTTTCATATTGTGTCTTGGTCACAGAAATTACAATAAACCTCGTCTCCTTCATCCCATCTAGAATATTTTCCTTTGGATAATGTTGTATCTACCAGTATGTCAAATGGCCTTTAAAGCAAAGGGGGATTGTTGAAGCAAACAGAAGGAAAGATAAGAGATTGTTCAGTAATTTGGAATAGATTTAAATTTTCTTTCAGGTAGCCTCAGTTGGAGGTACCCTGACCTTTAAATGGGTCCTGATATCATACTTAATGCAAGAATCTGTTAAATTCAACTTAGAAAAGACCGGTATTAATATATACTTCTTTTTAAATTCCATTGGGGATTTACATATTTTTTTTACCACCTAAGGCAATGCTTACTTTAGTTGGGGTCATAATGCAAATAGAAAGCTTTGATGGAACAGGAGGCTCTGGGTTGTCTCCCGTTAGGTTTTTCTTCTAATAACCATAATTAGACAATTGATACAATATTGACATCACTGGGACGGTGAGTGCCGATGAAGTAAGAAGTGATGGAGAAATAAAGGGAGAAATTAAAGCTGGTTTGACCTAGTGGTTAAGACACCAGTCTAGAAAAGAAGACTTGGTGAGTCCTAGTTTTGCCTTAACATGACAGCTGACTGGGGGACTTTGGACTACACACTCTCTCTCAGCCAAGCCCACCTCACAGGGCTGTTGTTGTAGGGAAGATATGAGAAGGAAGGTCTATTAGGTATGTTTGCCACCTTGAATTATTTACAAAAATAATAAAGGCAGGGTCAAAAATCTAAAAAAAGGGGGGGGTCCTTGGGAAAAGCATGAAATGAGGTTGAGATCACACATAACCTGAAATCATGGCATAATTCTGAAGAGAAGCAGTCTCAAATTGTACTTGTAATTCTTAGAGACGAGACCTGAAACTCCCACTTGCATTTAATAAGGGAGGTTTATGGATATGATTTCCATTTTGCTGCAAAGAAAACATACATGTTTCCCGGCAGTCGCCAAGGGCCATAAAAATCTTGAGATTTGCTTTTATATGGTCCTTCAAATATTATCTCCATGCTGTTTTCTGCATCTTTTTTTGTCAAGCTCTAATAATGGTTCTCACAAGCTTCCCAGATTGTTTGTCTAATTTATTATGATGAAACCTTGGGTTCAATAAATTTAAGGCTGCCCTGTGATCTTTTCCAGGGATCTTGAGATAGGCCTGTTCTACATGTTTGTAGCTGTCCGTCCTTTTCTGTTCAAAGCCCTCTTTTCTTGCACTGAGCCAGAAAAGATTACCCTGATTATCAAAAGCTATTTTTCAGGAAGCTTGGAGGAAACAATATAGTAAATGATATGCATGTGTATGCTTGTGTGCGCGCATATAAATCCTAGGCACCATTCTTTTGATGCCTTTCCAAGAACACACAAGCCAACACTCACAAATTTACATCAAGTGTGAAATTACTGGGAAAAGGAAAACAATCTTTAATAAGCACCAAATAGCTCTAGGTAGATTCCTTACGCTGTTCCTGCTGATCCTTTGATCTATGGCAGTGATTGAGTTAATGCAGTTCTTGCTTTCCTTTTTAAACTGACCCATTCATCCCCTTAGGACATGGGGACATTTGCACAGAGCTCTGCCTTGTAAATAGTTCCATGCATGCTAGCAAACTTCTAGGGCCATGGATGAGAGAACATTTCCCTCTTACGTTCCATCTGTTGTACCACCTGCTCTTTGGGAATGGAAAAGACACTCTTGCATCAGTATCCAGGAACAGAACAGCTGCTACTTCTTTTCGCCTGAGATGCAAATTTTCCTTGGACCTGACTGAGAATTCTGCCTACCGATAATTAGACCCCACCGCCTTGTGAGAGGATGTACTTACCCCATTGGCTGCCAGATTACCACGGGCATTGGTGGGGGTCACTCCGTAAAGGATGCCTGCACCAGCAATGGCCCCCAGCAGCTGAGCCACGATGTAAAACAACATCCGGAGGAAAGAGATCTGATTCCCAACGAAGAAGGCGATGGTCACTGCTGGGTTGATATGGCCACCGCTGATATGACCAAAGGTCTGTACCATTGTGCCAATTGCCAAGCCAAATGCCAAGGAAATCTGAAGGACAGTTGGCAAGGCTGATGGCCACTTCAAGGCTGAGCCCAAACCAAAGAACACAAAAATCATGGTTGCCAAGAACTCGGTGAAGACGGCACGGAGAAAAACAACGGTGCAAACTTCTCTCCTCATGGCTGGGCTGGAGCTGGTGAACTGGTGATGATAAGGCCAAAGTTGTAAAAGGACTGTCCAAAAGTTGGGGCCATGCAGATATATATATATATATAGCTTTTTTTTCTGTAGGTGTAGCAAGAAGGGATTCTGCCCCAGTGTGGGTGGAGCCCAAGTGTGGGTGGAGCCAAAAAGATGGCCAGTCCCCTTTTCTACCTGCTCTTGTGGAGTTTGGAAACTTTCCATCTTCAAGCCAAGGTCTAAGAGCTTTCCCCTTTTCCAAGCTCCAATTTGGATGCTAATTTCCTTATTTTTATCTCCACACAATGGAGCCCTGTTGAATGGCCTTGCTGTCATGAGATAGCCACAGCATTGCATAATGACATACAGATTAGCACCTAGTCTGTTTACTCTGCCCCTTCTCACTCCCCAGCCTTTTTCCTTTTCTAAGGCTCTTTGATTTGTAATCTTGGGCTTTTTTTTTTAAAGGATTTTTTTTACAGCATTTGGATTGTGGCACCTTTGGTCTACTTCTTCTTTAATCCTTGGACAATCATAAGTGGGCAGCTTTGCCAAAATGGATTCTTTGGGAAATGAATATTTTTCTCCCAATGATTTTTTTTTCCAGAGGAAAGAAACTGGAGAACCTGAAAGCCAGGCCATGCCCTCATGTGCTGATTTGCCCCAAGGCTAGAGTTCCTAAGGAAGCTGGTGAATCAGGTATAACTATAAAAGAGCTCTTTGCTGCAGAAAACCTGAAATCTATTTGATGGGACAAGATTCTTCATGATTTACAATCAAGGGAATGCTACATTAGGAGCACTGGTGCCTTACAGTTTAATTGGCCCTAGTTGATTCTCAGCAAATATCTTCCAATGAAGTTTCTTCAAGCCCTTGGTAGATCTATTTGTTTATTAGATGGTTATCCTGCCTTCCCTTCAAGAACTCAAGAAACTGCACTCCTTCCTCCAAAAGTCATGCTGGACACATGCAGACTCAATTTGGATTAACTGCCATTGCTCCTTGCCGAATGTTGTTTCATTTCACACTTGTTATTTGCTATCAACAATTATTATCTGTCTCATCTGTCTTCTGAGATTGGTTGATGGACTTTCCATTTTGCAAGTAAAAAAACAAAAAACAGTCTGAGAGACAGAAAGGCAGCAAAACCTTTACTCAGCTGTCTGGGCAAGAGTTTGTGTTCAAGGAAACTGTCTGAATTGAGGGTTTGTCCTCAGTCCCGCCACTGCTGGGTGTGCACAGAAATGAATGCAAAACAAAACAGCCTGAAAATGCCACAGATCAGTGGGGTCTGCAAAATGATTAGCATTGGCCCATATCCATGTTTAAATCTAGGCAATGCTCCCTGTCCAGTGGTGGGTTTCAAATTTTTTTACTATCAGTTCTGTGGGTGTGGTTTGGTGGGAGTGGCTTGGTGGGAGTGGCAGGGGAAGGATATTGTAAAATCTCCACTCCCTCCCAATCAGATGGAACTCCGGAAGCAGAGAATAGATGGGGGCGGGGCCAGTCAGAGGTGGTATTTACCGGTTCTCTAAACTACTCAAAATTTCCGCTACCGGTTCTCCAGAAGTGGTCAGAACCTGCTGAATACCACCTCTGTCCCTGCCCCAGTGGGAGACATGTAGCCAGCCTCCATACTATGTTTTTCCATAACAAACACACAAGCGCACAGGACCTGTTTTCCATTAGTAGAGAATCGTAATAATGAGAGAATTGTTGCTGGGAGCTGGACTGATAACACTTTCCTGGCAAAGTTGCTTTAACTCAACTGGAGAGGAAGCTGGCAGCCTGCTGGCAAATACATATCCGTGCAGGCTTGGTTTGCTACTATAATCTTTCATGATTTGTACCTACAAAGGCAAATAAACAGTGCTCTTTCTCTGTGCATGAATGCATATGTCAGCCTGTCTCTGTGATGTGAGCACAAAAAAAGGGGGGGGAGGGTCTTTGCAGGAGGGACAGAGGCAGCCTTATGTATCTGTGTGTGTGTGTTAGTTTCAGTGATGGGTTCTGCCTTCTCTCTAAAGACATTCGGCAGCTCAGAGAGTCCTAGGAAATGATGGGGGAGCAAACACGGAAGAAAGATTGGAGTATTAAATGAGAACTTGCACTATGTTTTACTTGGAACAGCTTACATCTTACAGCTTACATCAGCAATATCTGCCTATCGCAGGCCCTTGGGAAGGACTCCATAGGTAAATAAAAGTGTCAGATGTAGTCTAAACATCTGGCTGACTGTGCAAAAAACTATAATCCCCTTATAATTAAAACTGCAATATGTATAAATTAATAATAAAAATGTTTAATTAAATAATCGATGTTACAGTGATAGTAATTATATATTATATTATGTTATATAATACATGACCCCCCCCAAACAACTGGAGCACCACTTGAACACCAATTGGCATTGACAAAATTGTCATCGGTCAATTGCAAAAGGCAGCTTTACTTAGAGCAGTTTATATATTGCAATCAGGGGCGGGTTTCAAAACCCGTCACTACCAGTTATTGCGAAGGGCAACCAAGCCACAACTATAACTCCAAATGCCTTGTTTCCCATATGGGTATTGAGCAACAATTGGGGTGGGAAGGGGTTGGAGGTTGTTAGAAAAATGGTTTAGTAAGCTGAAAATTAATTATTCGTTTCCTTGTTGGCAGCAAATGTCAAGTAAAGGACAGAATATAGGTCCCCAGCCCAGGTGCCCATAAACACCAATAGGTGGCCTGAGGTTGTGGTACATGTGGTGGTTAATTGTAAGAATACAATTAATCCTCAATTTACAACAGTTCATTTAGTGATTGTTCGAAGTTACAATGGCACTGAAAAAAGTGACTTATGACCATTTTTCACACTTATGACCATTAGTGCATCCCCATGGTCACATGATCAAAATTCAGATGCTTGGCAACTAATTCATATTTATGACGGTTTCAGTGTCCAGGGGTCATGTGATCACCTTTTGCGACCTTCTGACACGCAAAGTCAATGGGGAGGCCAGATTCACTTAACAACCATGTTACTGACTTGACATCTGTAGTGATTCACTTAACGACTGTGGTAAGAAAGGTTGTAAAAGGGGCAAAGCTCACTTAACAGATGTCTCACTTAGCAACAGAAATTTTGGGCTCAGTTGTGGTCGTAAGTCAAGGACTACCTGTAGTAGATGGAAGGACAGAATCCAACTGTAGTGTTAAAACAAAAAAACTACTCATGTAGTGCAAACTGGCTGGGAGGGAAAGGTCATAGTTGTGCCCTGCTTGTTATCTTCACACCAAGAAAAAATTCTAGAAGGTTCTACATCGATCTATGCCATTACTCGTCCTAGCATGCAATCTACAGAACAGACACTGCACATGGCAGATGCCTAGAGGATGGTGACTGATGGGGGCAAATCAGGTCCCACAGCAGAGCAGAGGAAAATAAAATCCCCATCATCAATGGCCCAAATGGCCTGTGGGGAAGGGATTCTTCTTGATTCCGAATACAGGTAGTCCTCGACTTACGACCGCAATGTAGCAAAAAAGAAATTCTGTTGCTAAATGAGACATTTGTTAAGTGAATGTTGTCCCATTTTACGACCTTCCTTGCCAAGCTGATAAGTGAATCATTGCAGTGGTTACATTATTATCATGGCAGCTAAGTGAATCTGGCTTCCTCATCAACTTTGCTTGTTCAGAAGGTCACAAAAGGGGATCACATGACCCCAGGACACTGCAATTGTCATAAATATGAATCCGTTGCCAAGCATCTGAATTTTGATCCCAGGACCATGGGATTGCTGCAACGGTCGTAAGTGTGAAAAATGGTCATAAGTCACTTTTTTTCCAGTGCCGTTGCAACTTCGAACGGTCACAAAATTGACGACTACCTGTAGAGCAGTCTAGAAAATCCAGTTGCTTTACTGACAGTGCCAGGTTAACAGTTGTCTTTGTAGTGCCACAGACTTTAGAAACAGAGGGACAACACATAATCAGATCAAGAAGGATGGAATCTCGCAATCTGTGAGTAAGACTGATGGAGACATGCAGAATTAGCCTCATTGTTTCCCCTTCCCTTGGAAGGAGGGAGGAAGGTGGATTTATGGAAGGTGTGATTTCGTATGAATTCAAGCTTACAAGGAATTGGGCATTGGGTGTAGGTCCTGAGGTGGCAACCAATGCAGATCTTGAGTATCTAACTCCAAAACTAGGGAGATGCAAGGGAGATGATAAAAGTCAAAAAGGGTGATCAGGACTGTATGTTTGATATTCTTTTAATATGCATCATTAGTGCAATTGATTAGAAAACAGGTGGGGCTTTGATCATGAAGTTGTGATGGCCATCTTAATTTGTTTGTTGCCCCACTGTGAATGGCTCTTTCTGAGACATGCAATACCTTCATATAAGGACTTCAGTTTCCCTAGTTCAAGAGAAGGTGATTTAAAAAAAAATGTTTTGGGAATGTTTTCCAGTTCTAATTCCAAAGTTTTTCAAGTCCAATTCCAGACTTTCAGCAGCGAAAGATACCAATGGGGTCACAATACAGTAACATTACAAAGAGTGGAGAGGCCCAAAATGTTTGTGGGTTTCTCTCTCTCTCCCTCTTTCCCTCTCTCTCTCTTCACCGCCCCCCCTTTCTCTCACTCTCTCTCTCTCTCTCTCTCTCTGTGTGTGTTTGTGTGTGTGTGTCAGTGGTAGGTTGCCCCCGGTTTGGACCAGTTCTCAAGAACTGGTAGTAAAACCGGCGGGAGGCCCCGCCCACCGCCCTGGATGTCGTCATCAGTGATAGCAAGCACATGTGTGTGAACTGGTTGCGAACCAATGGTAAAGGTAAGTAGTACCCACCCCTGGTGTGTGTGTGTTTGTAAGGAGCAGAGTGAAGTAGTGTTTTACTTTTTTAGATTTATAATGTCTATCTAAAGGCTGACATAGCTTTTCCTTTTGCTTCTATTTTGACAACTGAAACAAAACTTTTTTTATATGTTGGTTTTTCACCACATTTCACAGGATCATGTCAAAGCAGAATTAGGCCTACAAATGGGGTTGGGGGGGGTCTAAGTTGACCCATGGGGGATGGAGGATTCCTACAGACAATTCTTCTTACTTCAGTGTCTTCTGTTCATTTATTCTAATACACATTTCATTTGTGACTCTTGAAAGAGAGAAACTCCATCAGTCAAGTTTCACCCTGGTGTCATTTCAGCTCAACATGAAATTACGGTGTAGAGCGGTGTTTCTTCTCCCAAACAATTTTCTACACCTGTGAGCTGAGAACTTGAACAGAATTTGTCAGAGGGGGAATGTATCTGGCTTATTGTTTTATTTGGAGTACTGATGGCTAGATCTTTGAACTCTCAATCTCCCTCATAAAACTGGTGCATAAATCCTCTTGAAACATACCCAGCCCAATTTGAGGTGCTTTATTGCAACATCTGGGCCCAAAAGATGAGCAAATAACTTTCAGGAAAAGTTGTCCTTCTTTCACCATGGAATACGTAGGAAGGATAAGGGATCCAGATTCAGAAATTATTGGGAACAGTTACACTGTGTGTTTTAATTATTTTAAATACTATAAAACATTAGTGTAATAATGGGAAGACAAAGAGAGACAAACAACTGTAAAAAAGTAAAGCAAAAACCAAAGACGAGGGGAATTTGGGCTACTACTAATTAGGTACAGTATAGCTTAGATTTTTGAAAAATCATAGAGACCTATAAGGAGAAATTAGTGCAAAGATAATAACAAATAGATCATGAAGTTTGGAAGTTTGAACATAATTTTGCCAACACAATTCTATCATAAGATTAAACACATTATGTATGAAAATATTTGGCTGTTGATACCTTGTGATTTGGGGAATTAAATCATCTTCTCTCACCTGCCCATGATTAACCGATAAACATGAGACACGAATCATTAAATGAATAGATGGGAAATATATAAAAAGGGAACTACTCAGGAACCATTTTAGCTCTCCCAAAAAACAACTCCTCTTTTGCATGTTTGATTCAAATAAGCAATTATTTGACAGGCACAAAAACAGTAGTTCTTTGGAACAGAAATATATTACTGATAGTATTGTTTAATAAATAATAAATTTTAACAAATGTGAATGTTATGCTATATATTAAGCTGTTGAACTAATCTTTTGGTACAGATTTGGCCGTGATGTATTAGATTTTGAACAGTATTTATGTTAGAAGAAGAGAAGAGGAAAACCTTTTGTTCCAGAGAATGATTTGAAGATAAAATTATTGTATTTGTAAGACTTCATCAGACATGTCCCAAGGAAATTTGACAGTGTATTACAAAAATGGTGTCTGGTAATTTGTATGCTAATGGCTTAGCTAAACAGAGCTTAACTAAACAGTGTGATGTTAAAACATTCTTTTTTTTAAATAGAGAACAATTACGCTTAAGCTTCTTTTTCAAGAGGCTTGGGGGAATATGAGAAAGTTAAAAAAAACAAAACCTCTTTAAACACAACTTCAGTACCAGTGCTTTACAATGGAAATTTGGACCCTGAGACCAAATCCATACAGCCTGCTGAGATCTAATGTAATATTTTGTTGTGAGTTTGACTAGGATGTTGTACGAGTCCAGCCGTGGTTCATGGCTGAACACATTTATTTAAGGGTTAATCGCTGAGGGCTTAAATGTTACACAAGTCCAGAAAATGATAGTTTATTTCATACATTGTGGAAAAGCAAATCACCCTTTCCACATTCTGTTGAACTCAAGTCCACTGTTCTTTAGCAGCACTGAATTCCACAAGCATTTTTTAAAATGGACTTTGTACATGGTGTCTGAACACAGATTTTATTTCTACTGGTGTCTAGTGTCACACTAGTCTAGTACATCATGTTGCTTGCCTCTTGGGGTAAAAAACCGGCTTGCCTGGATTTTTTTTTTTGGTAACTGGCCAGCTTAGTTTCCTTTCAAACTGCATGCAATTTCAAATGGATCTCCAGAGGGTCGCAGGCTACAGCAGTTGCAAAGCTTCCAGTACCTTTGTCTCCTGTTAAGCCCAGACCAAATGGTCCAATGAATGTCAGATGATTGGATCATTCTCTAAATGAATGTGTGTCTCCTCCATTTGCATTCTTATGTCAAGAAGCTCCCATGGTTTATTAGAGAAAACGGTTTTAATAGTCAAGGCCCAAATTCTTTCCTGGATTTATGAAAGGCTAATTTTGCCTAGAGGGAATTTGACTTCTTAACCCATCTTGAAAGCAGTAAGGAAGGTGAAGCTCTTTGTATGTTTGGATCTGACAAGCTTAGAAAATAAGTTTTATTATTAGGATGGGATGGTATCCAAATTGGATCACCAGGCATGCAAAATTAACACGAGTCAAAAATAGCAAGGCATTCCTTTTTTCAAAAAAACTGAACAGAGTGCACGGGGTATATTTTATATTAGTTAATTGGATTAGATTAAGAATTCTGTTTTTGGAGCAATTGCAACATAGGTACTTTTGTCCAAAAATGCACAGTTTATCATATCATCGCTTAAAATGCTTTTTGATTCATAGCTCCGAGCTAACAAAGTGCTTTCAAACCATTTTTTAGCATCAGAGAAAGTAACATGAGTTTTACAAATAGCCAATAAAGACTATTTGTAAATGATCAAAGACACCAAATTTCAAGAATATAGAGCAATATGCATTAAGGAATAGCAGTTTGCAAGCATGAATGTTTTGCTCAGATATTTAAGTTGCTTCGGCTCAAAGTTTCTGAGCAGTTTACAATCTGCCTATTATATAGTAAGATTAAAAATGACAAAGAACAAAACAATAAAGAACAGCAAACAGCAGAAATATACAGCTGCAACCTCTTTAAAACCGGGCAGTTAAAACCTGGGGATAGTAGCAATCTCTTCTCCAAAATCAAACAACTGAACGGGGAGAGGGCAGGCCTTATAACTGGGGAGAGGTTAATTCCACAGGAATGATATGTTGCCACTTGCACGTCATATTTCTATAGATCTAAAGTTAAGATCAATTCAACTACAAACTGAAACTCTGTCTGTTGGTGGCGTCCTGCAGCTGACATGCTGGGAACACATAGTGTGGTTTGCATAGGGTGATTCCTCTTCTAGAATACCGGTAGTTATTCATTTCTATAGCTGCTCCGGTTACTAAGTGTTTGGACATTTAACAATGGAAATAGATATCATGATTTTTTATGATTGTAAACAACAAGATCAGCTCCCCCAATTCCTACTGAGTTGAGAAGACACTGGTTTTTCATTAGTTATAAAAACATGAAGTTGGACTGCACATTCAATTTTACTATTTTCTCCACTTTGTTATTTAAATTTGAGTAAATGTGAATGTTTATTCTTATCATAGGAACTCTTATCATAGGAAGGGAATATATAAGACACAATAGTATATAGGACAAGTATTTGCCTATGGGAATCCACCTTCACTCCCTCCTCCCAGGCATATCAATTAAACAAAGAAGCATCATTTATAGCTCCCACAATGCCTCTTATCTGACATCCCTTTGGGTCCTTATGCAAATTAAATAATGATAAAAAGGGAAAGAGGTCCTGGCAATGTAATAATTGCAGGAAATTCACTCCTTGTTCTGGGCCAGGATTTCAGAATGGCTCAAGGCTTGACAAATGTATATTTGATTGGAGAAACAGAATAATAAATAACAGAGTTGGAAGGGACCTTGCAGGTCTTCTAATCCAACCTCAGGCAGGAAACTATATCATTTCAGACATATGGTTCCCAAAAGAGAGGGTGGCTTAGCCAAAGCTTATGCCAACATGTGTTGACACAGTTCTTAAAATATCCATCTATTCTTGATCTCAGTTGCTTATTCTCAAGCTGATGCACCTCCTTTCAAATTAACAGGTGGGATCAGCTCCCTGCTTGTATTTTTTGGTAGCAGCTGCATCAAAATGGGGTTCTCCTGCAAAAGAGAAATAATCTCAGCTAAACCTGCGGTATTACTTGTCTGAAGACAGATAAAAGCAGTAGCCATCCAATGGTATGCTGCAGTGGTGGGATTCACAATTCTTTACTACTGGTTCTGTGGGCGTGGCTTGGTGGGCATGGCGTGGTGTGGCTTGGTGGGTGTGGCATGGCTTGGTGGGCATGGCAGGGGAAGGATACTGTAAAATCTCCACTCCCTCCCCACTCGAGGGGAAGGTTACTGCAAAATCCCCATTTCCTCCTAATCAGTTGGGACTCTGGAGGCAGAGAATAGATGGGGGCGGGGCCAGTTAGAGGTGGTATTTACCGGTTCTCCGAATTACTCAAAATTTCCAATACCGGTTCTCCAGAAGTGGTCAGAACCTGCTGAATACCACCTCTGGTATGCTGAATTACAACTCTGAACATATCTACAAAGCATGAGCAATTGTAAACAAGGCCGAGAGTTATAGTTTAGCCACATCAGAATGCCAAATAGCTTACTCTGCCCCCTAAGCTCTCTGTGAGACTTTATAAATCACTCCATATTTCCTTCCCCTGAGCTGCCGCTGCTAATCACAAACTTGCTACAAGGAAGAGAATTTGACTGAAGTAGCTTCAGACAACAAGTGACCAGGCAGAAGATCCGATGGGTGATCAGTATTACCTCAGTTGGTTTTGCTGTGTATGTCAATTTTCTCATTTATAATAACATCAACCTTATGCCTGCTTTCATTGTCCTCATAAGAATAGTAAGAATAAAACATGACAGGAGCTTAAAGACAGATATACAAGTCATGCCTGTCATGTTGCACCAATTTTTGCTTGTAAAAATAAAAACAGGATACAAATAAACCACTCAAGGCAGTCAACATATCACTAGAAAATTAACCTAATGGCCTTGTATCCTGTTGAAATCAGTTGAAAGAAAACTAAACATTTCAGTTGGTTTGTGGCCTCCATTTGGGTCCATGGAGTAACCAGTTTTCTTATATAAATCATTTAACCTACTGCATCTTGCAATTGAAGTACAGGTAGTCCTCGACTTACAAGAGTTCACTTAGTGACCATTCAAAGTTACAGCATCACTAAAAAAGTGAGTTATGACCATTTTTCACACTTAGGACCATTGCAGCATCCCCATGGTCATGTGATTTACATTCGGATGCTTGACAACTGACTCACATTCATGACGACTGCAATGTCCCTGGGTCATGTGATCCCTTTTGTGACCTTCTAACAAGCAAAGTCAATGGGGAAGGCAGATTCACTTAACAACCATGTTACTAGCTGAACAACTGCAGTGATTCGCTTAACAAACGTGGCAAGAGAGGTCGTCAAATGGGGCAAAACTCACTAGTCTCACTTAGCAACAAAAAATCTGGGGCTCAATTGTGGTCATAAGTCGAGGACTCCCTGTAGATGGCTCATCAGAGATATCCTTGATGAGGAAGGGTGGGGAGAAACAAGATGGTGGCTGCATTAAGTGTTAACCCTGTCCTTTCTGAACACACATCGACAAACGTTTACAAAGAGGGCCATACCCACAAAATAAGCCACGCCCACAGAACCGGTAGTAAAAAATTTTATAACCCACCCCTGGTACACACATGAATATACGTTTACAAAGAAGGCGACACTTCCAATGTGTAGGTGTGCTGTCATCTTCACTTCCTTGCCTCTTCTCCTCCACGCTGTTCCTTAAATCTCACACACTTTCAGCCAAAGGTTATACACCGTCTTTCTTTTTATTGATAATAAATAATTCAATACATAACAAATAATGACAAAGCTCCCAAGCAAAACACATTCTTCTTTTGTAGAAAAACAATAGTTGGACATGGCCTGTTCCCTCCAAAATTATGGTAAATTATAAAGCAGACAAGTGTGTAACATTTGTTCCGGACTTTTAGGTGGAGAATGAGAGCTTTTCCCCCTCATAAAAGGTAGGCTTTCTTAGAATTCCACATTTGCCTTGGTCTTTCATCACATTCTCTTGAACCACAGCTGCTGTCATTCAAGGGTACTTTCTCTTGGTTTGTAGGTCTGACAGATAAGGTGGTCTTTCTCTGCAAGTAGATCCCCCCCCATCAGACACCCACTGAGCCCAGATTAGTTTATTTAGGACTTCTAAGTGGAGAATGAGTCTTCCCCCTGCCCTATATATCAATCAGGCTTTCCTAAGGCCCACTGGAGAACCCTTTTGGAGCCAATATAATTTTGTCCACATGGATGTTATCTGGTCCTGATCTTTCCCCAGAGTGCTAAGAAATATTGCATCTTTCTCAAGCTAGGGGATAATTATGTCTAAAATTGCATATCTGTATAGTTATTTTACATACGTCCTCATTCTTTGGGGGGTGGGAATTCATTTGGTGTTACCCTGAGGCGGGAAAGGGAGAGTGAAATGGTGACTCATCTCAGGTGCATTGCTCTCCCGCATTGTTGCACCTTCCTGTGCTGCTTCTCTCTCTGTATCTAGAATCCAAGCATACATTGAACGCTGTTGTCAGCTCTCACAGCCAACTTTTATCTCCTGTTATTGGTTCTACTCCTGGTCTCATTCCTACCAATTAATTGCAGTTCTCCTCCCCTGATCTCCCCTGTTGACTTGTCCTAAGCAACACAAATGATGGCAACTCTCCTTTCTTCTCAGCTCCTTCTCTCTCTGCATCAGAAAAATGCAAGAACTAAGTTGGGATAATCTAAATGGCTATGGGAGACAGACTGAGCTCTATTGAATAGCCCTCAAAGAATTTCTGTCTGCTTTCTTGGAAGATGGAAATTAAGCCAAAGGAAAGAACTTTGATGTACTGTATTCCCTTTGAACACTGAAATCACTTTAGGAAGGGAATGGCTGCAGGTAGTTCCTGAGGACATTTGCTCCCCTCGGCATTCTATGACAAGAAGAAGACTATTTAAAGATCTTAAAGTACTATCTTCTTTTAAGAAGATTTGTCTTTGTGGGACCTCCTACAAATCCTCCCAGGTTCCAGTGCAAAGCTGCTCTCAGTTTTTCCCTCTTTCACAAGCCAGCCATGCCTTCAGCTCAGGGTTTCGCTTCATATTTCGACTGCTTTAAATATTAAAATTAAAAACATTCTATTCATTTCAAAACAAGTGACATCAAATATCGGTGCCTAGATGAGATGAGCTCAAGCCACTGTGCCCCCTCCACCCCAAAAAGCCTGGAGCATATCAATAAATCTGTAGTGACAAATTCTGGACTCCTGCCATGAAGTCAAATGTCAATATCTAAACAAATGACTGTGCCCTGTTCAGTGGTGGGTTTCAAAATTTTTTACTACTGGTTCTGTGGGTGTGGCTTGGTGGGCGTGGCAGGGGAAGTATACTGTAAAATCTCCATTCCCACCCCACTCCAGGGGAAGGATAGTGTAAAATCTCCATTCCCTCCCCACTCCAGGGGAAGATTACTGCAAAATTCCCATTTTCTCCAGATCAGCTGGGACTCAGGAGGCAGAGAATAGATGGGGGCAGGGCCAATCAGAGGTGGTATTACTGGTTCTCTGAACTATTCAAAATTTCTGCTACTGGTTCTCCAGAACTGGTCAGAACCTGCTGAAACCCACCTCTGGACCTGTTGTAAAAAAAGAAAGAAAATAAATGTGGATAGAACAATCCTGGAGCACATCCAGGTTTCTTCAGCCCCAGGAGGTGAAGGTACTGTCTTCGTCTGATTTTGCTGTTTGAATGAGCCATGTTTTCTCATGCACTCACATACATACAGCCATGGGTTCAAGGCAGTTATTTAGGCAAGTAAGCTGTTTCCATTCCCTCTTCAGGTCCTGGGCACTTGGGGAAATTTCTTGGGCTTACAAGGGATACAGTGAGTGTTTATTGACATGCAAGCCATCCGGTTCCTTCTCTCCCTCTCCTTCTGATCGCTTTTGTTTATGGAGAAGACATTTCCATGCTTTTCTCTTTGACTTCCCACTCTTCCTCTGACTCGTAAGTACCTTTGATGATGGCTACTCTTTCAGACCTAGTCATTGAGTGAGGAAGCAGAAGGTAGTTGTACAACAGAGAAGCTAGAATGGCTCCAGAAATGGGTCCAACCCAGAACACCTAAAAAACCAATACAAGGAATTAGTTAAAGACTTTCCAATTTCCCCAATTAAGCCAGCTAGCATAGTTAATACAGTTATTGGTGGGTTTACACAACATACGGGTATTGGTTAAATTGGGCTGAAGTAGGTTTGGTAGGTTCTGAAAAACTATCTATTATTTTAACAAGTTGTGTGAATCAGAATTTCCTATTAAGACATAATAACATTTGATTTGATATAGCGTATTATGTGATACAGCCTAGTTCATAATGCCTCTGAATTTCAAAAACATTGAATTGTTTCTGCTTGTGCAAAATCTCTGTGACTTTTCAGAAGCTAGTATGAACTGTATCCGGGCAGTGATATATATATATATATATATAAATATATATATATATATGTAGGCCTTTGGTTATTCGGGTTTTCTCCCGCGTAAAATTGGAAGTGTCTTGGCGACGTTTCGACGAAGTCTCATTCGTCATCTTCAGGCTGGTGTTCTCGGCTTCGTGCTTCCAGGAGCAATGTGTGATCGCAGCTGTTTCCTCCTTTTAACTGCCAGTGGGGGTGGGAGCTGATTGGGTGGGAGCATGGCTGTGTTCTGATTGGCTGGGGGGTTGGCTGTGCTCTGATTGGCTGGGGGTGTGCTCTGTTTGGGTGGGGGCTTGGCTGTGCTCGGGTTACTCTGAGTTGCAGGGGGATTTGAGCTGGTGAGCTGCATTGCTGTTGTTTGGCTTCGCGTTCGTGGTCGTGCCACATCTTCGTGGTGGGTGTCAGTTTGCTTCATGTATGGGTTGGAGGGGTTTAAATTGGTCAATGGTGCAGCTTTGGTTTGGCTTCTGGTCTGTGGTCATGTCTCATCATCGGTGTGGGTCTGGGTTTGCTTTTTGCGTGGAAGTGTGGTGGTGATATCCTGTGTGGTTTTCGTGAGTGTGGGTCTGGTGTCATTCTTTGTGTTAAGGACTCGTTTGTCACTAAGGGCGGGTTTCCAAATGGCTGGTAGGCGGGAGGTATCATCTCGTTTATTCATGCTGTGTGGGCGTTTTTCTATCTCGATAGCTTCTCTGATTATTCTGTTGTTAAAGTGTTCAGTTTTGGCGATAGTTCTGGTCTTTTTAAAGTCAATATCATGTCCTGTGGCTTTAAAGTGTTGGACCAGGGAAGAAGTTGGTTCCTCTTTTCTGACTGAGTTCTTGTGTTCTTCAATGCGTGCACTTATTCTTCTGTTGGTTTGTCCGATGTATGTGGTGGGACAAGCGGTGCATGGGATTTCATATACTCCTTGGTTTTCTAACTCAATTTTGTCTTTGGGGTTTCTTAGGATGGTGGATATTTTTTGGTTTGTGCAGAATGCTGTCTTGATGTTGTGTTTGTGGAGGATCTTGCTAATTCTGTCTGTGGTGCCTTTTATGTATGGAAGGAGGGCTTTGCCGTTTTCGTGTTCTCTGTCTTGGATTTTAGTGGGGGTTTCTTTTTGAATTAGGTTGGTGATCTTATTTCTTTGGAATCCGAATGAGACTTCGTCGAAACGTCGCCAAGACACTTCCAATTTTACGCGGGAGAAAAGCCGAATAACCAAAGGCCTACATACAAACACCCGCGAAAACCTCAGAAAACAAATATATATATATATATATATATATATATATATATATATATATTCCTTGATTGTCTTCAGATTCTTATGAAATTACATCAATTTGAAGGTTCTTTTTTAAAAAAATCAAAACACAAAGACAAAAAATATATACTGTTTCCAAGGAAGGAAATAATGTTTCAGTGATACTTGTGGTAGTTGTTATGGACTTCTGCATTTCACAGTTTTTTCAGCTCACATTTTAAGAACCATAGTTTCAGCTGAGATATGAACATGTGAGACTAGAGACAGAGAAATCCTGTTCTGTTACGAACGTTACAGAATTTTTGGCTCAGCATGGTAGACCATAATCCAACCCCATTTCTACTTAGCGCAAGGATCCATTTCTTATGATTTGCAAATTATATTTCTGTTGACTATCCCTCACTTTGATAAACTACAATGTCTTTTTTCCAAATCACTTTTTTAATTTTAAAAACAAAAATAAAACATAAAAACATCATCATTCCAAATAATTACAGACAGTGTATCGATCGGTTAACATCCTTTTGTGCTCCCTCTTCTCTTCAAAATATCACTATACATCCAAAGCTTATTTTCATAAAAATTATTCCACTTAGTTTATCTCAACATCCACATATTATATAGTTTATCTCCATGTTTTATTGTCCATCCATTGATAAAATAAATCCCATATCAAATGATATTGTTTATCTACAATGTCAAGGTCCTTTTCATACGTAATGTTATTAAGATAGGTATTGCTCATGCTATACCTGTGGATTTAGTGATTTCTAATGAAGAACTTTGCATTTATCTGATTAAATTCCATTCTTTTCATCCCACTTTCCTAATTTATTATAATAATTTGGATGTTCTATTTCCTTCAGTATTAATTATCCTTCCCGGTTTTATGTCATCTGTTAACTGAATAAGCATTCCTTCTTCTAGAAAGCTACCATTAAAAATATGGTTTGATCAATTTTATTGTGATTACTAGGAGCTATGCCACTATGATAAATCCACTTCTTACCCAATGAGAAGAGGTAAATCTTTTCATGACAACCGCAGGTCCAAAAGACCTGGCAGGATTCATAGAGCAACCAGTGAAATAGATCTGTAGAGGAGAACAACAAAATAGGTTAGGCATATAAATTTCCCTTGCCATTTCAAGGTGGACTTTTCTAACAATCTGTCTGCTCCCTCCCCTGGAAGATCACCTGTCAATTGTCCTTCAAGTAACATTTCTCTTGCTATATACTATTGGAAACCTGGTTTTCTGTCTCACAGCAGCCAAATATTAAAGGGCCTCCTATGGATCCTGTTCCCAGGACCAGTCATGGAGAACACGAAAGGTCAGGCAATACACACCAAGGAAGAGTTATTGTTTAAGAGGAATTTTGGCACTTCCTTCCGTGGCTTGATGCTACAGAGGCTTTACCATCTGTGCTGATGTTTGGAGGAAAGACAGTCAGCATGAAGTTCAACACAGGCACCACATGGATTGTGAGGACTGGATGTTATGAATTCTGTTAATTACACCACTCACAAAAGCTTCTGCCTACAACATGGCTTGCAACCTTGTCTGGGCTGCATTGAGTGAAGAGGAATTGTCTTGGGCAGCATATATATTACATAACATAATTAATATGTATTGATAACAAAGTTTATTTTTTTTAATCTTTGCCTCAGAATTGGGAAGTCATTGTCTAGGAAGTTATCCTATTCTTAGAAAATCCCCATATTCCTAATGGTCAACTGTACAGAAAAGATTGTAGTTACAGATGCCTTGTTCCCCTGGAGTTCACACACAAGCTGGTTGCACAGGAGGACAAACAGACTGTCATAATTATATAGCACCTTATGATCTGAGGGTGGTTACCAGCCAAAGTGGCAGTGATGAGTCGAACAAGTACACTCCTTTCTTCAGCTTTTGCACAATGAGTACAAACAACACTTACCCCCACCAGATGGCCCAGAGCGGCTGACATTCCAATGGACAGAGATGGGGATCCCATGTTGTCATTTCGGCGGTTGTCAGTTGAGGCAAAAATGCACAAGACAAGCTGGAAAGTCAAGATAATCTCCACAACCACAGCCTGGCCTGCTGTTGTGTTGTTGCTAAGCTGTTAGAAGGAAAAGGACACAGATTTAGTCTTTAGTCTTGTATGTTCTTGTCAGGAAGTCGCTTCTGCTGAAAATCAAGAAGAATTGTGAATGCCGAACTGTGGAACAGGGCTTTGTCATTGGCTTTTAGTTTAAATCTTTTGAGATGTGAGCTGCAATTAACTCTGCACAGTGTTTTTTCTTGTGTCATTTGGGGGTGTGTTCCTTATTCTCAAATAAACAATTACATTTACCAAGTTTCAGCAGAGGTATGAGATTAGAGGCACCTTTCCAAAAGAACAAGCTAAGAGGCTTTTGAAAGCTCTGCAAAAAATAGAGCATGGTTCTTTGGGCTTTAAGAAGTTCAACCCTGTCAATTTATTATTTTTTTTTATTAAGTGTTTTAACTATAATTGGACCTTGATGGTTTAAAAGTGGAGGACGGAAGACTTTATATAGTATTTTATTTTAAATTTGGGTTTTTTTGAATGAGGGTTTCTTTTTTTTTGTTGTTGTTGTTGGGTTTTTTTTCTTTGTTTTAAATGAAAGAAGTTATAAAATATCTTGTTAAATTGTATAGAGTTAATAATTTGTTAAGTATTAATTAGCTATATTGAGTAATGATAGGTTTGATTAGGTAATACTTAATTGTTTTATTAACTGCTGTAATTATAAATGGAGATTAATTCTCTTGAATTAGATGGAATAAGAAGAAAGAAGACTTGCTTTCCTTTTATCTACTTGTTTAATCATTATGATTATGATAAGTGTGAAATGGAGTTTAATTTAGAGAATTTGAGCTGTATTTTATCTTGTATCTGCTCTGGGAAGTCGGGTGGGTGGTTGGGGAGGGGGGAGAAAATGTATGTAAAACTTTTAAAACTTTTTCAATAAAAGAAGTTCAACCCTGATTTTGTAAAATCTCTTTCATATTGTGACTTGGTCAGAGAAATTACCATAAGCCTAGTCTCCTTCATCCCATCTGAAATATTTTCCTTTGGATAATGTTGTATCTACCAATATGTCAAATGGCCTTTAAAGCAAAGGGGGATTGTTGAAGATAACAGAAGGAAAGATAAGAGATTGTTCAGTAATTTGGAATAGATTTAAATTTTCTTTCAGGTAGCCTCAGTTGGAGGTACCCTGACCTTTAAATGGGTCCTGATATCATACTTAATGCAGGAATCTGTTAAATTCGACTTAGAAAAGACCGGTATTAATATATACTTCATTTTAAATTCCATTGGGGATTTACATATATTTTTTTATCACCTAAGGCAATGCTTACTTTAGTTGGGGTCATAATGCAAATAGAAAGTTTTGATGGAACAGGAGGCTCTGGGTTGTCTCCCGTTAGGTTTTTCTTCTAATAACCATAATTAGACAATTGATACACTATCTAAATCATTGGGATAGTGAGCGCTGATGAAGTATCTGTATCTTTTTTTGTCCAGCTCTAATAACGGTTCTCACAAGCTTCCCAGATTGTTTGTCTAATTTATTATGATGAAACCTTGGGTTCAATGAATTTAATGCTGCCCTGTGATCTTTTCCAGGGATCTTGAGATAGGCCTGTTCTATATGTTTGTAGCTGTCCGTCCTTTTCTGTTCAAAGTCCTCTTTCCTTGCACTGATCCAGAAATGATTACCCTGATTATCAAAAGCTATTTTTCAGGAGGCTAGAAAGAAACAATATAGTAAATGATATGCATGTGTATGCTTGTGTCCTAACATGTAAATCCTAGGTACCATTCATTTGATGCCTTTCCAAGAACACACAAACCAACACTCACAAATTTGCATCAAGTGTGAAATTACTGGGAAAAGGAAAACAATGAATCTTTAATGAGCACCCGATAACTCTAGGTAGATTCCTTACGCTGTTCCTGCTGATCCTTTGATCTATGGCAGTGATTGAGTTAATGCAGTTCTTGCTTTCCTTTTTAAACCGACTCACTCATCCCCTTAGGACATGGGGACATTTGAATAGAATAGAATAACAGAAGGGACCTTGGAGGTCTTCTAGTCCAACCCCCTGCCCAGGCAGGAAACCCTACACACTTCAGACAAATGGTTATCCAACATCTTCTTAAAAATTTCCACTGTTGGAGCATTCACAATTTTTGCAGGCAAGTTGTTCCACTTATTAATTGTTTGCACAGAGCTAACACAGAGCTATGTAAATAGCTCCATGCATGCTAGCAAACTTCTAGGGCCATGGATAAGAGAACATTTCCCTCTTACGTTCCATTTGTTGTACCACCTGCTCTCTGGGAGTGGAAAAGACACTCTTGCACCAGTATCCAGGAACAGAACAGCTGCTACTTTTTCTCTGAGATGCAAATTTTCCTTGGACCTGCCTGAGAATTCCTCCTACAGATAATTAGACCCCACCGCCTTGTGAGAGGATGTACTTACCCCATTGGCTGCCAGATTACCACGGGCATTGGTTGGGGTCACTCCGTAAAGGATGCCTGCACCAGCAATGGCCCCCAACAGCTGAGCCACGATGTAAAACAACATCCGGAGGAAAGAGATCTGATTCCCAACGAAGAAGGCGATGGTCACCGCTGGGTTGATATGGCCACCACTGATATGACCAAAGGTCTGTACCATTGTGCCAATTACCAAGCCAATTGCCAGGGAAATTTGAAGCACACTTGGCAAGGCTGATGGCCACTTCAAGGCTGAGCCCAAACCAATGCACACAAAAATCATGGTTGCCAAGAACTCGATGAAGACGGCTCGGAGAAAAACAACGGTGCAAACTTCTCTCCTCATGGCTGGGCTGGAGCTGGTGGACTGGCGATGATAAGGCCAAAGATGTAAAAGGACTGTCCAAAAGTTGGGTCCATGCAGATATATATATATATATTATATATATATATGTATCTTTCTCTCTGTAGGTGTAGCCAGAAGGGATTGTGCCCACGTGTGGGTGGAACCAAGAAGTTGGCCAGTCCCCTCTTCTACCTGCTCTTGTGGAGTTTGGAAACTTTCCATCTTCAAGCCAAGGTGTAAGCTTTCCCTTTTTGCAAGCTCAAATTTGGATGCTAATTTCCTTATTTTTATCTCCACACAATAGAGCCCAGTTGAATGGCCTTGCTGTCATGGGATAGCCACAGCATTGCATAATGACATACAGATTAGCACCTAGTCTGTTTACTCTTCCCCCCCTCTCTCCCCAGCCTTTTTCCTTTTCTAAGGCTCTTTGATTTGTAACCTTGGGCTTTTTTTTTTAAAAGAATTTTTTGTTTTACAGCAGTTGGATTGTGGCACCTTTGGTCTACTTCTTCTTTAATCCTTGGACAATCATAAGTGGGCAGCTTTGCCAAAATGGATTCTTCGGGAAATGAATATTTTTCCCCCAATTAATTTTTTTTCCAGAGGAAAGAAACTGGAGACCCTGAAAGCCAGGCCATGCCCTCATGTGCTGATTTGTCCCAAGGCTAGAGTTCCTAAGGAAGCTGGTGAATCAGGTATAACTATAAAAAGAGCTCTTTGCTGCAGAAAACCTGAGATCTATTTGATTGGACAAGATTCTTCATGATTTACAATCAAGGGAATGCTACATCAGGAGCACCGGTGCCTTACAGTTTAATTGGCCCTGGTCGATTCTCAGCAAATATCTTCCAATGGTGTTTCTTCAAGCCCTTGGTAGATCTATTTGTTTATTAGATGGTTATCCTGCCTTCCCTTCAGGAACTCAAGAAACTGCACTCCTTCCTCCAAAAGCTGTGGTGGACACACATGCAGACTCAATTTGGATTAACTGCCATTGCTCCTTGCCGAACGTTGTTTCATTTCACAGTTGTTATTTTCTATCAACAGTTATCATCTGTCTCATCTGTCTTCTGAGATAGAATTCAGCAATAAAAAGAAGAAAAAATATTTAATCAATTAGAGAAGCTAAAATTAGAAATTATATGCCTACAAGAAGTTCGTATTGGAAAACAACATAAAAAAATTTTGGAGCAAAGAAAATGGGGGACATTGTATACAACATTGGCCTGTCAAAGTAAAAGAGGAGTAGTATTTTACATTAAACGGACAATACAATCCAAACAAATATTTGAGGATGAGGAAGGAAGAGTACTAATGGTAGAAATTGTAATGAACTACAAAAAAGTATTACTGGTGGGTATATATGCTCCAAATGAAAATCAAGAAGACTTTTATGCAAAACTACACAAGAAAATACTAGAATATGAATATGAAGAAATTTGCATAATAGATTTTAATGTGATTGTTGATAACGAGCTAGACTATAAATCTACAAAAGTGAATAAAAATCCAAGAAAGACACTTCTGAAAACATTTAAGACAATGAAAGTTGAATTAAGATTGCAAGATGCTTGGAGAAAAAGAAATCTGAAGGAGAAACAATATACATTTTATTCAAACAGGCATATATCATGGTCAAGAATAGACATGATGTGGATGTCAACAGACTTAATATCTAAGATAGATAACATTGAGATAGAAGCAAATATATGGGTAGATCATAATCCAATAATGATGATATGGAAAGGACAAGGAAAAAGAATTAGATGGACATTAAATCAAAGTTTACTAAATGAGAAAGACTTTATACAATATATGGAAAAAGAATGACCTTTTTCTTTAAAGAAAATAGAAAATAAGATACATCATTGCAAAATGTATGGGACACTAGCAAAGCATATATAAGGGGTTTGGTAATGACCTATATTGGAAAAAGAAACAAACAGAATAGGCAAGCTCATAAGAAATTGGAAGAGGAATATAAGAAGTTAGAGAAAGAATTGCAAAAAAATCCACAAGATAAAAAAAATTAAAAACTTAATGGACTTGAAAAAACATAAATTGAACTTAATAGAAAATGAAGACCTGGCAAGAAAAATAAAATCATCAAAGCAAAGTTTTTTTGAAAATGCAAATAAACCAGGAAGATGGCTGGCATATAAGATGAAGAAGGAAAAAGAAAGGAAATTGCTAACTCAATTATTAGATCAAGAGGGAAAGATATGCTATTGAAATGAGGAAAAGAAAAATAATAATTGAGGAATACTATAAGAAATTATATCAGCAAGAGAAGATATCAGAAGCAAAGATAGAACAATATTTGGAAAAAGTGATGATCCCTAAAATACCAGGACAATTTAAAAAAGCATTAGGAGAAAGAATATAAATGATGGAATTGATGGAGGGAATTAAAAAGCAGAACAGAAAAACCCCAGGACCAGATGGACTACCAGCAGAATTATATAAAAAGTTGCAAGATGTACTAAGCAATACACTGTTACAAGTATTTAATGATTTACTAATAGAAGCCAAGGTTCTGAACTCATGGATGGAGGCATATATAACTCTTATACCAAAAGAAGAAACAGATTTACAACAAATAAAGAATTATAGACCAATTTCTCTATTAAATGCAGATTATAAAATATTCGCATCGATTATGGCGGAAAGATTGAAGAGGTTGCTAAATGAATTTATACATTTAGATCAAAATGTTTTTTTGCCTAAAAGACAAATTTGAGACAATATAAGAATTATACTGGATACATTGGAATATTACGAGGCACATTCAGAGAAACAAATGGCATTGTTATTTTTAGATGCGCAGAAAGCATTTGATAATGTGAATTGGCAATTTATGACCAATTACAAAAGATGGATTTTGGGGATAGGTTCATTAATATGGTTAAGACCATATATAAAGGCCAATCGGCAAAGGTAATAATAAATGGTGAAATGACAGAGAAAATAGATATAAGAAAAGGAACCAGACAAGGATGTCCACTATCTCCACTATTATTTATTTTGACCCTAGAAATTTTAAACAGAAAAATAAGACAAGATAAAGAAATAAAAGGGATGAGAATTAAAAAAGAAGAATATAAGCTACAAGCATTTGCAGATGATTTAGTATTCATTATGGAAGAACCAATAGAAATGGGCCTAAAGCTAATTGAGCAAATAGAGGAATATGGAGAAGTAGCAGGATTGAAAATAAATAAAGATAAGACAAAAATTATAGTTAAAAATATGAGAGAAAAACAAAAGAAGCAACTAACAGAGAAGTTAGATATTCAAATAGTGAAGAAAGTGAAATATTTGGGCATCCAATTAACTCCAAGATGTATTACAGTGAAGGAAGATAATTATTATAAATTGAGAAATCAAATCGAAACAGATTTGGAAAAATGGAAAAATTTACAACTATCTTTAATGGGAAGAATAGTGTTAATCAAAATGAATATATTGCCAAGACTGTTGTTGTTCTTTCAAACAATTCCGATAAAGTTGGAGAAAAAATATTTTGAATGTCTGAATAACATGATGTGGAAATATATATGGCAAGGGAAAAAAAGCAAGAATTAATCTTAAATTGCTTCAAGATTCTAGAACCAGAGGAGGATTTGGTCTACCAAATTGGGAATTGTATCACCAAGTGGCGATGTTAACTTAGATTAAAGAATGGATTTTATTGAGGAATACAAGACTATTGACTTTGGAAGGACGTGATTTACAACTAGGCTGGCATGCTTTCTTTTGGTATGGAAAAAATAGGATACATGGATACTTCCAGAGACATTGTGTAAGGAATGGTTTGTTAGCAGTATGGGAGAGAATAAAAGAAAAACACTATATGGAAATACCAATGTGGCTTTCAACAATAGAAGCGTTGACACATCCAAATATTTATTTTTTTAAATTTTTTTTTATTTTTATTTGATTTATATGCCGCCCTTCTCCGGAGACTCAGGGCGGCTTACAGTGCGTTAAGCAATAGCCTTCATACTTTTGTATATTTATACAAAGTCAGCTTATTGCCCCCACAATCTGGGTCCTCATTTTACCCACCTTAGAAAGGATGGAAGGCTGAGTCAACCTTGAGCCTGGTGGGATTTGAACTTGCAGTAATTGCAAGCAGCAGATGTTAATAGATGTTAATAACAGGGTGCTTTAAACCACTGTACTACAGGCTCTGTTAAACTATGATTAACATGGGCAAGATTGTACGATACAAGGATATTTTAACATAGAAGGGAGAACTAAAACAGAAACAAGATTTAGAAAAACAAGGGATTGAGACTGATTGGTATACCCGGCTGCAGATACAATCAACATATGATAAAAATTTGAAACAATATGATTTTAATCTGGGGAATCAGAGCTGGATCAAATAATGGCTGGGAAGGATGAAAAATGATTAAAAGATTGTACAATTATTTGTTGCAAATTAGATTGGAAGATGAAGAAATAAAAGAGACAATGATAACATGGGCAAAAAACTTTGGTTATGCAATAGAATTAGAGAAATGGCAACAACTATGGGAAAGGAATTATAAACTGACAATGGCAACTGCATATAAAGAAAATCTATATAAAATGTTTTACAGATGGTATATGCCACCAGAAAGAATAGCAACAATGTTTTAAGGATAAATCAGCCAAGTGTTGGAAATGTTTGCATTTGCCAGGATCATATTACCATATGTGGTGGTCATGTGTAGAAGCAAAAAATTATTGGTTTAGAATACAGACATGGTTGGAGGAAATGTTACACAAATCTATAGAATTAAAACCAGAGGTTTTTTTTATTGGGTATTCTCCCAGAAAAATATAGTAAAGAATATGTATATTTAATTATACATATAATAAGAGCAGCAAGAATTGTATTTGTGCAAAATTGGAAGACAGAAAAAATCCCGTCAGAAGGTGAAGTAATAAAAAAGATTTTAGACTGTGCGGAAATGAATAGATTAACTTTAACAGTAAAAGATAAAGAGGAATTGGTATTTCAAGACATGGGGAAGATTTTATGTATGGTTAGAAAAGAAATATGAATAAAAGATGATAGATAAATGATTTAGATAATAGGAATTTAAATGAGGAAGAGGAGAAAAAAGAAATAGAAACCCAGAGTAAATGGAAAAGGGGGATGGGGGGGGGGAAGAAAGAAGACTATAAGGATAAATGTACAGTTATGAAGATAACAGCGATAGATAGAGTAAAATTGAAAAGAAAGTGAAAAGAAAGTATATATTATTAGAACACTGGAATTGCTCGGATACCAAATAAGGAAAATATTCCATAACAAAGGAGAAAGAAAGGAGAGAGGAGCAGAGGGTAAGAAGAAGAGAGGGAGAGAGCGGAATGGAAGAAAGGGGAAAGGAGAGGAAGAAAAGGGGACAGGAGTAGGAGAGAAAGTGAGAAAGGGGGAAAAGAGGAGAAGAGATGGGGAAAGGAAGGGGATGTAGGAAGAGGAAGGAGAGGAGGAGGGAGAAAGTAGGAGAGAAGAGGAGGGAGGGAAGGGAAAGAAGAAGGAGAAGGTTTATTGTGAAACGAGGGAAAAGAAAGGGTAGAAGAGCAACCCCGAATGTAATTAAAATGCCTTATTTTTATACTTTCTTTAAGAAAAATACGTATGTGTATGACCAATTATATATAAGAGAATGTACATTTATATTATGTGTATAAGAAATAAAAATGAAAAACTTTTTTCAAAAAAAAACCACCTGTCTGGATTGAGGGTTTGTCCTCAGTCCCGCCACTGCTGGCTGTGCACGGAAATGAATGCAAAATAAAACAGACTGAAAATGCCACAGGTCAGTGGGATCTGCAAAATGATTAGCATTGGCCCATATCCATGTTTAAATCTAGGCAATGCTTCCTGTCCCAGTGGGAGACATGTAACCAGCCTCCATACTATGTTTTTCCATAGCAAACACACAAACGCACAGGACCTGTTTTCCATTAGTAGAGAATCTTAATAATGAGAGAATTGTTGCTGGGAGCTGGACTGATAACACTTTCCTGGCAAAGTTTCTTTAACTCAACTGGAGAGGAAGGTGGCAGCCTGCTGGCAAATACATATCTGTGCAGGCTTGGATTGCCACTATAATCTTTCATGATTTGTACCTACAAAGGCAAATAAACAGTGCTTTTTCTCTGTGCATGAATGCATATGTCAGCCTATCTCTGTGGTGTGAACCCCCCCCCCACACAAATAGGTGTGGGTGGGTGGGTCTTTGCAGGAGGGACAGAGGCAGCCTTATGTGTGTGTGTGTTAGTTTCAGTGATGAGTTCTGCCTTCTCTCTAAAGACATTCAGCAGCTCAGTGAGTCCTAGGAAATGATGGGTGAGCAAACACGGAAGAAAGATTGGAGTATTAAATGAGAATTTGGACTATGTTTTATTTGGAACAGGTTACATTTTATATCAACAATATCTGCCTATCGCAGGCCCTTGGGAAGGACTCGATAGGTAAATAAAAGTGTCAGATGTAGTCTAAACATCTGGCTGCCTGTGCGAAAAACTATAATCCCCATGTAATTAAAACCGCAATATGTATAAATTAATAATAAAAATCTTTAATTATATAATCGATGTAACATTGATAGTACTTATATATTATATTATTATATTATATAATACATGACCCCCAAAACAACTGGAGCACCACTTGAACACCAATTGGCATTGACAAAATCGTCATCGGTCAATTGCAAAAGGCAGCTTTACTTAGAAAGGTTTATATCTTGCAATCAGGGGCGGGTTTCATTTGTGACTCTTGAGAGAAAGAAACTCCATCAGTCAAGTTTCACCCTGGTGTTATTTCAGCTCAGCATGAAATTACAGTGTAGAGCGGTGTTTCTTCTCCCAAACAATTTTCTTACACCTGTGAGCTGAGCACTTGTACAGCATTTGTCAGAGAGGAAATGTATCTGGCTTATTGTTTTATTTGGAGTACTGATGGCCAGATCTTTGAACCCTCAACCTCTCTCATAAGACTTGTGCATAAATCCTCTTGAAACATACCCAGCCCAAGTTGAGGTGGTTCATTGCAAGATCTGGGCCCAAAAGATGAGCAAATATCTTTCAGGAAAAGTTGTCCTTCTTTCACCATGGAATACGTAGGAAGGGTAAGGGATCCAGATTCAGAAATTATTGGGAACAGTTACGCTGTGTGTTTTAATTGTGACCAAATAAAAGAGGAGGTGGAGTTGCACTATATATAAGAAATAACTACATCTCTACAGAAACAGAGCACAACAATGATGAAAATTATCTTGAATGCATTTGGATCAATATTAAAGTGGGGAAAAATGACATTGCCATAGGTCTATACTATAGGCCACCCAACCAAACAGAGGAAGTAGATGAACTTTTTGCTAGTCAGCTAAGTAAGGTATGTAGGAAGCACATCACAATTGTAATGGGGGATTTTAACTACCCTCAACTGGAGACAAACTCTGCACCAAGTGGAAGATCCAACAGGTTCCTAACAAACCTAGCAGACAACTTTGTTTCCCAAAAAGTAGAGAAGGGAACAAGGGGATCAGCTGTATTGGACTTAATTCTCACTAACAGAGATGAAATGATAGAAGGTGTTGAAGCTACAGGAACCTTGGGGGCAAGTGATCACGCAATATTGGAATTCAACATTATGCAAACACAAGTAGTAGAACAAAGTCAAACTATAGTCTTGGACTTTAAGAGAGCTAATTTCAATAAATTAGAGAGAGCTTGAGAAGGATTCCATGGATGAGAATCCTCAAGGGGAAAACAACTCAAGAAGCTTGGGAAATTTTGAAAACTGAGATTATAAAAGCCCAGTCTAGCACAATACCAATGAAGAAGAAAAATAATAGATCTCAAAAGAAACCAGCATGGCTGCATAAAGAACTCTCTAACGAATTGAAAGACAAAAAGGATAAGTATAAAAAGTGGAAAGAGGGGCAAATAACTAAGGCAGAATATCAGCAAATACCCCGAGCCTGTAAAGATGAAGTGAGGAAAGCTAAGGCTCACAATGAACAAAGGCTTGCGACTAAAGTAAAAAATAACAAAAAATCTTCTTCCAACATATTAAAAACAAGCTGTTGAACTAATTTTTTGGTACAGATTTGGCTGTGATGTATTAGATTTTGAACAGTATTTTTGTTAGAAGAAGAGAAGAGAAAAAACCTTTTGTCCCAGAGAATGATTTGAAGATAAAATTATTGTATTTGTAAGACTCCATCAGACATGTCCCAAGGAAATTTGACAATGTACTACAAAAATGGTGTCTGGTAATTTGTATGCTAATGGCTTAGCTAAACAGAACTTAACTAAACAGTGTGATGTTACAACATTCATTTTTTAAAAAGAGAACAATTACTCTTAAGCTTCTTTTTCAAGAGGCTTGGGGGAATATGAGAAAGTTAAAAAAAACAAAACCTCTTTAAACACAACTTCAGTACCAGTGCTTTACAATGGAAATTTGGGCCCTGAGACCAAATCCATACAGCCTGCTGAGATCTAATGTAATATTTTGTTGTGAGTTTGTCTAGGATTTTGTACGAGTCCAGCCGTGGTTCATGGCTGAACACATTTATCTTAAGGGTAAATCACTGAAGGCTTAAATGTTACACAAGTCCAACATATGATAGTTTATTCCATACATTGTGGAAAAGCAAATCACCCTTTCCACATTCTGTTGAACTCAAGTCCACTGTTCTTTAGCAGCATTGAATTCCACAAGCATTTTTAAAAATGAACTTGAACGGCAGACACCAGAAATATACAGCTGCAACCATTTAAAAACCTGCAGCTAAAACCTGGGGATAGTAGCAATCTCTTCTCCAAAATCAAACAACTGAACAGGGAGAGGGCAGGCCTTATATCTGGGGAGAGGTTAATTCCACAGGAATGATATGTTGCCACTTGCACGTCATATTTCTATAGATCTAAAGTTAAGATCAATTCAACTACAAACTGAAACTCTGTCTGTTGGTGGCGTCCTGCAGCTGACATGCTGGGAACACATAGTGTGGTCTGCATAGGGTGATTCCTCTTCTAGAATACCGGTAATTATTCATTTCTATAGCTGCTCAGGTTACCAAGTGTTTGGACATTTAACAATGGAAATAGATATCATGATTTTTTATGATTGTAAACAACAAGATCAGCTCCCCCAATTCCTACTGAGTTGAGAAGACACTGGTTTTTCATTAGTTATAAAAACATGAAGTTGGACTGCACATTCAATTTTACTATTTTCTCCACTTTGTTATTTAAATTTGAGTAAATGTGAATATTTATTCTTATCATAGGAACTCTTTTCATAGGAAGGGAATATATAAGATACAATATAGTATACAGGACAAGTAATTGCCTATGGGAATCCACCTTCACTCCCTCCTTCCAGGCATATCAATTAAACAAAGAAGCATCATTTATAGCTCCCACAATGCCTCTTATCTGACATCCCTTTGGGTCCTTATGCAAATTAAATAATGATAAAAAGGGAAAGAGGTCCTGGCAATGTAATAATTGCAGGAAATTCACTCCTTATTCTGGGCCAGGATTTCAGAATGGCTCAAGGCTTGACAAATGTATATTTGATTGGAGAAACAGAATAATAAATAACAGAGTTAGAAGGGACCTTGCAGGTCTTCTAATCCAACCCCAGGCAGGAAACTATATCATTTCAGAAATATGGTTGTCCAATCTCTTCTTTAAAACTTCCAATGGTGGAACATTCACAACTTCTGGAGGCAAATTGTTCTATTGATTAATTGTTCTAACTGTCAGGAAATTTCTCCTTGGTTCTAAGTTGCTTCTCTCCTTGATTAGTTTCCACCCATTGCTTCTTGTTCTACCCTCAGGTGCTTTGGAGAATAATTTAATTCCCTCTTCTTTGTGGCAACCCCTGAGGTATTGGAACACTGCTATTTCACCCTAGTCTTCTTTTCATTAAACTAGACATATCCAATTCCAGCAACCATTATATGTTTTAGCCTCCAGTCCCCTATTCATCTTTGTTGCTCTTCTCTGCACTCTTTCTAGAGTCTCAACATCTTTTTTAACATCGTGGCGACCAAAAGTGAACGCAGTATTCCAAGTGTGGCCTTACCAAGGCATTATAAAGTGATATTAACACTTCACGTGATCTTGATTCTATCCCTCTGTTTATGCTGCCTAGAACTGTGTTGGCTTTTTTGGCAGCTGCTGCACACTGCTGGCTCATATCTAAATGGTTGTCCACTAGGACTCCAAGATCCCTCTCACAGTTACAAATCTGGTCTGCTTGTGGGATATATGCAAGGGAAGACAAATAGGCATCTTCTAAGTCAGGATTCTCCAACCTTGGCAACTTTAAGCTTTGCTGGCTGAGGAATTCTGGGAGTTGCAGTCCACAAGTCTTAAAGTTGCCAAGGTTGGAGACCCCTGTTCTAAGTGTTTCTTTTGTCTAGTGTTTTCCTTCAAAGAGTCCTTTGAACACAATAAGCTCACAGAGTTAGCTTGTGATAAGATGGGTGCCAATAAATAACAAAGAAACAAGAAAGCAAGCAAGGAATGGTACATCCTCTAGTTTTAGATCCTGGATTTAATACTTTTATTTCTGCAAAGGACAAGAAAAAGGGCTGTCCCTTTAAGGTTGGATAGAAAGCATGCAGCTAACATTTCTTTTTACTCTTGCCCTGTCTCACAGAACCCACAGCAATCCCATACTTTGTGCCTAGGTTCCTGAGGAATTAGAGAAATACCCAAAGGAATCAAAGACAAAGACCTGATTTAAACAAAGAATTTTATTGCTGAATCGCTAGGATCTTTAGCCAGCAATGCATCTTACTATTTTGGTGCAGACAACAAAGGCAGTAATAGGCAGAGTGATCCTGCACAGGGAATGTGTCTATATTACATGCTTGGTCAGGACAGACTTTTTCAGTGTTTTGGAAAAGGAAATGTTAAGATCATTCTTCTTCTTTTTCTTTGCCATGTTATTCTTGATTTAGTAAAGAGATTGTAAGGGTGTGTTTTCCATTTTAAACTGGTGGAAACCTACTTTGCAACAGATAGGGCCAGAGAAATTCCATACCAGTGGTGGGATGTGTCACTGCGTTCTTGTATCTACCAGCTGAGCTCTCATCTTCTGGACTTTTACACTTGCCGTAGATGCTCACTCTTATCTCTCTAAGCCAGTGCTTCTCAATTATTTTCTGCCATGCCCCCCTAGGAAGAAGAAAACATTTTTCGCGCCCCCCACGCGACTGTAAATAGTATCATTATTAGAAAAAGGTCTGTTCTCCTTGAAAGGGAGGAGCATGCGCAGTCACATGTACTGGCTTAATGCTCACTATCGATGCAAATGTCAGCAGCGGTAGCCCGATTTCTTTAGCAAGTTTGATTAATTGGGGCAGCATTATGTTTCACAGGAGAAGGTCATTGTCAGTCATTTGAGCATCAATTGGGCGCACATCCGTCGGGCAACAAAGTAAGTGTGGACGGACGTCCCACACTAAAGATGGCTCCGACAGGCTCGTGTCACAAGGGTTTTGGACAGCCAATCAGATGCCGAGGTCAAACGCGCCCCCTTTTACGGAGCCTCGCGCCCCCCCTGGGGGGCGCGCCCCACTATTTGAGAAGCACTGCTCTAAGCTAACTGCGCATCCTCCACACATTCCATTCCTCCTTCATCTTTACTTTCTTTGTTCTCCCTGCCAGGGAGGTCCGGCAGGAACGCTGCCAAGATGTAGCTAATTAGTTAGCAAGAATTATTTTTATTTTACTTTTACAATAAAAAATGAGTTTTCTTAGAAAATACTTCTTCGGGTTTGTTTTCTCAGAGTATGCTTGCGAGGAGAAGCCACGGTCCAAACCTCTAACCAAGGTGTGATTGTCCCAGAGCCAGGATGGGATCAATCAACGCCCTGACACGATGCTCCCAGTCCAGTCCAGTTCTAGAGAACCGGTAGTAAAACTGGCGGGAGGCTCTGCCAACCCGCCATGATGTCATCATGGCTGATCTGCGCATGCGCAGAAGTTTCTGTGCATGTGCGCACTCCCGTTGCGAACCGGTAGTAAAGGTAAGTGGAACCCACCCCTGCTCCATTCCAATAGAAGAGAATATTCGTAGCTCAGGTTGAACTGCAGGGTCTTTGGTGCTGCCTGAGCTTGGTTATTTTCTTGCAGATGTTTCATCACCACAACTAGGTAACAACATCGGTGCTGTGCAATGAAACATCTGCAAGAAAACAACCAGACTCAGGCAGCTCCAAGAACCCTGAAGAAATAGGTTTGGGGACAGTATATGCATGGGTGGGCTTCAAAAATTTTAGGAAGGGGTCCTCTGCCCGGTTGCTGGGTGGGCGTGGCCTAGTCAGCCTCCTGCACCATGGGGGGGGGGGTTGCCCACCCTGGGCTCCTGAGGCTTTCCTAGAGCTTTCAAGAGGGCAAAAATGGCCTCCCCAGGCTCTGGAGGCCTTCTGGAGGCCTTCCTAAACTTCCAGTAGGCCTGTTTTTCGGCCTCCCCAAGCCTCCATGTGTGCCCTGCACTTACCTGCATCCAAAACAGGCTGTGTGGGGACTCCTGGGAGGGGAGGGGTGGGGGGCAGCCAGGAGTGGGATTTGGGGTTCTCTGAACTGCACAGAATCTTAGCTAGCAGTTCTCCCAGACACCTGCGAACCCCCAGCAGCCCACCCCTGAATATATATGGCTGTAACCATGTGAGTATTCAGATGTAACCCTTTTAAAGATATTAAGAAAAAGTGCTCTGTTGGTTCTGGCATGTTCAGAAGCCAAACCTGTTTCTCTTGCCTGCCTCTGGATTAGTTGTGATTTGAGTTGTTTCCAAAAGAAACCAAGCCAAAGACAGAAATCAAAACCATGCATTCATTGTAGCTTGACAAGGGTTATTGTTCGGCACTTCTGCCCTTTGAGACGTTAATCCCTTGATTTTTAAGTTTGAGCGCTTGCTTTTATGTGTCATCTTGTATAAAATACATTGGGAGGGAAAGAAGGAGGAAGGGAGGGAGAAAGAGGAGAGGTTCACCTCTTTCATTAAAGTAACAGAGCCCTTCATACAGCTTTCTCAAACTTGTGGGCACATGATAGAGATGTTGTGTATGAGCATATGGGGATGCATCTGTGGCATGCAGAGAGCCCTAGAATCAAGAAAAAATGAATATGGGTTTTTTTTTTTAAAATCTCAGGTCTTTGCAAATCTGAGACGGTGCTTATTTTCAGGATGAATTTGGGGGCAAGGGTAGGATTGTCAAGGGAAATTGTCAAGCTCCAGGGAAATTAGGAGATTAAGGCAGTTCAAATGAGTATACAGTTTTATTGCAAGCTTAAATTCTCTACAAGAATCTGAACTACTAGTGCTCAAGGGAAACGAGTGGGAGTTAAGAAAGGAATTCAAGGTAGGCTGGAGTTAGATTTTTTTTATGGGTGCACACCGCACAGGGACCTGTGACTGATGACATGTTTGACCCCTCCTTTGGGGTCTGCCTGGTCATCTCCTATAGAAATACAGTGCATGTGTGTTGCATATATATACAGTATGTATATATAGACTCTGTCATACATATACATACAAATGATGGAGCCAGGCATCGATCAAGCCTAGGTCACTTGGCTTCTAGAGTAGTGGTGGAATTCAATTTTTCTTACTACCGGTTCTGTGGGTGTGGCATGGTGGGCACGACAGGGAAAGGATACTGCAAAATCTCTATTCCCACCCCACTCCAGGGGAAGGATACTGCAAAATCTCCATTCCCACCCCACTCTGGGGCCAGCCAGAGGTGGTATATGCCGGTTCTCCGAACTACTCAAAATTTCCGCTACCGGTTCTCCAGAACCTGTCAGAACCTGCTGGATTTCACCCCTGTTCTAGAGTAATCTGTGTTACCATCAGCTGCTTCTCTGAATAGCCTTGCTGTTAGACCCTGTCAGAAATGTGTTGTCACCCATGAAAAATATCTCTTGCACCCCTTCTTGGTAACTCTTCCACACTCCCTTTGCAGCACTGTGAAACTGAAAAAGACTTTAAAGGCCTTGATATCCTCTTTCCTTCCTGAAGTTCAGTGTTGCTCCTTTCCTTGCGCTGAGCTGCTTTGAGGGCTCTGAGAAGCAGAAATCTGGGCTGTTCAGTCAATCAAACTGAACTGATAAATAAGAAATAGCGAAGTCTAAATAATGTATGCTTTAATGAAAAAGGCACTTTCATTTTAAATAAATAATGATTTTTTAAAATTTTCATTATGTGTTGATTTGATTAGTTGATTGATGTGGCCTTCTACTCACCAAGTGGCTTTCAGCCAGTCTTCATAAATCTACTACATAAAACTGCAGTTTGTACCAGCAGGGCTTGAGCTGAGTGAAAAGCACTCAATGGCCTGTTATAAAACTCAGGACAATGTGATTTGTGCCTCAGATGTATAGCCCTGCTCTTTGTTTTACACAGATGCCACAAGAAACAAATACATACAGTATCTCACCAACATCAATCATCTGCAAGGGGAGAGATGAAGAATACAACACAGGAGCTGACATCATTATACAAATAAAGTAAGGTGTACTTCCATTGGAAGTCAGGATAAAATTGCTTTTTGTGTGCCTTAGGAAAAATGCCCTGCATTTCTATGGCCTTACTGGAGCATTGAATGGCATCGCTCCATTCAATGGCGAAATATCAACAACCTCAGATATGCAGATGATACCACCCTAATGGCAGAAAGCGAAGAGGAACTAAAGAGCCTCTTGATGTGGGTGAAGAAGGAGAGTGCAAAAGCTGGCTTGAAACTCAACATTAAGAAAACTAAGATCATGGCATCCGGCCCTCTCAATTCCTGGCAAATAGATGGGGAAGAAATGGAGGTAGTGGCAGACTTTATTTTCCTGGGCTCCAAGATCACCGCAGATGGGGACTGCAGCCAAGAAATTAAAAGACACTTGCTCTTGGGGTGGAAAGCTATGGCAAATCTAGACAGCATACTAAAAAGCAGAGACATCACCCTGACAACAAAAGTCAAGGCTATGGTTTTCCCAGTTGCAATATATGGCTGTGAAAGTTGGACCATAAGGAAGGCTGAGCACCAAAGAATCGAGGTATGAACTATGGTGCTGGAGAAGACTCCTGCGAGTCCCTTGGACTGCAAGGCGATCAAACCGGTCAGTCCTAGAGGAGATCAACTCTGACTGCTCTTTAGAAGGCCAGATCCTGAAGATGGAACTCAAATACTTTGGCCACCTAATGAGAAGGAAGGACTCACCTGAGAAGAGCCTAATGCTGGGAATGATTGAGGGCAAAAGAAGAAGGGGACAACAGAGAACGAGGTGGCTGGATGGAGTCACTGAAGCAGTAGGCGTGAGCTTAAATGGACTCCAGAGGATGGTAGAGGACAGGAAGGCCTGGAGGAACGTTGTCCATGGGGTCCCGATGGGTAGGACAAGACTTCACAGCTAACAACAACAAAGGAAAAATGCCCTGCATTTCAATGGCATCACAGCTTGTTAGGGATATCACTTTATCTTTGAATTTTCCTCCCTTTTTCTCACTATTATTCCAATGTGTCCTCAGTATTGCAGGATCTTTTCCTCAACACTGAAGTGATTAAGTCTCTTAAATGAGCTCAACTATGATTGATGGTCATTTAAGCACAAATATATACTGTATACAAAACATATCTCAATACCTATTGTCCATTGTTGTGCTTACCATTCTTCTTAATCATGGTGAATAACTTGACCCCTAGTCTTATCAGGACTTCCCTCCATTATTGTTTCTATGATTTCATCTCCTTGGTTTGCATTATTCTGTTGGTTTAAAGTTTAACTGTAGAGCAGAACTGTATAAAAAGCAGCATGGTATGCTATAGGAAGGAGATGAAGAATGCTGGAGAGAGAGATCCTTGTGCTACACTTCTCCCAATTCTGGAATTTAAAAGGAAAGATAATTGCCTTTTGCTCTATCAGCAAATTTCCTTAATAGCTTCCATTGTCTTCTCACACATCTCTTTTCCTTTTATCTTGCCCCTTTCCTATTTGTTTCATGGCAAACAATACTGCAATTGCAATTCCAGAGAAATCCTAGGCTATAGGATTTGATCACACTAATCTTTTGATAATGATATGTGGTTTTGGCCTGGTTCTTATACTAACCAAATGGTTGATACACTTATCAAAACTATTAAACACTTGTCAAAACTGTTAACAATTTATAATTTATAAACAATACTAGTATAGTATTACCGGTATTAAACGTAAAAATTTATATTTCTTGTCTTTTTAATATTATGAAAACAATTCAGTGTACTTTGCTTGGTATCTTTTATTACTATTGTATTTGAGCACCAATTGTACAATTAATTGTAGTAATTCTATCCATTTATAGACATTATCTTTAAAAAAATATATTTCTGTTTTAAATAAAAAGGAGGGGAAAAAAACCTGTTAGGCATTTTAACGTCTCTTATCCATAGCTGTTTTTATTATAATTAAAAAACCCTACACTTAGTGGTAGTCCAGATTCTTGGTGATGCAATCATACATTCAACCAGTCAGTCAGTCAGTCAGTCAGTCACTCACTCACTCAATCAATCAATCAATCAAGTCTTGGCTTTAATACCACTGAAACTCTCCACCTTCTGCCTTCAGCCCTTTTCGGTTGTGGTTCAATTCTCTGGTAACTTGAAAGCTCCTCCTTCTGATATTCCTGTTGAATGTTACCATATCTTGTCCTCTAAAGGAACTCATTAACATATTGGAAAAGCTGCAAGGGGCCAGGAGAGATCCCCCACACCAAAACCCTGTTTCAAGAATCTGCACTAGAACTTCCAGCCTTCTTCTGGAAGTTCTAGTGCAGATTCCTCAAAACTCCATCTGTATATCTGGGGATTCTGTTTCCTCAAAAAGGCTTTGAAATGAAAGGAAGGTATTCGAATGAATAACCAGGGGTGACGTTTTCTTGCTATGCTTGTATTTCAGGGACCGTCAAGCTTATTCACTTCTGAGCAATTTCCCTTCACCACGTTTGCTTCTTGTGACAGTCCTCATCTTTGGACCTGACAATCTCCAATTAGTAGAGTCACCTGTTCTTTGTCATTTGTCAGTTTCAGAGTGAAATTTTCAAAGTGGATTTGGCACAGAAGGTAATTCCACTGGTTTTAAACTCACGACCTTTTCTTTTGGTTTATTTAATATTATAGAACATAATTGATGGGAGATCAAATACCATTAGTCTCACAGATTGAGCAAAGATACAATGACTTCAATGTCTAGGATACTGGTAAATGGTTCTTTCAATGTCAGTCTAAGGTTGGCCCGTCTTTTGCCTTCTGAAATGTATCTCAAAGCATCACAAAATTGGAGAGTATTTTGGAGATCATCTCTATCCTTCCTGTTAAAGATAGCAGCTGCAATCCAAACTGAAACTATAGCATCTATGGGAGAAACTTAGCATCTGCATAAATTAACATGAGATAACAGATAGCTCTCTCTCTGGTATTGCTTTGGTTATTCATCCAAACATATGTATTGCTCTGGTTATTCATCCAGACATATAGAATAATCTATGATCAAACTCTAAAGTCAATTTCCTGTCTCTGGTAGGGAAAAGTTTCTACTATCATTGCTGTACTCAGAGATCAAACCAGATTAACAGAACAGCCAGTGAGAAGAGTTTGACTGGGGGTGGAGGGGAAGGGATCCACTAGAGTGATTTTCTTTTTGTTCTGCCATCAAGGGAGCAACCAAATATGAGATTGGTCTTCCCATGGCTGTTCTTAGACTCTGGAATTCCCTACCAAGGGATGCCTGGTTTTCCTGATAGATAAGCAGAGGCTTATCTTTACCACACTTGGCCAAAATGCTACTTTTCTGGTATGTCTTTGTTGTATGGGCTCATATTGAGCTGCAGGATTAGTGTTGTTTGCTTTCTTAATATCCCATGTGTTTGTGTTTTAATTTTATTTTTGTTAGCTACATTGAACACCACAGATTAGTATGAAGTATTTGTTCTTCCTAGGGCCTTGTCTTACATAAGTTTCTAGACCCTTACTTTCTTTCCAAATTTCTGAACAATGTATTCCAATTTGTTAAAAAGCGACATGTATATCATATACTATGTTAGAGAGGACAAGTTGAAAAGCAAAGACCAATTCTCCCATGTCTTTTTTTTCCAGATAGATTCTGCTGTTGTCAGGAGATACTATGATAGAGAGGACAAGTTGAAAAACGAAGACCAATTCTCCCAGTGACAACTTGGTTGGAAGTCACATTTTATCTCATCTGGAAAAAAAATAAGCTTCAAAAACAGCTCACAAAATATGCAAGTATATTCCTTCTACCCCATTCTATTAAAAATATCAGAATAATAGTTCGGGTATCCAATAATCACTGGTGTCCTTTAATTGAAAGCAGAAGTCCAGATTTTTTTTTTTAAAAAATGAAATGATTAAAATGATTAAAATCAATAAGTGACAGATTTGTCAGTTGGGAGAAAGTAAAACTGGCAGATTTAACAGTCTAGATAAGTGGATTTGCATACTTAAGCTTTTAAACACACACTCTGCCTCTGCAAACACACACACAAACAAACACGCACCCCTATTCATCTTTCTGTCCCTCACCCACCCACCATCTTTAAATATATTTGTGACACTCAATTAAAGTTCTACTTCTCCCCTGCCATCTTTTACAGTTACACAGTGGACAGGACTATATTGGTCATCCCCAAATTCTTTAGGAAAATTGCCTCAGCAGAGGAATTCTGCTCAGGTTATTTTTTTAAAAAAATACCAACACCTACAATTTTCTCCAAAAAGGGATGGAAAGAACATTAATGCAAGGAAATGCTTTCAGTTATCTAGCCACACATTTGTTTAAGCTGTGGTTGGTAAATTAGAATTTGCCAGGTGATATCTAGATGCTCAGGTGCTTCAGTCCAATTTCCATTCCGAGTAGGAAGTTCATAGTATAAGAATGTACATGCCACTTGCTTCTTTATCACTATGTTTAGCACTGGTAGTTCTTGACTTACAACAGTTCATTTAGTGACCTGAAAAAGTGACTTATGACCACTTTTCACACTTACGACCTTTGTAGCACCCCTGTGGTCATGTGATCAATATTCAGATGCTTGGCAAGTAAAAGTTTCAAATAGCGCAGTCTTGGAATGTGCTGGAATTTCTAACATGTATACACTATTGAAACAGCGATGTCTACGCTGGCTGGGCCATGTCGTGAGAATGGCTGATGGTCGGATTCCAAAAGATCTCCTGTATGGAGAATTAGTGCAGAGAAAGCGCCTCAGAGGGAGCCTCAGCTGCGATATAGGGATATCTGCAAGAGGGACCTAAAGGCCCTGGGAATGGATATTAACAACTGGGAAACCTTGGCCTCCGATCATTCAGCATGGAGACTAAAGACGCAGCATGACCTTCTCCAATTCGAAGAGACACCTGTTTGGCAGGCTGAGGTAAAGAAGCAGTCCCGGAACCAGCGAAACCTGGGGACTGGGGAGGGGACAGAATGTATCTGCCCTCAGTGTGGAAGGGATTGCCACTCTCGAATTGGCCTTTTTAGTCATTTGGCCTGGCTGATGTTGCATAAATCTTTGCTATTGAATAAAAAGCTGAATCTTCAACATTGATGGGGTGACGGGATCTGGTTTCAACTTGCCTGCTAATGGGCCTGCTGGTTGCAGAATAGGAAAAAAATAATAATCTGGGGGGGTGATAGGATCTTGGTTTTACTACAGCAATACAGAGATAGTTGCTATGTCTTCTATATTCTTTCTGCCTCTACAGCTTTTAAATATCAAAGATCTCATTTCATTTAACTGAGGGGAGGGAAAATGAAAGCAATGCTATAGAGATTTCTGAGGAGATTGCAAGTGGAAAAATAATTTAGGAAGAAATATTCAAAGGAGCTAATTTTAAAGCTATTTTTAAAACTAAGGGGTGTCGTATACTTTTCCATGCACAGAACAAGCTTGGCTATGATAAAAAAAAAAGGACCATGCATATTTTTAAATGTCTCACGTCCCTTATTAAAATCAAATTCTTGGTTTGATGGTTTTAACTAGAACCATGCTTGTTTGAAGCATTGGGGTATTTAAGAAAAATGTGAAAATTCTCATGTCATGTTTAGTTTGACCTTGACTTTAGATCAAATAATGCATTTAGCCAACTCTGTCAATGGTAATAATGCTGTTCATGTACTGAAATAGAAATGCACATGTTCATAATGCAATAAACAATGGAAGAACATTGCTATTTTTACTTTACGGTAAAATCAGCTAGGAAATGCCATTTTTGTTTTAGTGATATGAGAAAAGGTACAGGAATGTTCATTCTGACATGATGGTGCAGTGATAAAGCTGTGGCTAGGATGTATTTTCAAATCCTACATTATCCACAAAAGCCAGCCTTCCTTCCTTCCTTCCTTCCTTCCTTCCTTCCTTCCTTCCTTCCTTCCTTCCTTCCTTCCTTCCTTCCTTCCTTCCTCCCTCCCTCCCTCCCTCCCTCCCTCCCTCCCTCCCTCTTTTTTCTTCTAGCATCTTTGCTGTTGCTTTGTCTGCAGAAAGCCCAAGGTTCAGTTGCTCTTTGGTATCCAGTGGCAGCATGGATTTTATCTACTTGATTCCATCTAATGTTTGTGAACTGTTAACAGTTAAATCTCTCTCTTTATCTAAGGAAGTCAGGAGCCCAGCATGTTCAGGCCTGAGTGGAGAGCTCCTAGTCTCCAGTAATAACAATGGATTGATTGCCTCCAATTCTCATTGCCTGCATGCATGCCAGCTTCCTTCTCTGCAGCCATGACTATGTGACTTCAAGACATTTTTTTGACTCCCCGTGACCACTGGGACTTGTAGTTTTCTTAACGCAGTTTTTTTCCAGTGCAAACGCAGTGGTTTGCTATTGCCTCCTTCCCATGGCTGAGAGAAAGGGAGTGCTCCAAGGTCTCCCCAGCTTAAGGCATGACTAGAATTCACAATCTCCTGGTTTTAACCTAGTGCACTAATTATTGTACCAAACTTGTTCTCTCTGCAGCCACAGCAGACCTTAAAGTCTTAGAATGTTTTAGAAAAGTAGGACTTGAACTGCAGGATGGAGCAGGAAACCACATAGAGCAAGAAAAAAAAGGGAGCTGGGATTTCCTTTAACAAGGCTAAGTCCAGTTCTTTGCCTAGCCAGATCCAAGAAGAGAGCCCAAACCAGCCAGCCAAAATGGAGGATTATGGGCTGAGATGGGCTTTTGCTTGACTGACAGAATGCAGTTTGTATCACATGTGGGATAGGTAACCAGAAATTAACTAGAAGGTGTTAAATAGTGGGCAATTGAAGAGAGGACTCAGGCTTGTAACATAAACAGCTTTATTTAACTCCGTAACAGCAATGGCAATTCTAGCCGGGGCAGCCTTTTATATGCAGGAGCTGTCCACGGCTTCAGCCACTGATGTCTCTCTAAATTTCCCGCTCTCAGGACTAATTCCTGATTGGCTCATTTAAACTGTCACTTGATACTCAACAGAAGGTTTCCACTTCAACTCCTAACAACCTTTCCTCTAAATAGTAACCCTTATAGTCTAAAATATCAAGAAGGCATCAGGATGCTCACTTATATATACCACTATATATACACCTATATATAGTATATAGAATAACTATATATACCACTATCAACTTCATATTTAATGGATAAAAATTAATGATGTTTGTTCTAAGCATGGATGACCATGAACATATTACTCTGGGATTTTAACTCTGCCTTATACTTTCACTGTTTGTTCTCGAACTTCTCTCTCTCTCTCTCTCTCTCTCTCTCTCCCTCTCCCCCCCTCTCCCTCTCCCTCTCCCTCCTTCCCTCTCCCTCTCCCACTCTCCCTCTCCCTTTCTATTTCTCTCTCTTCTCTCTCTCTCTCTCCCCTCAATAATTACTTTCAGTGATTTTTCACTTTCTCTGTAACTTCTTCACCCACCTTTTGGGGATCAAAGACAGATTTAGGAACCTGAAACAATTGGTATTAATTGCTATGGAGATGGCTATCTGCCTCCTATTGTAAGAGAAAAAAAATTGTCAACTATGGTAGGACAAAAACAGCTGTTTCTCAAAAAGGGCCTGTCATCTCCATCACTCTCAGGAAACAAATCGGCTTTTTATTGAACAAATGAAGTTATTTAAATCCCCGGGTTTTTCCTTTCAACTCCGAGGAACCTGGAAAAAAACAACCATGGGCTACTTTTGTACAGGTCCACAGATTTTCTAATGTTATTTTGCATTACATCAACTCTAAGGGTAGCAATTATGTGTCCTGAACAATAATACTTTTCAGAGCGAAAAGTTATTAGTTTTCTGTTAAATAGCACATGGGTTTGCAATCAGTGGAATCCAAGCCTTCAAAAAAAAAAAAAAAAAGAACAAGAAAAAAAGTCCAATCGGCATTTTAAAGAATTTTGCTTTGAATACCCAGGTCTGTTCTCAACTCTTGATGACATCTGACAACTAGGCTGTTCTCTATAGAGCTGTAATGGCGAACCTATGGCACAACTGCCCTTTCTGTGGGCACATGAGCTGTCATCCCAGTTCAGGTCTGCCACGCATGCGCGGGTACCTCCTGCCGGTCAGCTGGTCTTTGGGTCTCTGCCGCGCATGCGTGTGGGGCATGGGTGTGCGTGGGGCGCTCGCGCATGCTTGGGAGCTGTGGCACATGTGCGGGGGCTGCGTCGCATTGCATTTTGGGAGTTCGGACGCGCTTTGGGCACTCTGTCCAGAAAAGTTTAGCCATCACTGCTATAAAGGGTCTCATGTAGAGAGAGCCTTGGTAGTACAGTGGTCTAAAGCACCCTGTTATTAACACTAGCTGCCTGCAATTATTGCAGGTTCGAATCTCACCAGGCTCAAGGTTGACTCAGCCTTCCATCCTTTCTAAGGTAGGTAAATTGAGGACCCAGTTTGTGGGGGCAATAAGCTGACTTTGTATAAGTATACAAAAGTATGAAGGCTATTGCTTAGCACATTGTAAGCCGCCCTGAGTCTCCGGAGAAGGGCGGCATATAAATCAAATTTTTTAAAAAATGTAGTTCTGATGCCTCAAATCCTGGCTTCAGTTAGTCTTCACCAATAGTTCCCTATTTTTCCTAATCTTACCTAACATATGGGGGAAAGGCATAGATTTGAACTTAACATTTTGTGTCATACTGGCTCAATGGTTGACCTCAATCAGCCTTGAGAGGGCCTTGCTGAATTAAACAACAGGTTGTTATTAGTGAATTTGTTTATACCATGGTTATAAATGTTATATGCATTGCTTTTTAAATTTTTATATTCTTTTATTTATTGTTAGTTGTCCATGGTCATGAACCTGACGTAGACAAACAAATGATAATGATGGTAAGATAGATGGTAGTTATGGATTTCAGGACTACAATGTTTGGTGGGAATTATTTTTTGCAATGCTTCTGCCATCTCCCTAAATCTAAAGTTAGATTATGACCTTATTTCAGATTAAAATATTTATATCAGTTATTCATTCTGTGATCAATCGAACATATGAAACAGGAAATCCCCCACCAAGAACTAAATTTTCAACAGCTGGCAAAATTATTCAGACTTTGATACTGTATGTTTCACATTTCAACTCTACCTTGTGATGCTGAGGGATATTTGAAAATTTTCGTTTATGATCTTTTTATGGTACTGCTATTCAGCTTTTCAAATTCTTTTTGTTCCCAGCTACTTTATATTGCTGTTTCAGCAGGGAGGGAGATCCATTCATGGCACGGAAGGCAAGCTGTTGGAGACCTTGTAATACACCTGCATCAAGGGTGAAATTCAGCAGGTTCTGACAGGTTCTTGGAGAATTGGTAGTGGAAATTTTGAGTAGTTCAGAGAACCGGCAAATGCTACCTCTGGCTGGCCCCAGAGTGGGGTGGGAAAGGAGATTTTGCAATATCCTTCTCCTGCCAGGCCTACCAAGCCATGCTCAGCAAGCCACACCACGCCCACCAAGCCATGCCCACAGAACCAGTAGCAAAAAAAATGGGATTTCGCCACTGACCTGCATAGATTGTCTTCTCACAATGAAAGAGATGAGAAATGGGTTATATTATGACCATACATAAATCTACAGTTCCCTAGCCCCCGGTTTCAGACACCTCACCCTTGCCACCCTTGCCTCTTTAAAGAACCCTCAAGTATATCAATCCTGAAATAGCTTTTTCTTCCCATTAATTGCAATGTATCAGTAGCGTTAATGTCCCCCTGCTTTTATATATAATCCTTCCCTCCCTTTTTTTTGACCTGCTGATTGTAGAAACAAGTAGCCTTCCCAATACCACCCACCCACTCACTTAGAATCACTGCAGTGCTAAGACTACCTTAACAGACCCTCAAGGCAGTTTTGAAGGTGATGCAAATAAGAAGTAGACAGGTTTCATCCACTGTGCCAGAAATGATTCTTCCAGATCAGAAAGCTTCACAAATGCATCTGATTGTGGGCCACACAAAATACTGGAGCCATTGCTCTGAGCAAGATGTTTCCCATGCTCTCATTTGTTTTGCAGTTATAATACATAATATATAATATCAGAGTTGGAAGGGACCTTGGAGGTCTTCTAGTCCAACCCCCTGCTTAGGCAGGAAACCCTACACCACTTCAGACAAATAGTTATCCAACATCTTCTTAAAAACTTCCAGTGTTGGAGCATTCACAACTTCTGGAGACAAGCTGTTCCACTGATTAATTGTTCTAACTGTCAGGAAATTTCTCCTTAGTTCTAAGTTGCTTCTCTCCTTGATTAGTTTCCACCCATTGCATCTTGTCCTACCCTCAGGTGCTTTGGAGAATAGCTTAACTCCCCCTTCTTTGTGGCAGCCCCTGAGATATTGGAACAGGTCCTTCTTTTCGTTAAACTAGACATACCCAGTTTCTGCAACCGTTCTTCATATCTTTTAGCCTCCAGTCCCCTAATCATCTTTGTTGTTCTTCTCTGCACTCTTTCTAGAGTCTCCACTTCTTTTTTACATCGTGGCGGCCAAAACTGAATGCAGTATTCCAAGTGTAGCCTTACCAAGGCATTATAAAGTGGTATTAACACTCCACGTGACCTTGATTCTATCCCTGTTCATGCAGTCTAGAACTGTGTTGGCTTTTTTGACAATTGCTGCACACTGCAGGCTGATATTTAAATGGTTGTCCACTAGGACTCCGAAATCCCTCTCACAGTTACTACTATTGAGCAAGGTGCCACATATACTGTACCTGTGCATTTTGTTTTTCTTGCCTAAATGTAGAACCTTACTTTGGTTATAGTAGTTATTGTTCTATCTATCTATCATCTATCTATCTATCTATCTATCTATCTATCTATCTATCTATCTAATCTATTTTGTTTGTAAAATATTTATATAGCCATCTATTGTACTGGTAGTTCTTGTTAACATTTATGTAATTTATTTATTTGTAAAACATTTATATAGCTGTCCATCTTTCAACCAACTGTTCAAATTCTAATATTTGGTGGTGGTGAGGATTAAATACAGCGAAAACAGAAAAAATGCAGCAAGATCTTCTTCATCTGAATTCTTAGGAATTAATTAGGAAAAAACCAAACTATCCTTGTTACAAAAAATGGCTTGTATAGAAAGAAGCACCTGAAATTAATCACCCACTCTTTTTTAAGTGTGATACTTTTTACAGTATCAATTTTATTGCACAGCTTCTGATTCATCCTTCCAATAGTTGCACCTTATCTGCCAGGCATTAGGTTTAAGCCACCTGTATTAGGTAGTTCAGTATGGTTTAGTGCAGGGGTCAGCAACCTGCAGCTCTGGAGCCACATGTGGCTCTTTCATCCCTCTGCTGCGGCTCCCTGTCGCTGGTCAGCACCACAATTTTGAGAGGAGCTTCCAGTTAAGGGGCAAAGCATGGCGTGCCAGGAGGAGACTCTATGGCAAGGGGCGGGTTTTCTGGTTGGACACAATTGATAGGGCTTTTGGTTAGGACAGGTAGAGGAAAAAGGACACCGCACTAGGAGGAGACTCTATGGTGGGACCCGGACTTCCGGTTGGCTCCAGAATTGAACAGGGGGCTTCCGGTTAGGACCTTTGTGGCTCTTTGAGGGTTTAAGGTTGCCGACCCCTGGTTTAGTGCATATCAACCCACAGCATCAAAGGCATCTTATACCAAACACATGATGCAATTTTGTTAAAAAGGCAATCGTGTGAAAAGTGCTTCAATTTTTTAAAAGATCTCATTTCCTTAAAGAATGCTATCTGAAAACAAGGAAGTGATATTTAGCAATACATTTGGAACGATTCACGCACACACAGATACGCAAATGCTGCTTTGATTAAAACATACCCACCCTGCTCCCAATTGCATGGAAAAACGATCCAAGGCAACATACTTCAAGCTTTGCAAAATGAATACCACATGTACAGCAATGGAAAACAAATCTTGCCTAATAATTAAACCAATTAAGGTGAATTCACAAGTTTCTTTCTATAGAACAATATAGTTGGGAAAGGTGGCCAAGGCCTAATTTAGCCAAATTTAGGTTTGTTTCTTCCCTTTGATTTTGCAGATACTGGTAGATGCCCTCCCACCATCTGAAAGTATTAGTGAAGTTGTAATTTAAAAAAGCCTGGAGAAAAAACAAAACAAAATGCAATGATATATAGCAGGTTCGTTATGATTTAAAAAAGAAAAAAAGAATGTGGCTGCAACAAATAGATCTGCTCTTAAGATCTCCTGATCTTTGTTTGATCTAAAATTCAGCATAAGCATTACATTGTGTTTTAATAAAATATATAAAACTATAGACAAGAAAACCATTGTGTACACTGTGAGAAACTGGATGAGGAGTAAAATGATACGGTGGCTGTTTATGTGATGGGCAGAATAATCCTACGCGTGCTTACTCAATTCCTATTCTATTTCATAGTCTTCATTCTTTAGGGAGTATATTTAGGATTGCAACCTAAAGCTACTACGTAAGCTTGCACACTTTGAAGTAAATAATGACAGTGCAATCTGTTTACAAGACCTAGGAGAGTATTGTTTCTATTTCCTAAATTTTCTCAGCCATAATTCTGGATACCATTATTACCTCCAGAACCTGCTGTTGTAGTGCCTGGGGGAGGGGACAAGATACCCAAACTAGATAGAGAGATGATGGAGGGAGGGAGGGAGGGAGATGAAGAATTTCTAGAATTCTTCATGCAAGGTTCTAGAAAACTCATGTGAAATTTAGCTAGCTTGAACCAGAGAAGAAGAAAACAATCAGTGAATTCTTTCATCAGCGTATACAAACAGGCTGCCTACGTGCTCCTTTTGATCTAGATCAACATCCTGGAGATCGAAAGGTACATCTTTTACAATTTGAGGAGAAAACAGATACACACTTGGATGTCCATAACAGATGAACAGCCACTCTGACCCAGGAAGTTCTTAATACACACTCTGTATCTGTAGCATATATGGATGCATATTTGGCTCAGAAGAACATGGTTAGCTATGACCTGCTCCTTTTACTGGCTCTCAGGCTCTTTAGACTTTTTCCATCACTCCCCGAGGCAAAGTTTGGGGAGAATGCAGCTCCATTGACTGCCTCCTGCGAACTTCACGTTCTTCCCAGTCCTCTTCTGGCTCATAGCCTTTGAAGATTGCTAGCCGCTCTGACAGAGTCTTTCTATGAGGGAAGAAAGCATAATTGTAGAGCAAGGAAGCCACCACTGCTCCAACCATGGGACCCAGCCAGAAGACCTGCACATGGAAATGACAACATGAGAGAGACTCAGAAGCTGGCAGACATGATGATTACTCTCGGGTAACACAAAGAACCAAAATAGCAATAGCCATAGCACTTATATACCACCCCATAATGCTTTACAGTACTCTCTCAGCAGTTTACAATGTCAGCACATTGTTCCCAACAATCTGAATCCTCATTTTACCGACCTCGGAAGGATGGAACGCTGAATCGGTCAGGATTGAACTCATGGCTGTGGGCAGAGTCAGACTGCAATACTGTATTCTAAGCACTGTGCCACCATGCCACCACCAAAGACAATTGGTAGATTTATTTGAGTTAAACATCACATCATTTCATCTATATTTTATTCTATAGACAGGAAGATTTTCATTAAAATAAATTTGAAGTAATTTATTGGAGAAGGCAGGAGAAAAATGGCAGGCTGCTTCCTTCCCCACCATCCTTCCCCATATAGGTGGATTCTGGCCTGGAGAGTCAGTTAATGAATTCAGTGATTCTACACTCCTCTTTTTCTTCTCCTTTTAGTTTTTATTTTATTTTATTAAATACGTTTACTGCCCATCTCACCATTTTTGAAGGCCTCCTTCTTCCCTTCTATTTATTTTTCCAAATCACTTGTCTTCCTAGGTTTCTCCAGCATTTACAAAGCCATTTTTTTTTTGAAACCTGATAACTTTTGATCATTGCATCTGGAATTCCTTCTTCTGTGACCTCCAAACCTTCCTGCTTGTCCTGAGATGTGAGTAACTCGATCAATAACACCCAGAGATCCTTCTGCTCATAATTCAGCTCTTGATGACAATGGGGCAGCTAAACTAATGATTACCAGTTAATCCTTAATATATGGTCATTCTAGAATCGGTATGCAATTCCTGATCACAGTGGTTTTCAATCTGTTCCCAATCCAAAAAGCTTCATACAATTGTCAGACATTGTTCATCAAGGAAATCAGATTATGAAAGCTTCTCTGCAAAGTATATTCAAGCAACGGGCAATGGGATTTATAGTTAAGCCCTACATTTGGAAAGCACCACTTTGGGGAATGTGGACTACAGAGTGCATCCAATGTATTACTGGAAAAGCAAACAAGGTATTATTTCCTATTATTCAGATGTCAGTGCTGAGTTATTTCATACCTTCCAACTAAGGCAACATAACTAAGATGCTAACAGTACTGTACAGTTCCTCTGGTGGGGAGTTCATGGACAACTGCCAAAGGATTTTGCTTCCTTCATTCTTTCACTTCATTGAATATGAATGTTAAAAGTCTCCAAAAATACAAAACAAGAAACCAAAATCACGTCCAGTAACAAACTGGCCTAAAACTGGTTGAAACAAGAGCCTGAAATGTTCACATAGAGCTGGAATGGGATGCTAAATCATTGCCAAAGCATTGAAACTTCTTCTCATTAAACATGTGTGTGCCAATTGCAGCCCTTCTTGGAAGGGGAGGCTCTGCTCTCAATCATTCATACCTCAGTCCCTTCCTACTTTGACTATTGTAAAGTAATCTAAATGGGGCTGTCCTTGAAGAACATTTGGAAGCTGCAGTTGGTCTACACGTAACAGTACTGCACTGTTTAGGATGCACCTGGTAGCATCTCTGCTTTGTAAACTGCACTGATTTCCAATATGCTTTTGGATACAATTGAAATTGTTAGAGATCACCTGTAAAGTCCTACATGAGCCAGATTATTCATGGCACTGTCTATTCTTCTGGGTGTGATTCAAGGTATTGGTTGCCACCTTTAAAGCGCTCCATGGCATAAGACCTGGATACTTACGAGACCGCCTTCTGCCTCCGATAGCCTCCCACCAACCAGTATGCTCCCACAGAGAGGGTCTCCTCAGGGTGCCGTCGGTTAGACAGTGTTGACTGGCGACCCCCAGGGGGAGTGCTTTCTCTGTGGGGGCACCTGTCCTCTGGAACAAGCTGCCCCCGGAGATTCGTTGGATTCCCGACCTTCGTACCTTTCGCCGCACCCTTAAAACACTATTATTCCATCAAGCAGGGCTGGCCTAAAATATTATTTTAATGGGTTATTTTATTTTAGATGATTGGCCAAACTATTTAATAATTTTAAGTTGTTTTTAACTTTTATATTGTTTTTTTTTAATTTGATTTATATGCCGCCCTTCTCCGGAGACTCAGGGCGGCTTACAATGCGCTAAGCAATAGCCTTCATACTTTTGTATATTTATACAAAGTCAGCTTATTGCCCCCACAAACTGGGTCCTCATTTAACCTACCTTAGAAAGGATGGAAGGCTGAGTCAACCTTGAGCCTTGGTGAGATTCGAACCTGCAATAATTGCAGGCAGCTGATGTTAATAACAGGGCTTTAGACCACTGTACTATCCAAGGCTCTTAACCAATATTGTTGGTTTTTATCTTGGCTGTACACCGCCCTGAGTCCTTCAGGAGAAGGGCGGTATAAAAATTTAATAAAACTAAACTAAACTGAACTGAACTATTCTCAGTTATTTCTGCTCATCCCACTGGATCCAATAGTGTAGGCATACTCTGGATCCTTTCTCTGAAACAGCGCCATTTAATGGAATCTAGACAAAAGTACCTTTAGGTGTGGTGTTTGCCCACCTCCAAAATCTGGATGGCCCTGAGAATGTTAGACATCTGCAAAGTCCTGAAGACTTGACTTTTCTTTCAGGCAAAGGAACATGTATGGTTCTGGCACTGTTATTTTATTATTTCTTCTTTTTATGTTTTGTTTTGTGAGTTGCTGAGATCACAACAGTGACATGGGCAGCAGTATTGTAAGGTCCTAAAGACGTGTTTTGCCAGTGGGCCTGGGGAACCCAGAGTGGGATGGAGGAGCCCATTAAATGGCTGGTTTGAATGTGTGTTGTCACCAAGGGTGCATGTGTGTGTGAGGGTTTATTATTTTATCATTATTTTATTATTTTTATTTCTTCCACATTGTGTTTTTGTCTGTAAGCCGCCTAGAGCAGGTGTGTCCAAACTTGGCAACTTTAAAACTTGTGGACCTCAATTCCCAGGATTCCCCAGCCAGCATGGCTGTGTTCACACTTTAAGGCTCTACAGCAAAGCTGGCTGGGGAATTCTGGGAATTGAGGTCCACAAGTCTTAAAGTTGCCAAGTTTGGAGACCCCTGGCCTAGAGTCCCCATGAGTGAGTAGGCGGCGATATAAATTTTCTAAAATAAATTAAAAATATAGCTTCCATACACAAACAAACAAAAAACAGCCCTCTTATGGAGACAAGAGCTGCTCCTGGTCCATCAGTCCTGTTGCAACTGTCCTAAGTGATAGTTGTTTCCTTCTTGTAAGGTTATGCTTTGATCAGAGGTTTGCAGAGAGGCACCTTGTGCTGCTAGAAAAAATGGACAGGGCCATATGGCCAGAGTGGATGAGTTCATCTTGTTTCATGCACCTTGCCTTTTCCTTGTGTGTATGGCATTCATCCCTCTGTACTCAATAATTCTTGTGCACAGGCATGAATAAACCAGGTCAAACTCCAAGTCTAAGTGAATCTGGGGACCTTGGTAGCCTCCTAATATTGTGGTGTCCCTTACAGTAAATAATCTATCCAGGGGTGGGATTCTTTTAGCAACCGGTTCTCTGCCCAGTTGCTGGGTGGGTGTGGCCATGGTGGACATGGCCTACTCAGCCTCCTGCACCATGGCGGGGGGGACGACGGGACATTTTCGCCCTCCTCAAGCTCCAGAGGCTTTCCTTGAGACTCCAGGAGAGCAAAAATGGCCTCCCCTGGGCTCCGGAGGCCCCCTAGAGGCCGGAAACAGGCCTGTTTCCAGACTTTTGGAACTTCTGGGAGGCCCATTTTTCATCCTCCCAGAGACTCCGCGCAGGCACTGCATTTACCGGGCATCCAAAACGGGCCGCATGGAGACTCCTGAGAGGGGCGGGGTAGGGTAGGCAAGGCCAACCAGTCCTTGCAACTACCGGTTCAGTGAACCAAATGTAAAATTAGCATCCGGTTTGCCCAAACCAGTCCAAACTGGCTGAATCCCACCCCTGAATCTATCCCATCCTTATCTTCCCATTCTGCTCCTCACTTGTATTGACACATGGATGTGAGTCGGAGAAGAGGGAGACTATATTCTGAGGAATCACATCCATGTTCCCTGGTTTGAAAAGAAGGGCAGAAAAGATGTTTATTCATCAAATTCTTGGTCATGCTTGGCTAGGGCAAGGACATGGATTGTGTGGAGTCTTCAGCTTTGATCTCTAAGGTCTGCCTCTTCTTTCATAGTTTCTCTGAGACTCAGCAATCCTAGTAAGGATATGTTGAGGTAGGAAATTTTGACACCTCTCCTTCCATCTAACTAATTTTAGCAAACCCCCCCCCCCAATCATTAATAGGAACAGAGAAAATGCAATTCCCCTTTTAAAAAATACTGAGGGAGGAAAGAATACAAGCTTGGCTTGTTTCACAAAAAATCAGAGAATATCTGTCTATGTACATATGAGAGACAAAAGGGAATATGCAACTATGTGAATCTGTCAATGATCAAGTTAATGAATATGCTTACTTATATGGATTAGGGCATGTCCCCAATGGTTGAGACCAGTGGTGGGTTGCCCTCAGTTTGGACTAGTTTGCAAGAACCTGTAGTAAAACCGTCGGGAGGCTCCGCCCACCGACCCTGATGTAATCAGGAAGCTTCTGCGCAGACGGCCCCATTGCGAACTGGTAGTAAAGGCAAGTAGAACCCACCCCTGGGATTCACAAACCCCCAACATTGCTATCCCTTTATAGTGGTCTGTTGCAAGATCAGGGGTGGGTTCTAAATTTTTTTACTACCGGTTCTGTAGGCATGGCTTATTTTGTGGGCGTGGTTTGATGGTCATGTGACAATTATTTAGGATTTAGCAGAGGTACTGATCTACCAGGCTTTTAACTGCTTGCAGAGCTGTACCAATCTAGCCATTTATTTTTTGCAGGCCCTGATCTACTCATGTATTTTTACAAGTACTGGTCTACTCATTTGTTTTCTTTTAACACTGTAGGGCGGCCCTTTGAAGCCCGCGGCAAGAGTTTAAACAGTTTTTTTCCCTCTAGCCATCAGTTGGGACTCAGGAGGCAGCAATAGATCGGGGGTGGGGCCAAATAAAAGGTAAGAATAACATGGGGGCAGTTGGGGGGGGTGGGGGTGAGGTGGGGGGGCAGAACCGGTTCGGTGACATCATATCACCACCACTACCGGCTCGGGAGAACCGGGCTGAAGCGGGAGGAACCCACTACTGCTGTAGATTATCCGGAGCAGGTTTTCTCAACCTTACCTGGAGAAAACTTTGAAACAATGTTTGGGTTTGTTGGAACTCTTGCATTAAAAATCACACACACAAAAAAAGTGATAACTTCACAATGCATTTCATTTCTAACATCGCCATCTATGTTTTCAACAATTACCACCACCACCATAACAAAATGACATCTGGGTTGCGGTGCGTAAACATTACCATTATTGCAAGTGCTAGCATTGCACACTGTGTGAAGTTAAAAAAATGGGTTGTGGGTGTTGTTTTTTTAAATCAGGATCTCCAGCAGAACCCCTTCCATAGAACCCAGTGGAGAAAGGCTGGTCGGGTATCTTACCCAATGGTTGTCAAATTCACCAAGAATCACAGCAGGGGCAAAAGATCTAGCAGGATTCATGGAACAGCCAGTGTAGTAGATCTAGGTAGAAAAATAGGATGAAATTAGTGATATGCAGACTCAAATACTGAAGGATGGAGGTTGGATGAAGGCTGTCACTGAAGGATACAGAACATAATCTCATCTGCTGGTCCGCTATGAGTCTATGGGGGGGGGGGTGTGGCGTGTTTTTTGTCTGCCCAGTCTGGGGCTGAGAGAGTGATTGGCCCAATGTCATCCAGCCAGCTTCCGTGCCTAAGAGTGGACGACAGTCTGAGTTTTAGTGGGTTTTTTTTTTTTCACATTTTTCTACTGCCTGTCTCAGAATTTTCGTGCTTATGGTCCACACCTTAACTACTATACCACACTGCTGTGTGTGTGTGTGCGCGCATGTGTGTGCGCATCTGTAGTTAATAGTAGAAAGGGATTGGATTAGACCGGGGTGAAATGCTCCCGGTAGCAAATAGCCTGCCCCCCCCCCCCGGCATGCCCAGCTGAGCCGCACGATCATCAGAGGCTTATTTTTTTTTTTACTTTTAAAAGCATTTTTTCGGCCAAAGAAAAAATGCTTTTAAAAGTAAAAAACAAAAACCTCTGATGATTGTGCGGCTCAGCTGGGATCGTCAGACCCTTTTAAAAACATTTTTTCTATAACCTCTTCGACTGAAGGGGTTGTTAAAAAATGCTTTTAAAAGGCTCTGATGATCCCAGCTGACTTGTCTGATCGTCAGAGGCTTTTTTTTCTTTTAAAAGCAAAAAAAAAAATGCTTTTAAAAGAAAACAAAAGCTTCTGACAATCAGGCAACTCAGCTGGGATCAGCTGAAGAGGTTGTGGAAAAAATGCTTTTAAAAGTTAAAAAAAAAAGTGGGCCACACCCACCCAGTCACATTATCCCTCCCCACCAAGCCACGGCCACAGAACCGGTAGTAACAAATTTTACATTTCACCACTAGATTAGACTAGTGGCCCCCAACCTTTTGGGCACCAGGGACTGGTTCTGTGGAGAGAGGTTTTTCCGTAGCTCAGAGGGGACGTGATTTTGTGTGCTGCCTGCATCCCGCTGATGGGGCTTTGCTTACTTGTGCGGCCTGGTTGCTGGGATGCCACGGCCTGGTGCTGGTCCACAGACCGGGGTTGGGGGACCCCTGGATTAGATAATCTCCAAGATCCCTTTCAACTGTTATATACTTTGAATCTTTACGGGAAAATTTAGGTTAAAATCTCAATTCAACTTGAAACTGATGGAAATATCTTGGACTGTTGATTTACTGCACAGTTTTATGTAACAGGATTTCTAATGAGGATAAAAATGAGAGAGAGAAAATCCATATCTGTCGCTCTAAACAAGCATTAGGTAAATTAATGTATACAGTCAGATCTTTAGACAGTTTTCTTTTCCCTTATTTGTTTTTCCTGAGAAGAAAATAGCAGTGATATATTTTGATTAAGCAAATGATCTGAAGACCTTGAATACAGTTTAATTAAGCATAATAGCTTTAATTAAAACTGGCTAACAGTAAGGAACACCATATAAATATGTGTCCAAAGCATCACTGAGACTGAGCAATCAGCAGAAAATGAGGAAGAATGAAAAGCAAGGGTGAGTAAAACTTTGGAGAGGATTAAGAAAGTTTTAGATTTCAAGAAGAGCCAAAATAATCAGAAAAAAAATAAAGTCAAATCAGAAAAAAAAAATAAAGTCAAATCACTCAGGAGGAAGACAGGGTTGAAACAAAAAATTAACATATACTGGAATAATTGGCCTATCTATGAACAAGATTTTATGCTGGGTAATTATATGAATATCTCTGAATCTCAATATGGTCTCTTAAAAAGAAGCTTGAATGCTTCTATTAAAACTAACATTTAAGATACTATTGTTTCAACTGAAAATCATTTTTCTATTAGACTTGTCATTCTTCTGTGGCTTATCTTGCTATAATAGCATTTAGACTTATATATCACTTCACAGTGCTTTACAATGCTCTCTAAGCGGTTTACAGAGTCAGCCTATTGCCCCCAACAATCTGGGTCCTCATTTTAGCTACTTCAGAAGGATGGAAGGCTGAGTCAACTTTGAGCCTGGTGAGATTCGATCTGCCAAATTGCAGGCAGTCAGCAGACAGCAGAAGTAGCCTGCAGTACTGCATTCTAACCACTGTGCCACTGCGGCTCCAAGAGCCACACATTGCTTCTTCTAGAGATATTTTGCATTGACTGAAAGTGACTCTCCAGAGTTTTGGGGCATTTTCATATCACTTTGTTCTTATTTTCCTAATTTTTCCAAGGTGGCTTTGAAGGTGACTTCTAACCATCATCCACCCTGCCAACTTCACAGCATTACAACAGCACTGAAAAAAGTAACTTTTTCATTTTTCACATGATTGCAGCATCCCCATGGGCATATGAAAAAAATTCAGATGCTTGGCAACTGGTTCATATCTATGACGGTTGCAGTGTCCCGGGGTCATGTGATCAACTTTTTCAATCTTCCCTGCAGCCTCCTGAGAGCGAAAATGGGCCGCCGGGAGGGCGCACCGCCCCCCCTGCCGTCCCTGCACCGTGTTTTGGGCCTAGGAGGCCTCCCTGCACTTACCTGGAAGGCAAAATGGGGCACGTGGGGACTCCTGCAAGGGGCGGGGTGGGGCGGAGCCAGCCAGCAATTTCACCAGAAACCAGCCCGAACCAGCTGAATCCAACCACTGAATACATCTATGTTCGCTCCTACAGAGAGGGGCTCCTCAGGGTGCCATCGGCCAAGTTATGTCGGCTGGTGACACCCAGGGGGAGGGCCTTCTCTGTAGGAGCCCCAGCCCTGTGGAATGAACTGCCCCCGGAAATGCATAAGATCTCCGACCTCCGGGTGTTTCGCTGTGCCCTTAAGACCCTGTTGCTCCGTCAGGCTGGGCTATCAACGTAATTTTAATTGGGTGTTTTAAATTTTGGGGTTTTAAAGTGAGCCAAAATTATTTAAAAATTTTAAATTATTTTAATTAATGTCTGTCTTGTGCTTTTAATAGGCTGTACACCGCCCTGAGTCCTTCGGGAGAAGGGCGGTATAGAAATAAAATTATTATTATTATTATTATTATTATTATTATTATTATTATTATGTGCAGCCCAAACCCATTGAATCAGGATTCAATGAGTAGACTACTTGTGTATCCAATAACACACTTGGCCAATAAAGTATTCTATATGGGGTGAATCCATAAAAAATTGCTCTGATTTTCAGCCACGAGAAACCTCACCTGAAAAGGGCCACTCCTTCAACTCCAAAATTTGGGGTTTTATTGTCAATATTATTGTCCATCCCCCCCAAACTTTATTACATTTCAATTTAACATCATTGTTTAATTTTTCACAGCAATCTGGTTACGCACTCCAATGAGGTGACCCAGGACGACAGAGAAACCAATGGACAAAGCTGGGGATCCCAGATTGTCGGTCCGATGATCATCAGTGGAGGCCAAAATGCACAGGACCAATTGAAAAGTGAGGAAAATCTCCATGGCGACAGCTTGTCCTGATGTTGTGTTATTTTGCACCTAGAAGAAAGCAGAAGAAAATTAAAGCTCTTTTTCTGAAATCAGTTGTTTTTATGACAGCTGAAACACTTTTTAAAACCCTCTTCAGAATTTAGTATGTTGAATACAGTACTGTGGTCTTTAAAATTGAATTTGTTTATTCATTTATGATTTGTTTATTTCTTCAACATATATAAAAACCTATCTCACAATTGTGGTTCTGGATGACTTACAACATTAAAAAAAAACCCACAGAAAACCTTAATGTAAAACCTAAAAAAGGAGGTGAAGAACAACCAAATCATAAAAACATCATGAGCTCTCCTAGGCATGTGGGTTCAAACCCACATGCCTAGGATCACATCGAATCCTTTAGAGTCTTCTGAAAAGTCAGCAATCTAACCTTAGGGAGAGTTGTGTTCCAAAAAACAGGCTCTGCAAGAGAAAGACCTCCTTCCAAGGTCCCACAAGATGACATCCTTTGACTGGCAGAATCAATAGCAGTTGCATCTCATTGTTAAATTTTGCTGAAATGGTAAGATTTTTGTAAAGAAACTACTGCTGAGGCACTTGTTCACAAATAATTTGAGCATTGTATTTATATATTATAGATGTATAAAATGGAATACTATGGAAAGGCATACAGTTTCATTTTCTTTCAGCTCCCTAGCCTCTCATAAAAGGTAAAGGTAAAAGTTCCCCTTGCACATATGTGCTAGTCATTCCCGACTCTAGGGGGCAGTGCTCATCTCCATTTCAAAGCCGAAGAGCCAGCGCTGTCTGAAGACGTCTCTGTGGTCATGTGGCAGGCATGACTAAACGCCAAAGGGCGCACTGAATGCTGTTACCTTCCCACCAAAGGTGGCCCCTATTTTTCTACTTGCATTTTTTATGTGCTTTTGAACTGCTAGGTTGGCAGAAGCTGGGACAAGTAACGGGAGCTCATCCCGTTACGCGGCACTAGGGATTTGAACTGCTGAACTGCCAACCTTTTGATTGACAAGTTCAGCATCTTAGCCAGAGCTACCGCGTCCCTCCTAGCCTCTAATGAGGCTGGTGACTCTATAATGTACCAAATATGCTGTTCAAAAGACTTCTCAAACCAAGAAGCCTTTTGAACAGCATATTTGGTACATTATAGAGTCACCATTTCCATGAGGGCCAAGTGTGATACTGTGAAACATCAAAGTGTTCCAGGATCACAATGGATATATTCAGTTGCTTAGGTGTGTCACAGATAAAAATCTCCTAGTCACCCAGCCTCATTAGAGGTGTAAAAATAACTTACATTTTCCATTGATGAATTGGATACTCTATATTAAGAAAGGTAAGTGATTAACCCAAAATGAATGGAATTTGATGTACAACATAGGTACTAAAAATGAATACTTGAAGAAGAATGGAAAACCTACTCCCTTCTCTCATATACAAACAAACAAACTAGATTGTTAGAATTACCGTACCATTCTGAAAATTCAATCCACTGCCATCTTTTTTCTTATCTGCTATTGGGGTTGACATTTTCTGCCAAGCACCACTTTGGTGGCTGCCATTTTCTACGTTCTTGGATCAGTCATATGGATAATGTTTTGCTAGTAAAGATGGAGATGGCAGAAGACACATGGCCGCTACCTTTGGGCTATGTATCAATGTCAACAAAGGTGGATATGCTGACATATCAATGATCAAGAGTTAATTTTTAATTTTTGCCTTCCTAAAATGTTAATAGGGAATTGATTCCCATAGAAGATTACACACCCCTCAGGAAAATGGGCTGCCATGTATTTGCCTGGTTTTCTATTTCCATTACAATAGTACAGTATCTCACTGTCATTGATTCAATACTATATGACTTCCCTGAGGAGAAATAATTGAATGAACTGAACAGATAAGATCTCTATTATTTGTTTCTTTTGCCATTCCAACTGCAGATTGATTATGTTTGAATGAATCTATGCCATTGAGGAAGTAGCATTCCAGTAATAGCAGAGATTTTTATCTGTGACACCCCTAAGCAACTGAATATATACATTGTGATCCTGGAACACTTTGATGTTTCACAGTTGGCCCTCATGGAAATGATGACTCCATAATGTAGAATAGAATAACAGAGTTGGAAGGACCTTGGAGGTCTTCTAGTCCAACCCCCTGCTTAGGCAGGAAACCCTACACCACTTCAGACAAATGGTTATCCAACATCTTCTTAAAACTTCCAGTGTTGGGGCATTCACAACTTCTGGAGGCAAGTTGTTCCACTGATTAATGGTTCTAACTGTTGGGAAATTTCTCCTTAGTTCTAAGAACAGCATCTTTGTACCAGATGCTATTCAAAAGGCTTCTTGGTTTGAGAAGTGAACGTTTTCAAGGCAAAAAACCCAAGAAAGTCTAGTTGCCTTTTGAACAGCACCTTTGGGACAACCATGACCTGGATGATTGAGAATCTCCATAGATCTGTCTCCATAATACAAGCCTGTAAAATCTATGATCCATCAATCTGAATGCAGTTCATTCATCTACTCTGGGTGGTGTAATATATGCTTCAAGGTCCCGATTTTTAGTGCCTTGCCCAACACACAGAAAAGAAGCCAGTGTTATTTTATCTTTGGTGGTCCTGCAGAAAGAAATATCTTTCTGGGTTCAGCTCCAAGTGGGGAAAAAGAGACTAGAAACATGGAGACTGCTTGGAAAGATGGTTTAATGGTGGATCACATGGTTTGAGTTCCTGAACAGAAAAAGGGCAGAGATGCTGCAAGTCCCTTGGTTTTATGCCCTCTCTGGCTTTGAACTTCGTGGGGCCCTGAAAGAGTATCCTGATTGGTTGTCAGATTCCTAGGGGGTGGGGATCTTAGCTGGCCTTGCTGGCTGATGTAATCTTCCCGGGTGCCATATGATGAGTTTCTGTTGCTAGATGGGTCCTATTGTGTTGCAGATGATTGACAAAGGATTGGGTTTCTGCCCCTGGCCCATTGACAAAAGTGTTGGGGGGGGGGGGGCAAGAAGGTGGGAGCTGCTTTGTCTTTAAAACATGCTTTTCCATTTCTCATCCAGGGAAACATAATATTCTGCCTTTTTAATATTTCCTAAAATATTTCATTCTTCTAGGAAAGGGATGGGTGCTAATTTCCTATAGTTCAGAGATTGTGTTTGATCATATTTAATTTGCTGGGTTGTGACCTGTGTCTGGGCTTTGTTGTAACTTCCATCTGCTTGATCATTGAAGGAAATGGCCTCACAGAAGCAGTAAACGAATCTCCTTTATTACAGAGTTTGTAGGGGGGAAAAATCTGTATTTCTCTCAAGGGCTACATTCCCTTAGGATAATCTCTTGGAGGCCGTGTGGTACATCGGCCGAAAAGTTATCAGTAAGTTTGTCAAGAGCTAAAGAATTGGTGGGAGGGACACCAGTTCTTTCTTGGATGTCATCATTTTCCTCTTTTTGATACCTTTTCTCCCTAGAGCAGAGCAGCTTTTCTCCAGAGAAAGAGACTAATAACTAATAACTTCCTCAGAGCAGGCTATGAGGAAGAGACCAGAGGTAGGTTTCAGCAGGTTCTGAACAGTTCTGGAGAACCGGTAGCGGACATTTTGAGTAGTTCGGAGAACCGGTAGTAAAAATTCTGACTGGCCCTGCCCCCATCTATTCTCTGCCTCCCAAGTCCCAGATGATCAGGAGCAAATGGGGATTTTGCAGTAACCGTCTCCTAGATTGGGAGGGAATGGAGATTTTACAGTATCCTTCCCCACGCCACGCCCACCAAGCCACAGAACCGGTAGTAAAAAATTTTGAAACCCACCATTGGAAGAGACAAATAGCTATGACAGCAAAAACTGATCTCCTGTATTAAAAGTTAAGCTGAGGGCCATGAGAAAATCACACGTGCTTCAGTTTTGCTTCTCCAAATGGCTTGTGACCAAGGGTGAAATCCAGCAGGTTCTCAACAGATTCTGGAGAACTGGTAGCGGAAATTTTGAGCACTTCGGAGAACTGGCGAATACCACCTCTGGCTGGTCCCAGAGTGGGGTGGGACTGGAGATTTTGCAATATTCTTCCCCCAGGAGTGGGGAGGGAATGGGGATTTTGCAGTATCCTTCCCCTGGAGTAGGGAGGGAGTGGAGATTTTGCAGTATCCTTCCCCTGCCACGCCCACCAAGTCACATCATGCCCACCAAGCCTGCTTGTGACGTTCTATTAAGTGTTATCTCTAGGCCGTAACTTTGTTATCTACAGAAAACAGTACTGGAGAATTTTAAAATGCAGAATCTGGTACAGGGATGTCTGCAGTAGGGTAAAAAGCTAAGATTGATTGATTGATTGATTGATTGATTGATTAGTTCATCAAACATGTACAAGATAACAGGTGTAACTATGAACATGGACATGAACGAAAGAAATGAATACAAATTAATGGGGACAATAGGACTGGGACAGTAGGCATGCTGGTGCACTCATGCACGCCCCCTTAATGGACCTCTTAGGAATGGGGTGAGGTCCATCATAGAGAGTTTATGGTTGAAGCTGTGAGGGTTTGAAGATGGTGAGTGTGACTGCAATTAAAGCCCTATCCTTAAATGCACATTAAAAGAGGTAGGGCTTTGATTGCGTAGTCATGCCTATCATCTTTAACTTTTTAAATCCTCCCTGTGGTTGCCCTGATCCAGGGCTCCATAACAAAAAACCAGTTGCTCAGATACAGTTTGCCTTGCATAAGATGTATGCATAATTCATGCGTTCAAGGAGCATTTCTCTCCCTCCTTCAGGTGCAATTCTGGTGGTTGGGTCAGAATCTCATTAGGCAAGTAAACAGAGCCTATGGGGAAGAAAAGGTAACACGGAGCAGCACATCAGCATGTATTTTTTCTCAACATGATAATTTATCTTGATAGGCATTTAGCATCGGAAGGCTTTTCAAAGCTGCATGCTTTTTTTTTTTTGGCCTCGTTTGACTGAGGAGCACATGAATCTTGAAAGGGTGCTGCTATGACATCTTTCATCAAAAAGCTGACATGGTGGGTGTGATTAATTATAGCATAGTGTACTTCCAAGTGGTGAAATTCAAATTTTTTTACTACTGGTTCTGTGGGCGTGGCTTGGTGGGTATGGCAGGGGAAGGATACTGCAAAATCCCCATTCCCTCTCCACTCCTGGGGGAAGGATATTGTAAAATCTTCATTCCCAACCCACTCTGGGTCCAGCCATAGGTGGTATTTGCCGGTTCTCCGAACTACTCAAAATTTCTGCTACCGGTTCTCCAGAACCTGTCAGAACCTGCTGGATTTCACCCCTGGTACTTACTTATGAAGAGACAAAAATGGAGGAAGGCCTCCCAGATACCCACTTATTAGCTCTATTTATAATACCTTTGCCTTTTGCATGAACTCCCTACCAGTTATACTCTCTACAAATTTCTCTAAGTCTATGTAAGGAGCAACACAGTGAGATATTCTCCTTTATTAGGGAGTTTGTATTGAACCTGGAAGTTATTATTTTGCACTGTACCATGCAATCCCCTCCCCACTTTTTTTCAGAAAAGGAAAAAAGGCACCAGGAAATGTTAGTGGTGGGCAAGCTGATGTCCACAGGCTCTATGTGAAGGACCCCAAAGTAAAGCAATTCCATGAGGGTGTTAAGTTGAGGAAGATCTGGTAGTTGTACATCCGTTTTATCATAATTGGTCTTTCTCTTGATCTAATGGAAATCTGTGCTAAAATAATTTTCTGTGCGGGGGATATTCATTGACGTGCAAAGCAGTGGTGGGATTCAAATTTTTTAACTACCGGTTCTGTGGGTGTGGCTTGGTGGGCATGGCATGGCTTGATGGGTGTGGCAGGGGAAGGATACTGTAAAATCTCCATTCCCACCCCACTCCAGGGGAAGGTTACTGCAAAATCTCCATTTCCTCCCGATCAGCTGGGACTCAGGAGGCAGAGAATAGATGGGGGTGGGGCCAGTCAGAGGTGGTATTTACCGGTTCTCCAAACTACTCAAAATTTCCGCTACTGGTTCTCCAGAACTAGTCAGAACCTGCTGAATACCACCTCTGATGCAAAGGCTTTCAACTTCTCTCTGTCTGGCTTGTAGAATGCTCTTTTTATGGTCCTTTTTTTCAGCCTCTTCGTATAAGATTATTTTTCCTTTTTTTTCTCTGGAGGTTATAATATATGTGTGTGTGTGTGTGCTATATATCAGAGGTGTCAATCTTAGCAACTTTAAGACTTGTGGAATTCTGGATTTTGAAGTCTACAAATCTTAAAGTTGCCAAGGTTGGATACACCTGGTATATATCTATCTTGTTTCTTTATTTTCTGTATCCATTAAATGTTCTCCTCTGTGTACTTAGTCATTGCATATACAGTGCCATTTTTCTTCCCAGACCTAAAACAGGCATATGGTACTCTCGGCTTCCACCCACTCTTGTGTATCTACCCACACCTTTGCAAGGAAGGTAAATTGGAGGATGGAGCTGGTTTATTAGATTATTTCATGGCTTTTGACTTAGTTGTAGTTGTACTATTAATCTAGAACCATGTATTAGTAGTTTTCTAACCACTGATGTTCTTTCTCATTCTTTTCCCCCCCAAAAGTCCACAAAGGGCAGTATAATCTTAAAGAATGAACCAAATATAACAGCTAAATATATTTATTTTCATAGTTTCACACCATAGTGGCATCATGACATTTTCCTTTTGTTAATGCCAGTAAATTAAAATACATTTCTATAGAGTCACAAAAAGTTACAATAGAATCAACTAACTTTACCTAGTCACTCTAGAAGTTGAATATCTTTGTTGCTTGATTGAGACTATACCAAACGAAGAATATTGTCACAACTCAGATTTAGATGAAATCTAAATCCTAGTTATTGAGCTAAAATATTAAGGGATCATGATAGTTAAATTTGAATTACTCTCATACCTTTTTGCAAATCAGGCCTAGGTCTATTGTACATCTCATGTTTAACATTTTTATTGGGTTATAAAATAAAATAAGAGACAAAATATGAAAGCAAATATCATACATCTGACCAGCCAGATTAAAACAAAAGAGCCGGTATCCAAATAGGTCTTTTTATTATGTTCAGTCATTTAAGTATGTTTATCTGCATTTAAGTGCAGATAAAAATCTGATTATTGTTGCAATGTTACGGGCATTTATAAATCAGTCTCTTGCCCTGTGGCAGAAATCTATTCTGCTATATATTACACAAGATTTTGGCAAATAAAAATGCAGTTGACAGTGCTAAAAATGGCAGAGGGGATTATCTCATCTTCGAAGAATGCCTGTCAGATTACCTAACTGAATGTGCCTGTAGATTACACTTGTAAAACCTAATTGTATACAATTAGAAATATGCAAACATTCCTGTTCTCCTGTTTGCATGTTGTAAAATCACCTAGAATTATGGATTAATTTAATTCCCAATAGGCACTTTAATTTAATGGTTCTTGGAGGATGCCTTGATAGTCAACACATGTCTCCAGGGGCTTGTAAATTATTCCTGAGCTATATGACTATGGAGTCTTCCTGAAAACAGCTCCAATAAATTAATCTTATTAGAGTAAATTGCCTTATTGACCTTTCCCAAACTGATAAATTCCACATAAATTGAAGGGTTCCCAGAATTCCTAATCAACAAAGAAGTCAAGCTAGCAGTACAAGTGATTTTCATGGTGATTAATGCAACCTTTTTCAACCACATCCTCAAACACTAGCAATAGCAATTAGCAATAGCACTTAGACTTATATACCACTTCACCGTGCTTTTACAGCCCTCTCTAAGCGGTTTACAGAGTCAGCATATTGCCCCCAACAATTTGGGTCCTCATTTTACCAACCTTGAGTCAATCTTGAGCCTGGTGAGAATCAAACTGCTGGCAATCAGCAAAATTAGCCTGCAATACTGCGTTCTAACCAATGTGCCACCATGGTTCTTTTTAATAAATTAGATATTACTAGTTCTTAAAAACACAAGGAAGTTTAATTAACTAAATTAGTTTATGGATAGGCAAATGGAAAGGAAACAATCTTTGTTTATAAACAAGAACATCCACAATACAGTATCATAATGATAATAAATACAACCATTACAATATTTTCAATGATCTTCAATGTGGATCACATAAATATTTAAAATCATCTTTAAAGTGGAGCTGATTTAACTAACTAAAAAGGGTCTCCAGAATAATGGCAGCTTAACCTGCCTTTAACCAACAGGATCAGGGCAAACCTGGCTCTTTGTAGTTAGTTAGTTTACAATATGGAAACACTTACAGAAAAGCATTTTGTCCCAGCTTCAGCAATCCTCATCTCCAAGTAGTAGGGAATTACTGTACTTGAGAAATTACTTGAGAAATTTTTCTCAAGTTTTTCATGTTGGATGGGACAAATCTGGTAGGTGGAGGTGATCTTCAGTACCAAGCCATACAGGGCTTCATAAATAAGCCCTTTAAATTGCACCCAGAGAAGTATACCTGCAGTCAATGCAGGGCTTGTAGCCCAAGTGTTTTATGTTATCCTGTGCTAGTTAGCACAAGGGAGATTGCAATTACAGTTTCTTGGTGGTCTCCACAAAGTGCATTGCAATGCATCAATCAGGTGGTGATGACAGCATGAGTTGCAGGTGCTAGCTCCTGCTCCAGGTTATAACTGGTACACAAGCTGGAGTTGGGCAAACACCCTCCTGATCACAATATGTATCTGCCCACTAAGCAGTAGCCATGAATTTAGGAGGAGCCCCCAAATCACAGACCCTATGCCAGTGATGGCTAACCTTTTTGTCATCACGTGTCAAAAGCGGGGGGAGCGCATGGGGGTCACGTGCACGTGTGCCCACATCCGTAATTCTATGCGCCCTGTCCCCCCACGCATGCGGGCCTCCCCTGCGCTCCCCCCGCTTTTGGCACGCGATGGCATGGTGGGCCCAGTAGAGCTGTTTTTTGCTTTCCCCAGGCTCCAGAGCCTTTCTAGGAGCCCGGGGAGGGCGAAAATGGCCTTCCCCATCCCCAGAGGCCATCTGGAGGCTGGAAACAACATGTTTTCTGACTTCTGGTGGGCCCAGAAGGCTCGAAAATCAGCTGGCCAGCACATGCATGCATGCCAGAACTGAGCTCACATGCCCACCGATATGGCTCTGCATGCCACCTGTGGCACCCGTGCCATAGGTTCGCCAACACGGCCCTATGCCATCCCTTCAAGAGACATCCCTGGAGTCCATAAAAATCTTCAATGTACAACTCTGCCTTGCATGAATTTAACTCCATCTGCTTGATCCTATCCATGTCCTAACAGCCTCTAAACACTTGGACAAAACCTTGATTGCATTTCGAGTGTTGGCCAGGGTAGCAGTGTACAATTGCCTCAAAAATTCCCCTAAAAAGGGAAGGTTGAAAACAGGTCAATAGCTTTCTAACACACCTGGACCCAGGGAGGGCTTCCTAAGATGCAGGTGCCTTACAGCTTCAAGCCAGCAGGAACACCCCACCCCTTCTGCATCGAGACATTGGCTATCTCCTGAATCCTTGTCGCTTGTATCCTTAAGATTTATATTGACTGTTTCATAATATGATTTGATTGCTTATTTGTTCCCTATGACTAACATTAAGTGTTGTACCTTATGATTCTTGACGAATGTATCTTTTCTTTTATGTACTCCGAGAGCGAATGCCCCAAGACAAATTCCTTGGGTGTCCAATCACACTTGGCCAATCAAGAATTCTATTCTATTCTATTCAGTGATCACCCAGCTAGGAGGACATAGATCCAGCCCAGAAGGGAGAGGAGACTGACTCTAGCCACTTCATTGGAGTCCACAGGCCAAAAGGAAGACTTTGCAAGATATTGTCCTAATGTTATTATGATCCCATCCCTCATGAAGACTGAAGACTTTAGTGGCAATATGCTGTGCCAAATGACACAGCTGCCAGCTGCTAGACAGCAGGTGTACAAAATTCCAATTAAGGCAGCTGGCTGACAGCTGGCCAATACAATAAGAGATCAGAAGCAACAGTCTTATACTATTACCATTATAATTATGTTATCTATTTTATTATGATCCCAGTTTTCTATTAATGATTGGCAATTTCAGAAATGGATAACACGATGCCCTTTGGCATTAGGGTGCCCACCTGTCACGCTAGTGACCTTGCTGGTTTAATGTTTAAAATGGGTGAAATCCAGCAGGTTCTGACAGGTTCTGGAGAACCGGTAGTGGAAATTTTGAGCAGTTCGGCAACCAGCAAATACCACCTCTGGCTGGCCCCAGAGTGGGATGGGAATGGGGATTTTGCAATATCTTTCCCCCAGGAGTGGAGAGAGAATGGGGATTTTGCAGTATCCTTCCCCCGCCATGCCCACCAAGCCACGCCCACCAAGCCACACCATGCTCACCAAGCCACGCCCACAGAACCGGTAGTAAAAAAATCTGGATTTCACCACTGGTTTAAAACTATTTCAATTTTATATATTAAAAAAATATATAAAGGAAAAGTCAGCACACTTCAAAGTGCCTTTATTTTCAAGAAATATCCCTGCCTTTGAGGAGGCATTTGAAGAAAATAAAAAAGATATCACAGTAACTCATTTTTTTTCCTTGCCCAGAGTATGAGAAGACCTTTCAGTGTTGGTAAATTGGGGAGCACATCCAAGTGGGGAGGAGAGAGGGGATTATGGGCTCATAGAGAATGTTTTGAAATAATGATTATATCAACCACGTAGATCTTCTAGTATTTGCCACACCAAGACACCTGATCCTGGAGCTTATGAAATGGGCAAATGGGTATTTACAATAGGAAGGGAGGACCCATGTTACTTAAGCTGGTAAGGTACCGTTCTTTGCAATAATACGTGGCGTCAGGAAGTACTTGATTTTTTTCTGAAGAAATAAATAAATATATTGGCAATTGGGTAGCAATTTGTCATATCAGCATCAAGGCATAGCAACCTGGGCTTAGCACTGCTTTCACAGAGGAACTTGAATATGACAGGGAAACAAACTGCTAATCCCTTAAATAGCATATGGTCCTTGTGGGAGAATAGAAACCAGAAAGGTTAAGCAAGGATTAAGTTTACAATGCTAGAAACATGCAAAGATCATTGCTAGATTTGGAATCCATGTTGATAAATATATGACATTTACAATAACTAGCTTGCTCTAAAATGGATCGAAAAGACCTATAGTAAAAGCTTACATCTTTTTTTGTGATGGAATCTATGTATCTTTAATATCTAGATAGTGGTCAGGAAGATCCAGTGGTGGGATTCAGCCAGTTTGCACCACTTTGGGAGAACCGGTTGTTAACTTTCTGAGCAGTTTGGCAAACTAGTTGTTGAAAGAAATAATTAGGGCAGAGAACTGGTTGTTAAATTACTTGAATCCCACCACTGGGAAGATCTATTGGTAGGTTTTTGGATGATTAACAATAGGTGATATAGCAATTAGAAAAACAAAAGGCTTTTGTTTCCTCTCCTAAGTTAGGTTGCTAAAAATGTAATTGGTTATGTCCATCAAGTCGGTGTTGACTCTTAGCAATCACATAGATTTTTGTCTGTGATGGCATGATTCTAATGTAGTATTTCTAATCTTCCAGTGGTGCACTTGTATTCTGCATCAGGTTCCAGAGAGTGGAAAGTACAATTCTCATTAAAATACAGTCTTGCAAGTCTGAAATTTCTACCATCAATTTAATGGAATTTTCACATGACAGGAATGTACATGTTTCATTACTGGCATCTTTAAGTTAAAACAGTGTCAGTTGGAAGAACTGGGTATTGGGAGATCCAGTAGGCTAGGAAGAAGGGTGAGCTGGTCCAATAACTGAGTACCCATATCCCACTAGATCAAAAATTACTATTTACCAACCACCCTGGCTTGGGATTACACACTATGGTAAATCATAAGCAAACTGCCTATGGTTCAGCATGAATTGTGAACCTTAAGCCCCATATATTGAGTCCTGCACAGCATTGGACTTTGATGAGTCAAGATAAAATCCAAATCCCATCCACTTTTTCTATGGGCCAATCATTGTAAAAATCTGGGTAATATCAAAAGCTCCAATTCTTTCCAACCATTTAGCGATAGTCCAGATTTTTTGCAGTCTTGCGTAACTCTTATGCATGAAGTTTGGAAGAGAGGTACAATAAAAATCAGCAGTCAGGTAAAGCATGATTGCTCACCTCTTTTAAAATAACATTGCTTTCCTTTACCCAAGTTTCTCAAAAGGAAAGACGGCAATCCAGTAGAAGTGTATCTATTTCGTATGTCGAAACTGTTAGGTTGGGAAAAATTCGAGAGACCCACTATCTTTCAACATAACCATTACTGAATTGGCATGACCAATATTAATACACTTCCTATGGGCCATTGTGATGACCCAGAAAGCTGGAGTCCTACAGCCCTTATTTATTTATTAGTTCAATTTATATGCCGCCCTTCTCCGGAGCTTACAATGTGTTAAGCAATAGCCTTCATACTTTTGTATATACCTGCTTAGTAGGGCTCCCCCCCCCCAAGCGGTGTTCTTTTTTATACAAAATCAGCTTATTGCCCCCACAATCCTGGTCCTCATTTTACCTACCTTGAAAGGATGGAAGGCTGAGTTAACCTTGAGCCTGGTGAGATTCGAACTTGCAGTAATTGCAGGCAGCTGGTGCTACTTAACAGCACTTTAGTCTGCTGTGCCACCAAGGCTCTTGCTAAAGACAGTAAAATCCTTACCTTGTTGATGGCCAAGCTGCCCCGAATATGAGGTGGAGTGATTTGATGCAGGAGAGCAGCCCCCGTCACAGCTCCTAGGATCTGTGCCACCACGTAGAAGATGGCCCTGAGGAAGGAGACTTGAGAGCCCACCAAGCAGGCCACAGTCACTGCAGGGTTAATATGGGCTCCGCTGACATGACCCACCGCTTGAACCAAGGTACCAATGGCCAAGCCAAATGAGAAGGAGATCTGGAGGACGTTTGGTGGGGAAGCAGGCCAGTTGAGAGCTGAGCCCAGGCCGAAGAAGACAAAGAGGAGCGTGGCTAGGAATTCAGCAAGGATCGCTCGAGTGAAGGCCACAGAGCGGAGTTCCCACATCATGGATGACCAATTGTGCAGATCAGATTGGGTTGAAACCTATAGTTACACTTTTCCTTTTCAATGACGATATTATATCCTGAAAAGATGGTGGGATAAAATCCGTATGTATGTGTGGATGTAGTGGCGTAGCCGTAGAGAAAGAGAGAGAGGGGTATACATATGTGTGCGTGTATATATATGTGTGTGTGTGTATGTATCTTTACCTGCAGAGGAGGTAAAAGTTATTTAAATGGAGGTGGGGTTTGAAAATCTAATGCTTTTTCATTCCTGTTCCAGCTGAGTTGTTCCAGTTTAAACTCTGCCTTCTCTGATAAGCTGAAAAATTAACATTTGCTGGTCTTTCCTTCCCACTAGATCTTAACCTTTTATTTCATACTTTCAAACATATTTGGCAGGGTTGCTGGGTTTTTTTTTTTGCCATTGTCTTTTTGACCTCTGTTTTCCTTTTTTTTTTTTTTAAGCTCACAGTTTTTACCTGAATTTATTTCAAGTAATCTATTGGGGTATTTTTTTTATTTTTTTATTTTTGGCTCGGCTTTGAATTTCTAAGCAATGTCCAACAGTTGCTCTTCTCTTGTATCCTGCACTCTCAACTATTTAGATCTCCCGGTATCTCTCATCATTGGCCATACTGGAGCAGTGGTGAATTCTGGGGAACCATAATCTCTCCAGTCTGATGTGCCTGGAAGTATTGCATATACCAGTGATGGCTAACCTTTTTGTCGTCGCATGCCAAAAGCAGGAAGAGCATGGGGGGTCGCGGGTGTGGGTGCCCACATCCATAATTCAATGCGCCCCACCCTCCTGCGCATGCGCACGTGACCCCCCCACAGTTCCCCCTCCTTTTGGCACGTGATGGCACAGTGGGCCCGGTAGGCCCATTTTTCCCCCCTCCCCAGGCTCCAGAGGCTTTCTAGGAGCCTGGGGAGGGCAAAAGCAGCCTTCCCCATCCCCCTGGAGGCCTTCTGGAGGCGGGAAACAGTCAGTTTCCCGACTTCCGGTGGGACCGGAAAGCCTGAAAATCAGTTGGCTGGTGCATGCATGCACGCTGGAGCTGAGCTAGGACAACACTCGCGTGCCCACCAATAAGGCTCCGCATGCCACCTGTGGCACCCGTGCCATAGGTTCGCCATCATGGGCATATACAGATGCCTTGATGATGCAGTGGACTAAAGTGCTGTTAAAGCAGCACTTAACTGCCAGCTGCCTGCAATTACTGTGAGTTCAAATCTCACCAGGCTCAAGGTTGACTCAGCCTTCCATCCTTTTGAGGTAGGTAAAATGAGGACCCGGATTGTGGGGGCAATAAACTGACTTTGTATAAAAAAGAACACCGCTTGGGGGGGCCGAAAGCCCTACTAAGCAGGTATATACAAAAGTATGAAGGCTATTGCTTAACGCATTGTAAGCCGACCTGAGTCTCCAGAGAAGGGCGGCATATATAAATCGAACAAACAAACAAACAAACAAACAAATAAATAAATACTGGAATGTCCTCTTTCAAGGTCGCTGTCCATCTTTGGAATTTTGTAACAAAACCAGTTCTTTCTGGAGCCCTATCACAAGCTCCTGCTAAGCTTCTGTATCTGCAACAGTATTCTTTGAATGGGAAAAACATGATTGCTTGGTGCCTATGGCCTATGGCCTCAAACAACTACTATTTTAACTTTCCTACAGTGCAATGCTCTACAATAGGAAACCCCCATATATCTGACAGCAACTCAGTCCTGTTCATAGCAGTTTGGCATCCTTGACTGATTTTGTGATCCCACCACATTGGTACCTTCATCTTCATCTGCCATGAATCTACCTTAGGTATGAACAAATTTTGTTCTGCCAGTAGTTGCATTTCCACAACAATACTCCCATGTGGATTGTATTTCATGCCAATGGAAGATAAACCTATAGGAAGATTTGAAAGGGGGATGACAAGTGTATGAGTTTGAGGGTCTACTCCATGAACAGGCATGTAGCTTTAAGTTTTGGACTACTTCTTTTCCAGAATCTCATTCAATAAATTACAAATTCTTATAGGATGTCCAATTATTTCCATAATATTAAGAGTCTTACCAACAAAATTGGCTTGTCTTCCAATGGACCTTTATCCATTATAACTTTCAGTCTATCCTCTCATAAAAAGTAAAGGTAAAGGTTCCCCTTGCACATATGTGCTAGTTGTTCCCGATTCTAGGGGGCAGTGCTCATCTCCATTTCAAAGCTGAAGAGCCAGTGCTGTCCGAAGATGTCTCTGTGGTCATGTGGCCGGCATGACAGGCGCACAGAACACTGTTACCTTCCCACCAAAGGTGGTCCCTATTTTTCTACTTCCATTTTTTACGTGCTTTCGAACTGCTAGGTTGGCAGAAGCTGGGACAAGTAATGGGAGCTCACCCTGTAATGTGGCACCAGGGATTCGAACCGCTGAACTGCTGACCTTTCGATCGACAAGCTCAGCATCTTAGCCACTGAGCCACTGCGTCCTCTCATATTATAGAACAAATCTATAGTATTTTTCCCCTATTCATTACAACAAAATGGCTCTTCTCATCAGAGTCACAACAATTTCCTGGTGATTTCTCAAAACTACTTAGCATTCCAGTTCATATTCAAATAAAGGGCAATGGCAGAATAAATTCTTATAAATGCCACCCCTAAATAGGTGCAACCTGCTGTGGACTATGTGGCTAGCAAACTTGCTTTTAATTCTTTCTCTTGAGAAGGTAGCAGTTTATTTATTGGAGAATGTAAGCTTCATTTGCACCGGCCTTTTGCACACACAATTTATGGCAGGGATTATGAGATCATCTTGTTTTGATTGAGAAGAAAATGAGGATGTATCTTCATGTATGAGTAGCTTTTTGCAATTACTGCTGTTAGTTGACTTACCGTAATCATTATGGGATGCTAGACATTTGGGTGAAGTCAGATAATAAAAGTCCTTGCCTAGATTCTTAACTTGGATGTCCTTAATGCTGACCATAATATGGGGTCTGAAGTCTTTCTTCTAATTACAAATCCTCAATTGGATAATTAAAATGGCAACTTTCTCTCTATTGGAGGGCTTGGGTTTTAATAAATTAGCATCATGGATTCATTGAGAAGGCGAGGAAGGATTTGCTGCTGTTGCTTGGACATCAAGGTCTGGTTGCTTAATCTTGGCAAAAAGTGCTGCCGTTTGGTTGCAGCCACTGCCCACCAAAGTACTTTTGGAGATTAAAATCTGAAGTGTGCTAGTTGACAATACTGGGTTAGACAGTTTGACTCTACATAAATCTGCTTCCTGCAATCTTAAACAGAAAATAAAAAAGCCACAGTCATCTAAGGACACTCTGTTACAATCACCCTGTAAAACAAACATTATGTGACTAATTAGTTTAATCAGGGTTAACATCTGGGTTTAGAGATGAATGATCAGCAAGTTGATCCTTCACTAGTCCTGAATGATTTAATTGTCTCTTTAAACAGAAGGAAAGAAATGAATGGGAAACCTCCAGCTCTGATTTTTGCCAACTAACTCTGGTGAGGCTGAACCAGTCCTTGGAAATAGTAGTGGTTGGAAAAAAGCCAATACAGTGAGACTGAATTCTAAAAAGATAAAGGTTGTGTGTTCATGCTAGCTAGGTGTAGAAAAAGTGATCAGCTGAGATCAAAAGAGAGGGCCTTCTCATACCCTGCTTATGAAATCTCTTATCCAGGGGTGAAATCTAAATTTGTTAGTACCGGTTCTGCGGGCGTGGCTTGGTGGGGAGGAGGTAATGTGGGTGTGGCCATTTTTTTTTAATTTTTAAAACCATTTTTTACATGTAAAACTATGTAAAAATGCTTTCAAAAGGCTCTGAGGATCCCAGCTGAGTTGCCTGATCGGCAGGCAACTCAGCTGGGATCCTCAGAGCTTGGATCGTCAGAGCCATTTAAAAGAAAAAAAAAAGGCTCTGATGATCACGCGGCTCAGCTGGGCATGGGGAGTGGGGGCAGGGATTTTTGCTACGATTCTCCGAACTGCCCGCCGCCATCGCTACCTACTCGCCCGAGCTGATCCAAACGGGGAGCATTTCACCCCTGCTCTTATCCAAGAGCCTCTCCTTGCTCCCATGGCTATTGATTTTCCTCACTTAACAATGTTAGTTGGGATCCACAACTCCATTACTTAATAACACAATCAAAATGTCCAACATCACATGAGTGCCGCCAATTTAAGATGGCAGTTGTGATAGTCCCAACTGATATCTTTAAATGAATCCCTTGTGTTTGCAGCACCCTGGATTGTCAATTGTGACCTCCTGCCAGTTTCCCCATTGCCTATGCTTGTTGGAAATTGACAATAAAGGATGGAAATGGTGATCATGTGGCTGCAGGTTGTTGCATTCCTCATAAGTGCAAGCATCCAAATTGCTATCAGGTGTCCAGGGAATGCGGTGACAAGGACCGATCATAAGTCTCTCTCATTCAGCACCATTGTAACTTTGACTGGTCACTGAACAGGTGGACGTTTAAGGAGGACACCTGTATGTGTTGTTTTGTTTCCTACATTGACTGTTGTTGAATTTCAGTATTGGAGTTCTCTGTTTCTTTACGTTTTGTCTTGTTTTTGACATTATTTTATCTAATATCCTCAGTGACTCTTCAACACTGAGTAAATGAGTGGATGATGGATGGATGAATGGATATACAGTATAGACAGACAGACAGACAGACAGACAGACGGATAGATACTTACTAATACTTGCTAAAGTATTAACTCTCAAAGTGCCTTGATTAGGATTAGTCCCCACAGATAAAACCACTTGGACTAGGTGAATATTCATTTTTTGCTTTTTGTTATTATTCTATGGACTCCAGAAATGAGATGTAAAAGAAATCTGAGCCTGTGCTGCTTTGCACACAAGAACAGATAATTCATACCCCTAGAATTTAAATAGTAAATTAGATGGGAATAATTTCTAATAGCAATAGCACTTAGATTTATATACCACTTCACAGTGCTTTTACAGCCCGCTCTAAGCCGTTTACAGAGTCAGCATATTGTCCCCAACAATCTGGATCCTCATTTTACCGACCTCAGAAGGATGGGAGGCTGAGTCAAACTTGAGCCTGGTGAGATTTGATCTGCCAAATTGCAAGCAGCCAGCAGTCAGCAGAAGTGGTCTGCAGTACTGCACTCTAACCACTGTGCCATTGCAGCTCTTAATCAGAATATAAAAACAGAAGAAGATGCTGGTAGAAATAGATATCTTTTCCTTTGAAGTAGTAATGTTTAGCTACTTAGTTCACAGGAAGTAACATCATTACATTATTGTGATTCCATATTGTGACATCCTGCAAGCTGCAGCCAATGAAGGAAGTATATGAGAAAGTTGAATTATTTTTGCATTATTAAATGCTTTCAGGGCAATTTCCATTCAGAAGTACTTCCTTCAATTGTGTTTATTCCCTGGGAAGTATTAGACTAAGATGTATGAAGGGAAGGGATGATTTAAATAAAGCATCACTTCATAATGGCTTTGCATAGCAATTCTAGGTTATTAGAGTCGCAGTGGCACAGTGGTTAGAATGCAGTACTGCAGGCTACTTCTGCTGATTGCTGGCTGCCTGCAGTTTGGCAGATCGAATCTCACCAGGCTCAAAGTTGACTCAGCCTTCCATCCTTCTGAGGTGGGTAAAATGAGGACCGAGATTGTTGGGGGCAATAGGCTGACACTGTAAACCACGCAGAGAGGGCTGTAAAGCACTGTGAAGTGGTATATAAATCTGCTATAGCTATTTCTGAGGTGAAATATTTTTATGATCTGAAGAGAAACCAGAGGCTCCTCAATAGAGATCTCATGAGCATCACAAAACATATTGGCAAGATAATTTCTGTCACTGCTTTCCCTCAAGTGAGGCACACGTTATAGCCTCCATAATGTGAGGTGCCTTTTTGAGGCAAAATGAGGTGACTCTTGAATAGGACCTCATCCTGAATTGTAGCAAGGAATGTATGCAGAAGGATTTAAAAAGTTGAGATGGAACACATGCCTGCTTGATTGAAGCCCCACCTCTTTTTGATACATATATAAATAAAGGGTGGGGCTTCAATTGGACATGAAACCTGTCATCCTGACTTTTATTTGACTTCTTGTACTCCCCCTCCATGGACCCTGCCCCTGGAAGGCTCTGACTGGTGGAACAGGAGCAGGGCTATTTTTAATTGCACAGGGTTTTTTTGGTAGAAATTTGAATGTAGTAGGAAGCCTTGTTAGAGAGTATGAACCAGTGCATATGTATAGAGTGCTAAAAGAATAACAAGTAATTAAGTAGTAAGAGATCTCATCCATTAAAAAGAAAAAAAATGTTCATAGTATTGCTGACTTGGGTGCAGGGTATGACCTTAATCAAGCTTTCAGACATTATTATTTGTAGTAATTAGATTTATTAAGGAATACGTAGAATAAGAAGGCTTCGTTTCTACATTTGTACATCTGGGAGGGAGGGAGAGAGGGAGGGAGGAAAAGAAGGAAGGAAGGAAGGAAGGAAGGAAGGAAGGAAGGAAGGAAGGAA
>WNWU01000036.1:9090036-9119734 GCA_012654045.1 Ptyas mucosa
GAAGGAAGGAAGGAAGGAAGGAAGGAAGGAAGGAAGGAAGGAAGGAAGGAAATTTCCTTTGTCTCTTAAACACATAAGATTCATTTGACCAACCATAAGCCAGGTGAGAGACTGCAATGGTATGGGAATTGACCTTGGGTGACAGGTAGATGAGTCACAAACTAGACTGTGGTCAGATAAAAGGCAGCCAAGACTGTAAAAGGAATGTGGGCATGGCAAATATCTAGAAGGGACCCTCCCTAGTTTCTTCGGCTGTAAATAGTGAGGGCGGGAGATACTTTGAGGCTTGCAAAATTCTTTTTTTTTTTTTTTAATAAAAAGTTTTTATTGGTTAAGAATATACAATATTATAGTTTACAATATGTTGAATTTTCAATATCTTTATGAAAAGATATTTCAATTATTATTTTCTTTTTTTAAATTTCTCACACAACAGACATTATTATCTTAAATCAAAACAAACAACCAGGTTATATAAAAATTATATAAACAAAAAAAAAGGAGTGTTATACAAAATACAATAAAAGAAGAGAGAGAAAAGAAAAATGTCAATTAAAAAAACCTTAAACAATAGATTCCCCTCCTTTCTTCATTTCCTAGTTCTGGCTCTTAAAACCATGGTCTGGCTTCCCTCCCCCTCCCGGACCGCAACAGCTCCGTCCGCCTCCGCTCCTTGATCATCTGATACTTCCCCCTCTTCGGCTCCTGTATCTTCTCCACTTAGGAAGGATTTATGTTGGTCAAAAAAAGCCTTAGCTTCCGTTACATTATTAATTTTCTTCTTACTGTCCTCCCAAAAGATCATCAAGCCCTCCGGAATCAACCACCTAAAACCTACTCCCTTGAGGTACAGCTTATTTGATAAAAAATAATATTTTCTTCTTAATTCTCGTACCTGTCTGGGAATCTGCTTCAGGATGGTGATCTCCTTGCCCCTGTACACCAGCGCCCCCAGTCTTTGTTTTCTCAATATCTCATCTCTCAGTTCCCTTCTCACAAATTTAATATGAATCTCTCTTGGTAGATTATGTAAAATTGCAAATTGTGAGTTTACTCTGTACACCAAGTCCACATCCCTTCCAATAGACTCCAAATCTCTTTCTAAAAATTCACCCAACATTTTAACCATCACTTCTCTCAAATTTTCCTGGTCAAGTTGTTCCACATTTTGGAACCTGAGAAAATAAGACATCTTATCCAATTGTAAGGTTAACATTGCATTTCCTCTCCCATCCTCCACCTTCTGGAGTGCCCGTACCTCCCCCTCCAGACCCCCCATCTTCTTCTTGTTTTGCTCTGCCAGCTGTTGAACATCATTTAAATCTTTTTTCATAAGTGTCATTTCAGATTTAATTTCAGATAATCCTTTTTGGACGTCATCTAACTTGTCCAACTTTTGGTCCAATATTGCCAGTCTTTCCAAAATTTTCGCCATGTCAGTTGCTGCTGATTTGTGGCCCTTAGCCATCTTAGATCAGTAGAAGATGAGAAATCAAAGGGCAAACCTCCAGAGAAGAAAGAGGGATTCGCAATCTAAGTAATTTTTCAACTGTCCACCAGTGGGCGCTCACAGGAGCAACGAGTCCGAAGTATAGAGTAGGTCAAACAGGAAGCCAGAGGAGAATGTTGTCTTCAATCATAAATAAAGAAGCAGGAAGTCAGATCGCCGCCATTGTCTGCCGGGGGGAGGGGCCACCAGACCTCTCCAAGAAGCTCTGCCACAGCCATCCTCCAAGGAAAAGTCAGAAAGGTAAGGGGTTTCACCCCATCTCCTTCCCCCTAGTTCTCTGCCACGGCACCTTTCCAGCTACAAGGGGGGGGGGGAACTCCAACCCCCCCCTCTCGCCTCCAGGATGCCTGCTCCACTCTGCAATCAGTCAGTACAGTCCGTTGTGCTTTCTTAGGTAGCACCAGTCCCCTTAGGCGCTGTGGCGCCTCGGCGGCCTCGAAAAAAAGCCGCCGATCGCCTCCCGCCCCCTCTGGAGCCTCGGGCGCGCCAGCATCGGCCTCCCGGCCCCTGGAAGTGAGGCAGGGGACCCCTGGCGAGCCGCCCTCAAACGGCAAACGCCCCAATAATGGGGCGCTTGGCCCAAAGGGCCTCCAGATGGGGGGGATCAGACTCTGGGGCCAGAGCTAGCCCGATCAAAGTCTGTCGCCAGCGGAACCGGAAGCGGAAGCGCAAAATTCTGTTAATGTAACCTTACGATAAAGTTAGAATTGGGTGTGCTAATCGACTGGAGTACTTTATAAGACTGACAGAGTCAGGCTCAGGGACAACCTGCGGAGGCCCTTCCTCTCACTTCTCTCTCTCTCTCCATTTGTCCTGTTAGTCTAAATGGGCTCAGAGGTGCTAAGAAATGAAACAACCTCCAATGCTATGTAATCTCTAGCTCTGGCCTTGGAACGCCATTGTACTGTATGTCTTGTAAAACAGTGGAAAGAGCTGGATCATTCCCGAGACCTCAAAGTGGTTCAGGTGTAGGGGGGGGCAAAAGGTTTGATCACGGGCCCAGGTATGGTGGCGTCTCATCCTTCTATCATCACCCCTCTTCTTCTCAACCAAAGTCATAACTGTGCCATGCCAGACACCAACTGCAGACCATGTTGCTTTGCTGGAAAATTCTGTATAACTGTACAAGTGATCCACTTAAGGTAGAACACCAAGTCTGTTCAGTAATTGCCTGGAGACAGCCTTTTCTTTTCTCCACCTTCTTCCAGAAAATTTAAATGTAATTATGTTCACAAAATAACTGTTCTGCTCAGTGGTGGGATTCAAGTAATTTAACAACCGGTTCTCTGTCCTAATGATTTCTTTCAACAACCAGTTTGCCAAACTGCTCAGAAAGTTAACAACCGGTTCTTCCGAAGTGGTGCGAACTGGCTGAATCCCATCACTGGTTCTGCTCTCCTCTCTCTCTCATTCTCTGTCTCCCTCTCATTCTCTCTTTCTCTGACTCTTTCTCTCTCTATGTTTCGCTGCGTGTTAAAATCACAGGACAAATTGAGCAATGGGCAAACTCAAAGGCCTTAAGCAGAAGTAGATGCGGCGGAGCAAAACAAATGGTGCCCACCCCACAATGAATTGTATGGGAAGCGAGTGAGGTGAAGCAGACATTCTCTAGCAGAATCAATAGAAAAATTGGTTCAACGTTGCAGACAGAACCGTTCATGAGCTGCTGTGTCGAATCTATGGGGACTTGTAGGTCCATCACTTGATTATTCAGCCTGCTCTTATTCTGAGTATAAAGGCAGAATCAGTGATTTATATTGTGTGTGTGTGTGTATGTGTATACACATTTTACTGACAGTTTTGACAATAGTAAGAACTAATTACCAAATGGAAATAGAATGAAACAGAAGGAAGAGAAAGGGAGAAATTAAAGAAAAGCTAAAAGTGAAAAAGATATAAAAAAGTTGCTTCTGATCTTCTTCCTAGCAGTTATAAGTACAATGATATTTTAACCTCTCTTTAGGTTACACCACATTGCCCTTCTTTTTATAAACTATCCTGTCTAATCATCAAAAGCATATATCACCAGTTCATTTTTTCCCCTTTGTTTATGGTATTTTATTTATAAGGAGAATATTTATAGCTCAGGGCTGATCTGAGGGGTCCTTGGTGCTCTCTGTGAGCTTGCTTGTTTTCCTGCAGAAGTTTCATTACTCAAACTAGGTAATACCATCAGTGCTTCTGTAGAAATTCAGTGGTCACTTGATAAATAAAATATCGACCACTGGAAATGTAGGCCTTCTGTAAATTTCCATCATTTGTCTTGTGGGCTCTGAAGTGAGGCCCATTGACAAGGCTCTGGGTGGCAGTTTCAGTCCTTACATTAATGCTTGAAAGGAATGTTGGATGTTTTTCAATCTGGAAGTCAGTGCCTTGAATTACATCAGGTAAAAAAACTCTATGCAGGCCATTTGACTATTCAATTGGTGAGTCATCATGCTCTTGATCGCCCTGGGTATGACAATATGACCAGCGCTAGAGGACAATATGAAAAGCTGCTCCAAAAGTTTCAGCTTCTCTCCTCTGTTTAGGAGGGAGGCAGGGTTTTTTCTTCCCCCTTACCACAGAAAATGAAGGAAGTGAGCCAATCTCTAATGGGCTTTTGATGGTGGTTACACAATACTCACTGATCAGAATCAGATCAGGGAGATACCCAGGCTGCTCCAGCTCAAAAGAAAGCATAAACATCCACTGCCTCTAGCTGTGCTCTGCATAAAAAGTCTGGAGAACCACATTAATACAGGTAGTCCTCGATTTACGACCACAATTGAGCCAAAAAATTATGTTGCTAAATGAGACATTTGTTAAGTGAGTTTTGCCCCATTTTACAATCTTTCTTGCTACAGTTGATAAGTTAATAACATGGCTGTTAAGTGAATCTGGCTTCCTCGTTGGCTTTGCTCGTCAGAAGGGTCGCAAAAGGTGATCACATGACCTTGGGACACAGCAACGGTCATAAATATGAACTGTTTGCTAAGCCTCTGAATTTTAATCACATGATGCCACAAAGGTCGTAACTGTGAAAAATGGTCATAAGTCACATTCTTCAGTGCTGTTGTAACTTTGAACGGTCACTAGACAAACTGTTGTAAGTTGAGGACTATCTGTATTATTATAAAGTTGCTGCCATTTGAATTTGGTCTTTGAATTTGGGGATCTGTTTTCACCTATTCAGAGGCCGGCGTGGATCCACAGAGTTAGAGACTTGTCATGCTAGTTCTTTCTAAACCAGCCCAGACACACCCAGATGATGTTATGTTGATTGTGGTGATAGTGTTGTTTGAGAGTCAGGCTGAGACAGATAAGATTCCCTTTAAACTCTGAACTTGTTGAGATGTAAGATTCCTGCGATTAGATCTCTTAAAGTGGGTGACCTGAGGCAATTGGGGCTTTTAAACCCAATAAGCCTTATGATTTGAGAAGAGGATGCAAAGGGAATGGGATGGCCCAAGACAAAAAGGTAACAGATGCAAATGATTCTTTCCTCTAAATCAGAGGTCTTCAAACTTGGCAGCTTTAAGACTTGTGGACTTCAACTCCCAGAATTCTCCAGCCAGCATAGCTGGTTTTTAAAAGAAAAAAAGCTTCTGACGATCCCAGCTGAGTTGCCTGATAGTCAGAGGCTTTTTTTTTCTTTTAAAAACATTTTTTCTACAACTTCTTCAGCTGAAGAGGTTGTAAAAAAATGCTTTTAAAAGCCTCTGCTGATCAGGCAACTCAGCTGGGATCGTCAGGAGCTTTTAAAAGCATTTTTTTTACAACCTCTTCGTCCCGAAAAAATGGTTTTAAAAAAGTTGGCCATGCCCACCCAGTCACATTACCCCCCAAGCCACGCCCACAGAACCAGTAGTAACAAATTTTATATTTCACCACTGAGTCAAACCCACTCTATGCCTTGATTTCAGGCATCAGCATTCTGCTGTAAGGCTCAGAGGAAGCCCGATGGGTTAGAATCCTGTGCTAAACAAGCTTGCTGGTTATTATAAATGCATGCATATTCATTAAATATCATGGAAATTGTCTTCCATTGCCAATCAATTCCTTCAGAGGAAATCTAAAACTGGATAAGCCAGGTACCCCTGACATTTCTCACCAATTAGCAATGGTGTGCAAGAGTGTGCAATAGTAATATAATTACCTACAACAGGTATATTCCTTTTTTTTGTATAAATATTTTTTATTGTTTTATATCGCAAGTTCCATTTCTATGTTGAACAGTGTGTTTTCTAGGTGTCCAAAGTGTTAACATGTAAACATCATAATCATTATAATCATATACATATAAACATATATGCGATAATATCAATCGTTATTGAAAAATATACTATCTTCCATTATAGTATCGATTATAAAGGTAAAGGTTCCCCTCGCACATATATGCTAGTCGTTCCCGACTCTAGGGGGTGGTGCTCATCCCCGTTTCTAAGCCGAAGAGCCAGTGCTGTCCTAAGATGTCTCCATGATCATGTGGCTGGCATGACTAAACGCCAAAGGCGCACAGAATGCTGTTACCTTTCCACCAAAGGTCGTCCCTATTTTTCTACTTCCATTTTTTACGTGCTTTCGAACTGCTAGGTTGGCAGAAGCTGGGACAAATAACGGAAGCTCACCCCATTATGCAGCACTCGGGATTCGAACCGCTGAACTGCCAACCTTTTGATCGACAAGCTCAGCGTCTTACCCACTAAGCCACCACGTCCCTTCTCAAATTATGATTGATTATATACCCATCAAAATTTTTACTCATCAGCTTTTCTTTCTCATGTAGTCCATATTTCACATAAATCCACTTATCTAACCTCTGTAGCTGTCAATTAACCATTTGTAGAATAGTTCCCATGTTATAAAATATTCTGAGTCTTCTTTTCCTTTGATTTTTAGAGTTAACTTATCCATTCCTGCACATTCCAGATTTTTTTTTCTGGATTATATTATCATCTGTAGGGGCTTATACATTTTTACAGTATTGTGCGTATACAATCCTGGCTGCTGTTAGAATATGCCCAACAGGAGCATGCTGTTGGGAGGAGCCTGGTGGCACAGTGGACTAAGTGCTGTTAAAATAGCACTTAAGTTGCCAGCTGCCTGCAATTACTGCAAGTTCAAATCTCACCAGGCTCAAGGTTGACTCAGCCTTCCATCCTTTCTAAGGTAGGTAAAATGAGGACCCAGATTGTGGGGCAATAAGCTGACTTTGTATAAATATACAAAAGTATGAAGGCTATTGCTTAACGCATTGTAAGCTGCCCTGAGTCTCCAGAGAAGGGCGGCATATAAATCAAATTAAAATAAAAAATAAAATAAAACAGGAACGTCTCAGGTTTCAAATCTATCTGTTGTTTTGTCATAGTTTCCAGTCATATGTGTATTTTCTTCCAGTATTTTTTTTGCTTTGGGACACGTCCACCACAGATATATTCTTGATGGCTTCTCATTCTTTTAAGTCATTGTTCCCTTGACCCATATTTTTTATTTTTTTCCGCCTCAAATGCAGTACAGTGGAGTGCAGTGAACTTTATCTAGGATGTGCCAATCCAGAAGTGAATGGGAAAAGCCCAAAGATGTAGCTTCCAGCCATGACATTAGCTACCCATGTGCCATATTTGTATTCAGGGTTTCTCCTTTCTCCCCTAGGACATCTGATGGTCCGAGTCTTTTTCTGTGTATGCTTCATCTTTCTGGTTATGTGATTCTGGAAGTCAGTTTGACAGCTCCAATGTTCTTGGAAAGGAAATGGAACCTCCTTGGATGTTGCAGCATATAGTAACTATCCAGTAAGTGCACCTGGATTATAAGATAAATTGTGGTATATATTTATACATGATTGCTGCAAGTTCCAACAGGTAGCAATATTGTCTGCCTTAACTGGTTCCTTTTGGGCAGGGAGGATTCAGCTTTCTCTGTGAAAAAATATTCTGGGTCCAAAAACATAAAGTTGAGCTAGGTAATTGGTTCCCATCATCACATGCCAATTTTTGATCTATGCCAAAACTCTCAGCAGCCTTTTCCCCCCCTTAAATAATATCTGGCATATTTCCCAAAAATATGCTTTTTAAATAACTTTATTCATTGTATCTGACTTCAAACAGCACACCCGGTGTTTGAACGTGTTTTTGAAGTTTCTTTTATGTAGCCAACTTTATGATAATTGACTATATACTCAAGGCCCATCAGCAAATAAAGAATATTTTGCATTCGTTTAGAAAGTATCAGTGTTATTAGCCTAGATTTATCTCTAAGGTTATTAAGATAAATGTTCATATAATAATGCAGATTTTGGATGTACCTGGATGAATGATTATGGATCTGTATAGTAAAACTGCCTGGTGTGGCAACACTCTATAGTTGTAGACATTCCTAAAGGGAATGTTTCTAATGGAAAATTTCTCCCCTCAAAAGAGAGAGGGGGGAGAGGGAGAGAGGGAGGGAGGGAGAGAGAGTTTTTACTTTTGAGTAAAAAACAAAAAAGAGGATGACATGCTATATAACAAATGCAGCTTCCTTTATTCTGGATCAGTATGGACTATAATTTCCCAAATCCACCTCCATTGACCATGTATGGATGATAGGTTAGATTATGCCTGGTTGCGATGTGTTTTTATTTCTATTTGTTCTTTATTTTGTATTCAAATACTTTATACAAAATACTTTGTATTTTGAGATGGGCAGCTATATAAATCAAACAAATGATGTTGGCTGGGAATTCTGGGAGTTATTTTTATCCTGCCTTCAGGAGGCACCAAATTAAGCAAATATAACCAATATTTTTACTAGCTTTCTTGAAGACTACAAATTTTACATGTAGTATCCAATTATTACTGTTATTAATTTTGGAGAATTGAGTCTGGTGGACTGGAAGATACCATATTTTTCTGACTATAAGACGCACCTAGGTTTTGGGGAGGAAAATAAGAAAAAAAATCTGCCTCTGCCTCCCAGCAATTTACCTCCTTGCAGCAAACAGCCTGGTCAACTTCACCACAGCCTGATTTAGCACGAACAGCTGATTGGCGGTTGGATGGGCCTCCCGGAATACCGCTATCAACTGTTCCAGGCTGCAGGGATTGCCACCACCTTTCACCGCCATCACTGCCACCTCCGCACACCCCATTTTCAGCCTTCCCGCATCCCGTTTTTGGCCTCCCTGAACCCTGTTTTGGTTTCCACGCATCCCGTTTCTGGCTTGTTCCAGGTGGCGGGAATTGCTGCCACCACCGCCTATCCCTGCCACCTGGAATGGACCAAAAACAAGACGTGTGGAGGCCAAAAATGGGGCAGGCAGAGGCAGTGATAGGCGGCAGCAGTGATGGGCAGAGATGGCGGGGACAGGCAATGGCGATCCCTGCAGCCTGGAACAGCTGATAGGCGGTATTCCGGGAAGCCGATCCAACCGCCAATCAGTTGCTCATGCTAAATCAGGCTGTGCTGAAGCTGACCAGGCTGTTTGCTGTTTGCTGCAAGGAACAAATTGCTGGGAGGCAGAGGCCAAAGGGTGGGGGCCAGTGGGTGGGTGGGGCTTCGGCAACATTAGCTGTATAAGACACACAGACATTTCCACCCATTTTTTTTTGGTGGGGTGGGAAGTGCGTCTTATACACCGAAAAATACGGGTAACTAAGCTGTATTCTCAGCTATGAGGCTGTTATTTGTGCATATCGTCTATTGAGTATTGAAAAGTTCTGAAAGTTCTGGGTCAGGTTTTGAGCATTCATCATGTCTGAGTCACAGCCAATTCTCCCTTTTCAGCTTTAGGAGTCCTTGCCTCAGGACTTCCAGGCAATACTCGGCTTACTGAAAACTTAAACTCAAAAGAGACCTTGCGGGAATCACATTTATATCTATATTTTATATATAACTTTCAGAAGAATAATTCAGGACCTGAACTCAGCTTTGATTCTGAGGAATTGGTATTTATGTTATTCTCTTTCTTTCCTCTATCCTAAGGGGGCAGTTCCAGTCAGTGGTAGTGGAGATGAGAGGTCTGCGTGGACACCTCTACTCTGTGAAATGTTCAAGGCTCTCTGTTCTCCCAATTTCTCCTAACATCTGCATGAAACTGCTGGGACAGCGCGGGGCCAAGTATCATCAGTATGCTGATGAGATCCCATTGTGTATTGTAGTGCTGTATCAAACATTCTGTTGTCCAACTGAAATGTCATATTTTTCCACCCCTTTCCCCAAATGTGTTACAAAATAATATCATTTGCTGTTGTTTTATCTAACAACTGGTTCTGATAAATCATTCTCCATTTTAGTTTCCTCTAAATAATGAAAGAGATTAGTTTAGAGACAGAATCTGCCATTGCAACTGGGCCCTGTCAGAAACAAGATGGGAAATCCCCACATTGAGAGCTGCCTCGTGGGTAACTAATGGCCACTCTTTTGCACTCTTGCAGTTCTGTGCTGCTAAACTTATAATTATCATGAGGAATATCACCTGAAGCTAAGTTTTTTTTTAAAAAAGAAAGAAAGGAAAGGAAAAAGGCAAAACTAGCTGCCTTACAGAAAAGATTTTTAAATTCAAATTGAGGGTCTGGGGAGATTTTTCAATCATCCAAGTCATGATTGTCACAAAGATGCTTTTTTTCAAAAGGCAATTGAACTTTTTTTTTCTTTGAAAATGTTTCACTTCTCATCCAAGAAGCTTTCTTCAGTTCTTTTTCTTTCCTTTCAGTTTCCATTAGGAAATAGCACTTCGGGGATATTCAAATTGAGGACAGTAATTCATGCTTATCAAAAAGTTGGTATGGAAGACAACCGCATACTGAGTCATTTCTATAACCAGAGCTGACTCCTCTATGTCTTTCATCCTGATAATATATGTATACATCTTTCCTCTGGGAAACCAAGGCAGGGCCTACGGTGAGGTAGGTTGAGCAGATAGATCAGGAGCTCGATGATCGAATGTGGTCATTTTTGGCCCACAGACTGTGATCTTACACTGATACTAAGCATTATTTATTTAGTGTATGGCAGGAGTGTCAAACTTGCGTCGTCATGGAAGCATCACGTGACGTATCGTGACTCCCCCCCTTCGCTCAACCAGGCATGGGCGTGGCCAGTGTGTGATGCCATCCAGCCCACGGGCCGTGAGTTTAACATCCCCTGGTGTATAGCATTAATCATATTATATATATACTAGCAATATGAGAGATGCTGTTAGGAGCCTAAGGGGAGATTTGGAACTGTGGAGCTGTGGTGGCACAATGGTTAGTATGCAGTATTGCAGGCAAAAGATGAGCAGCATACAAATCTAATAAATAAAATAGGGCTGGAGCACTTTTACAGTCCAGAATGACATAATATTTGGAAGAGGTTCAGGCTGATGCTTCCCTAACCATAAGGAGGAAGTACAGCAGAACCAGACCTTCAAGATTCTATTATTGTAACCAATCTCAATAAAATTAATTTTAGCCTTCCTTTGGAGTTGATTTCCTGGTTTGGTCTACCTAGTGAGACTGACACTTCCTACTAAACAGTCCACTAAATTATACCCTGTTTCCCCCCCCCCCAAAAAATAAGACATCCCCTGATAATAAGCCCAATCGGGCTTTTGAGCACGTGGCAATAAGGCCAAGTGCTTATTTCAGGGTACAAAAAAATATAAGAGGGTCTTATTTTCGGGGAAACAAGGTTGACTCAGCGTTTCATCCTTCCAAGGTAGGTAAAATGAGGACCCGGATTGTGGGGGCAATAAACTGACTTTATATATAAAAAAAGAACACCGCTTAGGAGGGGCCAAAAGCCCTACTAAGCAGGTATATACAAAAGTATGACGGCTATTGCTTAACGCATTGTAAGCCGCCCTGAGTCTCCGGAGAAGGGCGGCATATAAACCGAACCAATAAATAAATAAATAAATAAATTATATGCTGTACTAAAAATCAGATGACTTTTTAATTCTACTCTACTTTCTCAACACACACAACACACTAGTTTAAGTTGTTAAACTCCCCATGAATAGATCCCCCAAAACGCACAGTCTCCCCTACTTGCTTCCACCCATTGCAGTCCTTTTGCCTCTCAAAAATACAGTCTTGGCCATCAAAATTGTTTTTACTTCACCCTAACCACAATTTCCTCCCCAACCATTGTGTGCTGTATACCATTTTTTTTAAATGTCTCTATTCTAAGTTTCACTTAACAACTATTTGTTTACAACAGTTCAAAGTTACAACAGCCTTGGAAAAAGTGACTTACAGTCTGCACTTCCATTTACAGCCATCACCTCACCTCTGCAATCATGCAATTGCCATTGACGGTGCTTATCAATTGGCTCACATTTATGACCTGCTGCTGCAATCACATGATTGCAATTGTGTTTGTGTTTGTTTTTGTATTTTGGCTAATTTCCAGCAAAAATCTCCCATTAGAAAAGCTGGGTCCACTGAACAACTGCATGATTCACTTAACAAATGCCATAAAAAGTGTTGCAAAATTGGGCCCAGTGGGATCTATAACTACAATGACGTTCAACAGAAATTCCAATCTCAGATATGGTTCTAATTCAAGGACTGCCTCTAGTACTTTTCCCTGTAGCTTTAAGGCCACACAAATTAGAGCTGTATTTGTTCTGAGTGGGTTTCTCCACTCATCCTGTTGCTTTTGAGTACGAGTCTAGTATTCTTTCAAAAGTGTGCTAAAGGCATTCTTAAAAAAACAATTCTAGTGCCATTTTACAAAGTCTTATGCCCATGTATAGAAGGGGCTCTTGTAATGCCTGACCAGTGTTTTTTGAAGTATCAAGCACCTAGTACCGTGATGGCGAACCTATGGCACATGTGCCACAGGTGGCACACAGAGCCGTATCAGTAGGCATGAGAGCTCAGCTCCACCAGCTGATTTCCGGGCCTTCCAGGTCCACCGGAAGTTGGCAAATGAGCCATTTCTGGCCTCCGGAGGGCCTCTGGAGGGATGGGGAAGGCCGTTTTTGCCCTCTCCTGGATCCTAGAAAGGCTCTGGAGCCTGGGGAGGGCAAAAAAAATGGGCCTACCGGGCCCACCGGGCCATCGTGTGCTAAATGCAGGGGGAGCACAGGGGGTCGCATATGGGTGTGGGCACGTGCGCACGTAACCACCCCACACTCCCCCGACTTTTGGCACACGATGGCAAAAAGGTTAGCCATCACTGACCTAGTACATATTCCTGCAGTTGTTCAGGCTGAGCCACAGAATAGCCGGCCACATTTTTCTCTGGCCCGTCAGTTTAATGATTCAGTGTGTGGGAAGAAATATCCATCTGGTTTAGTTCCAAAGTGGGAGAAAGACACTGGAAACATGGAGGCTGATTGAAAAGATGGTTTAATGATGAAGCAGAACCACATGCGTTTGTGGTTCTGGTACAGCTGACAAAATGGAGTTGAGAGGGAGGGGTTTTTATACCTTCTTTGGGCTTTGTATTTGAGCTTTGTATTTGAGCTTCCTGTTCCTGTGCAAGTCCTTTAATATTCTATTGGCTGTTGTCAGATTCCTATGGGGATATGTAGGGGTCATAGTTGGCTCTATAGGCAAAGGAGGAAATGCAAATCCTAGGTATTTGTTTGAGGCCCCAGGTTTGGTTGAAGTTTGGACTGCTCTGGGCTGCTTCTAATCCTACCGTTCTGCCTTTGTTTCAAAATATCCTGTCTTGAATGGATTTCTGCCTGTAGTATTTGCTTTACCTATGAATAGAGCTATCTAGTTTTCAATAAGCTCTTTGCCTCATAAGTGCTGACATCTGCTGTGGGCTATTAAGGAAAGTGTGGGCTGCTTTCTGCCTCTAAAAAGACATATTTCTTCATTTCTCCTTTTGGGAAATATAATATTTTGCCTTTTTTTTTTAATATTCCCCAAAATATTTCATTCTTCAAGGAGGGGTGTGTGTGGCATCCCACAATTGTGTTTCCCCCCCTATAATACTGGATTAATTGAATGCAAACTATGGTTAGGTTAACCATGGGGAAACTTGTGCAAACACAACTAATGAATTCTATTAACAAATTCCATGGGGCAATTAAAAAATGAACACTAAAGGCTTCCCAAAAGCAAAGCATGGATGAAGCTTGTGAAGTTTCTACTGTTCTTACCATATCATCATGTGATAAATGTTAACTGATAAGAGCACAGTGACTGTATAATTAATGGGAGGGGAAAAACTGATATGGGATCCTGCTAGAAAGTGTCAGTTTTCACTTAATGGTACCTTTCCACCTGCCACAATTCCGTGGGGTGGAAAGGCTAAATTCTAACCATGAGCCTATGCCCTAAAGCAGGGGGTTTCCCATAATACTTTGGAGAAAAGGTAGAAAGAAGAATAGGTTAATTCTCAGAGTTTGTCTAGCTCAGAAATTCCCAGACAGTAGCCAGCCAAGTGCTACGGGGAATTTTACCCAAAGTCATAATCATAATTTGCTTACACAGAGCCTTCCTCCCTTATCTGAGGTTAAATATTATAGTTGCATACCCGAAATGGTTAAAAATTTCTATAACTCTATACTCAGGATTTTAATTGGGTTAACTTAATTAGGTTGGAAGTTCTTGTTGGAATCTGTGATTTTGATTCATCCCCCCTTTGCTCCTTCCTGTTCTCACTGTGAAAAGGAAGGATGGGGAGGGGCAACAGTTCCCATGTTCAGGCACCACTAGAGGAAGAAAAGAGGATTGTAATAAACAGGATAGATTGGAATGCTTCTTAGCTATAATTCCACTAGTACGGGTGTCAGCAACCTGTGGCTCCGGAGCTGCATGTGGCTCTCTGCTGTGGCTCCCTGTCGGGTGATCCCACCACTGACTGGCCCCATCCCTCACACTCCCCTCCCAGTCACTCCTTGCCTGGCCTGAGAAGGTAAGGGTGACAGTGGGGGATGGAGAAGCGACTGGGGCAGAGACAGAGAGATACAGAGAGAGGGGGAGAGAGACATAGAGAGATACAGAGAGAGAGCAGGGGGGAGAGAGGGAGAGAGAGATGGGGGAGGGAGAGACGGAGAGAGGGGGAGAGAGAGAGAGATGTCAAAAGGATTTTGTGGTTCCCGATTTTTTTAACAACTAGTTCTTTGCCCTAATGACTGGCTGGGTAGGTGTGGCTAGGGGGTCATGTGACTGGTGGAAGTTAGTGATGTCGAGTTGGCCATGCCCACCCAGGTTTTGTGGCTCCTGGTGTTTTCTTTTCTGTAGGAAATGGATCCAAATGGCTCTTTGAGTGTTTAAAGGTTGCAGACCCCTGCAGTAGTATGACAAGACCCCACGCCAACAAAAGCATCCTCCTTGGAATGGATCCACCTATTCCCAGTAAGTATGGGCAAATTCTAGTTATGATTTCTTTGCAAACTCCTCTATCTTAAATACAGGACTTGGAATATAGATCTCAGTCCTTCCTAGCATTGCAACCAACTAATTTGCTTCCCAAACAAAGCAACATCTGAGAAAAAGATAGTAGAATCAGTCAAGAGAATTGTTAGCCTAGTGAGGTAGTCCGGACAAGAAGTACAGGTAGTCTTTGACTTACAACAGTTTGTTTGAAGTTATAGTGGCCCTGAAAAAAAGTGACTTATGACTGTTTTTTACACAGCATCCCTAGGGTTGAGTGATCAAAATTCAGTTGCTTGGCAACTGACTCATATTTATGACAGTTGCAGTGTCCCGCGATCATGTGATTCCCTTTTTATGACCTTCTGACAAGTAAAGTCAATGGGGAAGCCAAATTCACTTAAATAACCATGTTACTAACTTAACAACTGCGGTGATTCAAGTGTGGCGAGAAAGGCTGTAAAATGGGGCAAAACCAGTGGTGAAATCCAAAATTTTTTACTACTGGTTCTGTGGGAATGGCTTGGTGGGCGTGGTGCAGCTTGGTGGGTGTGGCAGGGGAAGGATACTGCAAAATCCCCATTCCTTCCCTACTCCAGGGGGAAGGATATTGCAAAATCTCCATTCCCACCCTACTCTAGGGCCAGCCAGAAGTGGTATTTGCCGGTTCTCCGAACTACTCAAAATTTCCACTACCGGTTCTCCAGAACCTGCTGGATTTCACCCCTGGGCAAAACTCACTTAACAACTGTCTCACTTAACAACAGAAACTTTGGGCTCAATTAAGTTGAAGACTACCTATACAATAAGGAGCATTAGCTCTTTCTTTATTTTAAAGTTATACTAACATAATCTAGCAAGATTGAAAATACCTCTCTCCTCCTTTTCCTTTACTCTAGGGAAAACTAGGGTCCCTTCTGAAGAGTTTTCCATGCCCTCCTTCCTTCTGCAGATGGAGACTTATTTTACACACTAGTTATCCAATCTGGGTTCTCCTTCCTGTCTTCCCCAGACCGTTACAGGATTGTGTATGTAAGACTTTTTTCTCTTTCACTTTCAGTTTGGCTGGGAATGTGTATACAAGTCTAGATAAGTGTGTATGTGATATGGTGAGGGTTTCCCAAATGATCAGAACAAAGCTTGATTATGCTGTGTAGATTTGACAGTAGACTGATATGCAGGTATCTGTCTTCATTGAACAATAAAGTGATTACGATTCTCATTTATTTTCTGCACATCACACACACTCATCCATTTCTTCGTTCTGACCTTTAGTATGCAACCTTCCAACCTGTTATGCTCGAGGTGATTCACAATGTTAGATATTGACAGGATAGTTTTCCCTCTGGTCTGCTGTTTAAGCAGGAAGAATGCTTGAATGTGATTGGCTGGTTTCCCTGACAGTTCCCTATGAAAGGGCTGTCTGTCTGAGAGGCTGGCTGCTGGATTGTAAATAGTTGCTGAATAAATACCTGTTGTCTGAAGCCTTTCTCCAGTCTCTTCAATCCACCTCTCTAACACACAACAAAATGATACATTGAAATAGGACAGATCAGTGCATACACAGAGAGAGAGGGAGGGAGGAAGGGAGAGGGAGAGAGAGAGAGGAGAGAGAGAGAGAGATTCAAAGAGCCCAAATCCATAAGCCTAGTAAGAATAAATAAATAAGGAGGCACTTCTTGCAGGGCATTCTTCAGGGGTGATGCAACAACTAAAGCTCACCTTCACCTTTACATTCAAGGATGGGGATATTTAGATAAAATCTTACTTGATCACTTCAAAGTGTAGGAAATATTTTATTTATTTAGTCAAGCATATATATAAGATTACAGATATAAGTATAAACATGATTATGAATACAGTATAAGGATAAGAATAAATGGGTACATTAGGACAGGGACGGTAGGCACGTTGGTGCGCTTATGCATGCCTCTTACAGACCTCTTAGGAATGGAGTGAGGTCAACAGTAGACAGTCTAAGGTTAAAGTTATGGGGGTTTGGAGAAGAAACCACAGAGTCAGGTAGTGCATTCCAGGCATTGACCACTCTGTTGCTGAAGTCATATTTTCTGCAATCAAGTTTGGAGCGGTTTACTTTGAGTTTGTATCTATTGTGTGCTCACGTATTGTTGTGGTTGAAGCTGAAGTAGTCATTGATAGGTAGGACGTTGTAGCAGATAATTTTATGTACTATGCTTAGGTCAGACCGAAGGCGGCATAGTTCTAAGTTGTCTAAGCCCAAAATTTCAAGCCTGGTGGCATAAGGTATTCTGTTGCGAGCAGAGGAGTGGAGGATTTTTCTCGTGAAGCATCTCTGGATTTACTCAATTGTATTAATGTGATCAGAGATTATATGTTACTTTAAATCTTGCACCACTTGGAGTTTTGATGATAAAACTCGACATGGGAAGCAAGCAATGCACTTCTTTAAGCATGAGAGAAATATGTTCTCAGTGTCATTTAATAATTGAATAATTCTAGACAAGTAGTTGGTAACCCCAAAACACTTTTAGTGCCGAGGAAAAAAGATGAACAATTTCCAAAGCAACCATCTAAAAAAAAAAAAAAGAATCTGTCTGAACGACTGAAGCACCGTCTAGGAAAAGTCACTAGATTTCACGAATAACAAAGCAACAGGTATGCCAAATTCATATGGCAGAGAAAATGGCGCTAAAGTTACGAAAGCAATATATTTTAAGTTAACTCTTTCTGATGGGAGGATTCCTTAAAATCTCAGAGTGGCCTTGCTGCCAACCTCTAAATTTTGTGGCACATCTTTCTTTTTTTTTTTTATTGAAAAAGTTTTACAAATACAAATTTTCCCCCTTCCCCCCCCCACCCTTACCCAACATTATAAAATACATATAGAGAAAATATATAATTCCCTCCCAGTCCCACCCTAACCCACCCCCTCCACCCTTTTCCCTCCCCCCCTTGACTTCCATTATATGCAATACTAGTATTCCCAAACAATGTATATGTTATTCATCCTTCCATATCTTTTTTCTATATTTACTAACATAATCATCAATCCCTCTCAGCTAAAAGCGACATAATATTTTCTAGTCTGATACTTATTCTGTACATACTCAATCCATGTCTTCCATTCCTGTATATATTTCTCATGTGTCTGATCTTTTAAAAAAGCTGAAATCTTCGCCATTTCTGCAAATCCAGCCATCTTCTGAATCCATTGGTCCACAGTCGGTAAAATATCACTCTTCCAATATTGGGCAATCAACAACCTAGCTGCTGTCACCATATACAAAATCAGTTTTGTTTCAGGCACATCTTTCTTTAGCTGAATACCAATCCTTGTTTAATTGTATCTAATGTCAAACCTTAATCACAGGAAATTGGTTAGGAAAAAGTGGCAGAATAATTAATTCTGGGGAGTGCCATGTTTTATGAATGAGGTTATACCATACCATACTCCCACCTCATTCACTACCACACCCCCAATCTGTCAAATGTTAAGAATACATTTACATTTATGTCTAGTTTCGACTTGGTGTATTGGAGTGGAATTAATATTCAAGAATTTAAAATGTCACCAAATAGTTTCTGTAAAATGAAATCTCTACAGCTAAAGTTTCTTGATTGAACAGAAGAGTAATGTAGATTGGAAAAGAAATTAAATACACTAATAACATTGCAAAGGACTGGGGTAGGGTGGAGATCAATCAGGAAATGTTAATCCAGATTTTAGAAATGTAGTTATTAGAATCTATTGCAGTAAAAACAACCAAGACTAATTAAAGACTAATAGATCTATTTTGACTTACAGAAAGAAAAGGCTGTTCCCCACAGCTATATTAAAGTATTGTGAAATTTTCTAGTCCTTGATTTGGCAGAAATCTGTGTTAGCTTAAGTTGTTCTGCTTTGCTTGCTGAACCCTACTTAATCTTGGGATGAGGCCAACAACTGCTGCTGTTCTTACAGATTTAATTCAGGACAAGTTAAAAAAAGCGTTTGGTGGTATCCATGGGCTTCATTCCCACTCCCACTGAATTTCTTTTGCCAAAGGGGAAAACATCACATTCTCTCTTACCTGAAGAAGATGGGGCTAGAGAGGAGTTGAAAGGTTGCAGATATGGAGATGCTTTGCACCTATGACCTATTATTTGACTATATCGCTTTTTCATCCTCTTTTTTTCTCATTCATCCAGGGCTGGGTTCTACTTACCTTTACTACTGGTTCGCAACAGGGCCATGCGCAGAAGTGTTTTCATGACGTCAGGCTCAGTGGGCGGGGCCTCCTGCCAGTTTTACTACCGGTTCTATAGAACTGGTGCGAACCGGGGGCAACCCACCACTGCGTTCATCATATCTCTGTCTTGTGCTTCCTCACCCTCTCTTTGCCTTGCTGACTTATAATCTTCCCCTCTTTCTCTTGTGAAAAACCTGGCCCTCCTCCAAATCATTCAATCAATTATTATCTTGGGCTGAATTTTTGTATTCTTGTGGTTTCATAAATTATTCTCAACACTCCATGTGGCTGATTTGTGCAGTACTCATGTTGTTGGTGATTTATTATTTGTCATTTCTGGTATAAGATTGTGGCCAGCAATATGGAACTGATCTAATTAATAGTATGTACCAATCTCCTTTCTACCACTAATGGCGAAGTTGTATTTGTTCCGGATTACACAACTAAATTCAGATTGAGGACAAAGCAGAAGTCTCCTTTATATCCTTTCTTCTCCTCTCTATTTATTTATTAAAGAATTTCCTAAATGATCTAGATCAGTGGTTCTCAACCTTTTCTTCACCACACAGACCCCCTCTTATGGCCAGGGACCTTGGCCATAGACCACTACAACTCAACTCAAGATTTAAATAACATTTATTCAAGCTTTTGTAGACTTCCTCCGATGATATCGTGGCTCCCAAGGGGTCCACGGACCACTGATCTAGATCAGGGGTGGGTTCCTCCCGGTTCGGCCCAGTTCTCCCGAGCTGGTAGCGGTGATGATATGATGTCAATAAACCGGTTCTGCCCCCCCCACCCCCCACGTTATTCTTACCTTTTATTTGGCCCCACCCCCAATCTATTGCTGTCTCCTGAGTCCCAGCTGATGACTAGAGGGAAAAAACTTGTTTAAACTCTTGCAGCGGGGCTTCAAAGGGCCGCCCTACAGCTGATCGGTGTTAAAAGAAAACAAACGAGTAGACCGGTGCCTGCAAAAATACATGAGTAGATCAGTGCCTGCAAAATTAAATGGGTAGACCAGTGCCTGCAAAAATAAATGGGTATACCGGTACAGCTCTGCAAGCAGTTAAAAGCCTGGTAGACCAGTACCTCTGCTAAATCCTAAATAATTGTCACATGACCATCAAGCCACACCCACAAAATAAGCCACGCCCACAGAACTGGTAGTAAAAAAATTTAGAACCCTCCCCTGATCTAGATCTATACAAGCCATCCTTGGAGAGGCAACCCTTACTTTGCCTGCATAGCTAAACAAAATCATCCTGAACTGCACTAAAGGACAAGGTACTCTCTCAAATGAGAGTACTGTAATGAATTACTGTTATAAGTAGTTAGCAATGTTGGCTTGGACATGCATTGGGTTGGATTCTGCCCTTAATGGGTAGCTAGCTTACACTTCCTTGCCCAAGGTTTCAACTTTTAGTTTTGGATTACTGGGGCTTGTGGTTATGCACTGGATATTTTCCTTTTACTCAGAGGTATTTCCTCTGGGAGGGGAGGCAGCCACTGGCTAAGCTTCTGTTTGTGTGTGTGTGTATGTGTGTGCCTTGGAGTCAGTTTTTGACTCTTGGTGACTGGACAAGTTTTGTGCAATTTTCTTGTCAAGATTTTAGAAGTGATTTCCCCTTGTCTCCTTCCTACAGAATTGGTGCATCCATCCACTCATCACACTAACACACACATTCTTCCTCCTATCTAATTATGCGAGGATTTTAAAAAAGTGTCACTCTTCTCACCTTCGCCATTCTCATGCTAATGCTATGTTTGCTCTGGGCTGTGAAATGAAATGCTTCCTCCATTTAAGAATCAGTCCAGACAAGCAGCTATTTAGTGGGCTGTAGCGGGAGCCTGATCCTGCTGTTGGATGGTATCAGGGCTTGTAATTAGGCTTCAAAAACAACAGGGGTATATTTGGTAGAAGTTGTAGTGCAAATTGCTCATAAGTGGATTATCTGTCTTTGAAGCAACAGCAATAGCACTTATATACTGCTTCATAGTGTTTTACTGCCGTCTCTAAGCAGTTTACAAAGTCAACATATTGCCTCCAACAATCTGGGTCTTCATTTTACCGACCTCGGAAGGATGGAAGGCTGAGTCAACCTTGAGCCGGTCACGATCGAACTCCAGGATGTGGGCAGTGAGTTAGCCTGCAGTACTGCATTCTAACCACTGTACCACTAAGGCTCCAGTAGCTTAATTTGCAACACAGGTTTTGGAATAAAAATGAAGTAGCAGGTGAGGTTGCACCCCCCCTCCCCTTCGGCCAATTGCTTGAAAAGAACTTCAGAGGAACAAGGATACACAAATGGACTTTTGTATTTGTAATCCCCAAAACCAGTTTGGTAAAACTGCTAGAAACAGGGAGATTACACGTTCTAGTCCTTCCTTAGGCACAAAAGCCAGTTGGGTGACTTTGGGCCAGTCACTCTCAGTCCTGTATTAAATCACTGTTTTAAAAGAAACATTAGAGGAACACAGACCGGCTTTTCAATGTAGCCTGATAAAGAAGTGCTCTTCTCCTATTTAATTTTACATAAGGGTCTTACAATACAGGAAAGCTTTCTTGGAAGGAAGAGATAAGACCAAAAGAAAAAGAAATAGCCATCATTGACGGTCAAAGGCAATAGCAACATGCAGGTTTTTGATGAGAAAGTTGGAGTTTGAAAAGACAGCGTAACCTTCTGTTTGATCCCCTTTCTTCTTTACTTTGACAGCTTTTCATAAGGATGGCAAGGTTGATATAACCTCCAGAGGGAACATCCATTCCAGAAAGAAGAAACCATCGCAAAAGAACCTCACTTTCAAATCCAAATCTCCTGAAGAACTGTCAATATTCTGCAGTGGAATGGGAATACTGAATGGGTGTTCTGACTGGAGGAAGCATGCCAGCAAATTCCCTGGGATTAAGTTACGTAGAGCTTTAAAGATCAACAGAACAGAATTGAATAACAGAGTTGGAAGGAACCTTAGAGGTCTTCTAGTCCAACCCCCTGCTTAGGCAGGAAACCCTACACCACTTCAGACAAATGGTTATCTAATCTCTTCTTAAAAACTTCCAGTGTTGGAGCATTTGAATGCTCCATTCACAGAACACTTTGAATGACACCCAGAAATCTAAGGGAATCCAATGCTTTAGGGGTCACAGAGCTGTAATGGCTATTACCTAGCAATAGGAGTGGGTGAGGGTAGAACTGTATTCTGTACCAATTGCAGTTTATGAGTATTTTTCAAAGGAAGCCCTGGATACAGGGGTGGGCTGCTGGGGGTTCGCAGGGGTTCGGGAGAACCTCTAGCTAAGATACCCAAATATCCAGATATTTGGAGAACCCCCAAATATCACTCCTGGCTGGCCCCGTCCACCCTGCCCCTCCCCTCTCAGGAGTCCCCATGCGGCCTGTTTTGGATGCAGGTAAGTGCAGGACGCGCACAGAGGCTTGGGGAGGGTGAAAAACGGGTTTACTGGAAGTTTGGGAAGGCCGGAAACGGGGCCATTTCCGGCCTCCAGAGGGCCTCTGGAGGTTGGGGAGGCCGTTTTTGCCCTCCCAGAGGCTCAAGGAAAGCCTCTGGAGCATGGGGAGGGCAAACCCTCCCCCCCACTGTGGTTCAGGAGGCTGACTAGGCCACGCCCACCATGGCCACGCCCACCCAGCAACTGGGCAGAGAACCCCTTGCTAAAATTTTTGAAGCCCAGCCCTTCCTGGATAGAACCCATTGCAAGAGAATAGCCTTGTGTGGATGAAGATATACCACTTTATGTAATCTGGTTGATTACAGATATCAGCTTGATATCAGCCAGGACTACACAATTAATTTAATTGCAATATTGGTGACAATCTTGCAGTACCTCCAATTAGAGGCAGATCTGAATAACAGCCTGATGTTAAAATTTCAAAAAATGGCAAATATCCATTGTTTGTTTGTTTGATCCCCCAAGACTTACGCACTGGTTAATCATCACACTACCCCCTCCAAAAAAGATAATGTGACCATCTGGCACTTTCTTCTGCATTCCATTTTAAGACTAAAATTCCATTGTCTTTGGCCTCAGTGGTTTGTATCTCTGCCTCATTAATTTGTTTGCTTTGTTATCTGATGAATGTGAAAAATTTGCAAAGTGTTTTATGTCACCCTTTAGATTCTCTTCTTATGTCTTTTGTGCTCACGTTGTTCTGTAGGAAGTTAGCACCCACCCCTCTCCTAGAAGAATGAAATATTCTAGAAAATATTAAAAAGGCAGAATATTATATCTCCCTGGATGAGAAATGGAGAAACATGTTTTTTAGGCACGAAGCAGATTTACTCTTAATAGCCCCCACACCAGTGGTGGGATTAGCTAGTCTGCACCACTTCGGGAGAACCGGTTGTTAGCTTTCTGAGCAGTTTGGCAAACTGGTTGTTGGAAGAAATCATTAGGGCAGAGAACCGGTTGTTAAATTACTTGAATCCCACCATTGCCCCACACTCTCAATAGCCCACAGCAGATGTCAGCAGTTAAGAGATAAAGATATAGCTAGGTCTATTCATAAGCAAATGCCCTCGCCCATGATCCAACAAAGATAGGATCTACCCATCTAGCAACAGAACTCACCACATGGCACCTGGGGAGATTGCATCACCCAGCAAGGCTCAACCAAGCTTGGGACTCAAAAGACAACGTACAAAGTTACTCCTGCATGGCCCCATGGGAGTCTGACAACCAATCAGAATACAAGCTCAAATTCAAAGCCCAACAGAGAGTATAAATCTCTCTCTCTCTCACCCATGTGTTCTTTTTGCCCAGGACCTCAAAACCATGTGGTGGTCCTGTCCACCATTAAACCATATTTTCAAGCAGTCTCCATGTTTCCAGTGTCTTTCTCCCCACTTGGAACTGAATCCAAATGGACATTTCTTCCAACAGTTCTATTATGTTGTTTGTGCTGCTGTTGTTTGAGTGACATTAAAATTCAATGCATAGCTACCACTGATAAGATCTCTGTATAAATGTAAATAAAACACAGTTCTCTATCTTTCAAACAAGATGACACGCACCAGAGAAATAGAAAAAAGGTGAGACGGAAAAAAATAGATCTTGGAGAAGCCAGACTGTATTGTTAACAAAGCAGTAGGGGGTTTCTACCGGTTTGCCCCGAACTGATATTGGTGGCAGCGGGAGGCTCCGCCCACCCGCCCGGACATCATCATGGACGCTCTGTGTACGCGCAGAAGGTTCTGCACATGTGCAGAAGCGTGCGCCCGCAAACTCACAGTTCCAAACTGGTAGCGAAGGTAAGTGGAACCCTCTACTATAACAAAGCACTTTGTTACATAAACCTGGAGAAGGAGAAATTGTCTAACAGTGTATTGCCTGAGATAGAACAGCAAAGCTTGCCAACGTTTATGAGAACTGAAATACATCACATCTGGTGGGTACCCTGTTGGAGGAGACTAGTATATAATAGTTCATTTAGTGACCATGCAAAGTTACAACGGCACTGAAAAAAGTGACTTATGACCAGTTCTCATACTTACATACATACATACTTAGCATCCATGGTCACGTGAATAAAATTCAGATGTTTGGCAGCTGGCTCATATTTATGACGATTGCAGTGTCCCGGGGTCATTTGATTCCCTTTCGTGATCTTCTAACAAGCAAAGTCATTGGGGAAAACAGATCCACTTAACAACCGTGTTACTAATTTAACAACCAGGCCTAGGACCTGGGTACTTACAAGACCGCCTGCTGCTACCAATAGCCTCCCACTGGCCAGTATGCTCCCACAGAGAGGGGCTCCTCCGGGTGCCGTCGGTCAAACAATGTCGACTGGTGACCCCCCGGGGGAGAGCCTTCTCTGTGGGGGCACCTGCCCTCTGGAATGAACTGTCCCCCGGGATATGGAGGATTCCTGACTTGTGCAGCTTTCGCCGTGCCCTCAAAACGTTTTTATTCCAACAAGCCGGGCTGGCCTAATTTTTTTAACTTTTCTAAATTTTTAAAATTTTAAAATGGGTGTTTTATTTGGGCCAAATTATTTAATATGCTTTTAAATCGTTTTTAAATTTTATATTTGTGTGCTTTATATATAACTTTATTTACGGTCGCAGACCAAAATGCAAGCATAACTACAGAAAAACATAGAGAAAGCAACATCACGAACAGCGGGCCACAGCGCTCTCCTCTAATGGTTACGGCTCTTAAAAATTTTTTTGAGACATGAGAGGTAGTGTATGAGGAGCCATCCCCTAAACAGTACAAGGCCAAATCACTAGCTTTGGGCCCACAGAGATCTGTCTCTAAGAGGGACATCAAATTATTCCTGCCTACGTTGTACATTGGGCAGTGTAGAAGGACATGCTCCATGGTCTCGACCTCTGCTCTACCACAGGGACATAGCCGCTCGCCCATCGGGAGCCTCTTGAATCGTCCGTCCAGCAATGCTGAAGGTAAGATGTTAAAACGGGCAAGGGAGAAGACTCTTCTATACTTGGGGATGGTTAGAGTATAGAAATATGAGGCCATCCTTATATTTGTGTGCTTTTACTTTTGGCTGTACACCGCCCTGAGTCCTTCGGAAGAAGGGCGATATATAAATTGGAATAATAAAATAAATAAATAAATAAACTGCAGTGATTCACTTAACAGCTGTGGCAAGAAAATTCATAAAACGGGGCAAAATCCATTTAACAAATTTCTCGCTTAACAACATACATTTGGGGCTCAATTGTGGTCGTAGGTTGAGGACTACCTGTATAGAATTCAAATAATCCCAATGATTTGGTTAACAAACACTCAAAGGGGAGAGGCATGCTGACCTTTCTCTTGTTGGTTGATGGATCACTGGATGGTGATGGCTCACAGTGAAAGAACAAGCATAACAAAACCTACACAGTGATGGCCAAGCTATTTTGCAGTACTGCCTTTCTCCTGTCATTTTAGCTTGCTCCACCGGATCTAGAAGAGAGGATATGCTCTGGATCCCTTCTAACACATAGTATCATCTTTTTGCACCTTGGAGTTGCACGTTCTCAGTCGCAGTACAGTATCTGTTCTATGGAACAGCATCATCCTGGAGATTCAGAGGCATCAAAGACTTGGCTGTCTCCATAGAGGTTTGGGTCAGCAGGCTAGATCAGCTCTGCTGTTGTTGAGGAAGTATGGCGTGGTGGGTTTTTTTGCTTTGGATTTTTTATTTTTTTAGTGAGTGGGGTTATTGCTTATCCATGGAGACCAGGGGGTTATTTGTCATGGTTTTGCGTTTCTAACCCTTGCACCCAGAATCACCCGAGATGGCCGACCATTAAAATTGTATAAATAACAAATGGCAAAAACGGTGGGAAAGAAATCGTAAATTGACAATGGCAACAGCTTATAAGGAAAATCTGTATAAAATATTTTATAGGTGGCACTTACCACTGGAGAGACTAGCAAAGATGTTTAAAAGTCTGTCCAACAGATGTTGAAAATATAACCAGACACCGGGTACCTATTATCATATGTGGTGGATTTGGGCAAAGGCAAAGAAATATTGGACAAAAATACATACATGGTTAGAAAAAATGTTAAAGCAGCACCTAGGTTATAAGCCAGTGTTGGAAGAAATATCCATCTGTTTCAGTTCCAAGTGGGGAAAAAAGACACTGGAAACATGGAAGCTGATTGGAAAGATGGTTTATTGGTGAACAGGACCACCAAGGGTTTGAGGTCCTGGGCAGCAGACCACATGGAGTGAAGAGTGAGGGTTATTTATACCTTCTCTTGGGCCTTGCCTTTGAGCTTCCTGTTCCTGTGGCAAAAGCATGTATTCTATTGGTTGCTGTAGAGATCACAGCTAATTTTTTTTTAATTAGAGGTCACAGCTAATTTTGTAGGCTGTCTGAGTCCCAGGCTTGGTTGAAGCTTGCTGGGTAATGCAATGAAGGGCAATTCCTATTGTGGTTGAATGGCTTTGCCCTGCCATTGTTCAGAGCCAGATATTGCTGCAGGCAGTAATGGGTTACCAAATCTGCATTTCTAAAGCTGCCCCAGCTCAGTATCTGTTTGGGGGGAGGGGGGGAGGGCAGGGAGCTGAGGTTCTGAGTTTCTGTCTCCAAGACTATGTTTCTCAATTTCTCATCTAGGGAAATATACTATTCTGCCTTTTTAATATTTCCTAAAATATTTCATTCTTCTAGGAGGGGTGGGTGCTAACTTTCTACATCAGAAATAATTTTATTGGGCATAGTACCAGAAAAATATGACAAAGAGAATATATATCTAATATTACATGTATTGACAGCAGCAAGAATTGTACTTGCACACCATTGGAAAAATGAGGAAAAACCTACAGAAGAAGGTGAAAATTAAAAAAAAATAGATTGTGCAGAAATGGACAGATTAACATTAAAGATGAAAGAAAAAGATGATAGAGGATTTTCGAACATGGGATTTGTTTTACAAATGGTTGGATAATAGAGGTAGAAATGAGAAGAGGGAAAAATATTATCATATAAGCAAAATGATCCAGACAATATGCTGTTCACTTAACATGTATGTATGCATGTAATATGAAAATGCATAAATAAACTGTTTAAAAAATTGTATAAATAAAATAAGCTGTTGGAAGAAATATCCTTCTGGGTTCAGTTCCAAGTAGGGAAAAAGACACTGGAAACATGGTGGCTGCTTGGAAAGATGATTTTAATGGTGGACAGGATCACATGCCTTGATGATGTTGGGTGAAGAAAAAAAAAAGGGAAGAGATGCTGAGAGTGCCTGAGTTTTATACCCTCCCTGGGCTTTTGAATTTGAGCTTGTATTCTGATTGGTTTTCAGACTCCCATGGGGCCATGCAGGGGCAACTTTGTAGGCTGTCCTGAGTCCCAAGCTTGGTTGAGACTTGCTGGGTGATGATGTAATGAAAAGGCTTTGGGCAATTCCTATTATGGCTTTGCTTGAAGGAGGTAGATCTTTGTTATATAGAATAGACTGACCCAGGCCTTAATGGCCCATTGACAAAAGTGTGTGTGTGTGTGGGGGGGTGAGTTTCTGCCTTCCTTTTAGGGGAAATATTCTGCCTTTTAATATTTCCTAAAATATTTCATTTTTTTGGAGGGGGTGGGTGCTAACTTCCTATAAAGCAATGTGCTTTATTGACAACAAATCACAGTGAGGGTTGCTTGAAAGGAGTCGCTGATGTGTCTAGGCCACAAAGCGGTTGACCTGTGATTTTACAAATAAAAGGAGTTGAATATGGCTGTAACATTTCAAAAAGGACTCCAAAGGAATCAGTTGGTCTGTGAGAGAGAAAGAGAAAGGGGGGAGATATTTACTGAACTAAGCAGAGCAACAGGGATTTCTTCCTGTCTCTGATGAGCAAAGCTTTTCACGTGCCAGAGAAATCTAATAGCCCCTGGGGCTGTGCTGCCAATTGCTCCCTAGGCTGCTGTTAGTAACACAGGAAAGCGGGTGCCTCTAAGCGCATCTCATTTCATCTCTCTCCCTGCATCACCGCCTCCTCCCCTCCTGTTCCCACTGCAAAATGCTGGACCTCGACTTTCTCCTGCATCCTGGCATCCACCGGGTTCTGTCTTCGCACTGCGATTCTGCAAAATCAGGCCCAGAAAAAGCCTTTTTAAAAAAATAAAAATAATAATAGCCACTTTTTTCCCTCTCTATTTCTTCCTTGACTGAGCCTGCTTTCCTCAGCATCACCCCCACCCCCGTTCAAAAGCTGGGCAATGGTATCGCCCCAGCTCCATCAGCGGAGAGATATGCTCTAGATGTTGCTGGAACGTAGGAGCATTATTGCAGGCTGCGGCAGAGGCAGAAGCGGCACCCACCCGAGAGAGGTAATCCTAGCCCAGCTGGCTGCTAAAAGAGGAGACTGAATCTGCTCGCCTCCATCCTTCCTCTCTGAAGGGGAATTATCCGAGTGAGGAGCGTCACTTAAGAGGAAAAGATGACGCAGGGGAAGGTAGGTTCAAGCTGGAGCAGGACCCTGCACCTTCATTCATGTGGCTGAATGACCTCTATATTCGATTTATCAATTTCCTATCACCCTCTTTATCTCAAGGGCTTGTAAGCTATCTGCTTTCTCTGGATGCTCAGTGTATACAGATGGAAAAGAGATTTTTATTATTCAATTAATATAGGGCTGATCGCCCTGCCTCCCTATACTCCCACCAAGATTAAGTTTCTAAACAGCCCTAGAAAAATTACCTTAATCTAGACGACTCACAAACTTTATAAAGCATTTTTATTTCCCCAAGCAGGGAAAGGAGAGGAGGGAGGGACTTCTGAATCCATAAGAGTTGCAATTTCTCCATGTTTGCTTTGGTTCTCCCCCAGTACTAAGAAATCTGTTGCCGTGGCAACTTAGCAAGAGCATCTAATTGAACGTCTGTTGAGTTTCACCCCTTGATAGGTTTCAGGACTCCTGGATGGCAAATTATAGTATGAATGGTGTATTTTATAATGCTCTAAATCCTGTTGGTTGCAAGTTATATATGCTCCTTTACCTGAATTCTCAACTTTGTCACTTGGAATGTCACAAGGACCAGGCATCAGGTCCTAAATTTAGAACTTGTAATTCAGGAAGAGACATACATCTTCATTCAGAGAGCTGCAAATCATGGATTCAGCAGCAAACATCTATTTTTGGACTGATATACTGAATTCTGTGTTTTCTTTCTTTCTTTCTTTCTTTCTTTCTTTCTTTCTTTCTTTCTTT
>WNWU01000036.1:9119744-9136127 GCA_012654045.1 Ptyas mucosa
TTTCTTTCTTTCTTTCTTTCTTTCTTTCTTTCTTTCTTTCTTTCTTTCTTTCTTTCTTTCTTTCCTTCCTTCCTTCATTCCTTTCTTTTCTTTCCTTTCTTAATTGTTTTCAATCCTCAGGCTAGATATATACCCGTTTGCAGATGTTCCACTTAATATATCATTTTCTTCTTTTAAAAATAAATAATTCAAATTATGAAATCAACAATTCAGTAAAATTACTTAGCAGAAGAGGAATTATGTCACTTTGGCTTGGGCACCAGAATGTAGCTGGAGGATGTTGAAATTTTGAATTCAAATTGCATTCCTCTGGCTACCCAGTGGCATTTAGGACAAAATATGAAATGATAGAATCTGTTCACCAAAGAACAGCAGTTTTGGCTGGAGAGGGTTTTTTTTTTTGGCAACAATCCCTATTCATTATTCTCCCCAATTCCCAATTCCCATCTTCGAAGTCTCCTTTTAGCCATTTGATACCCTCCAGATGTTATGGAACTATAATCCCGGAAGGGTCTGCTGATTATTGTAATCCTGGTGAGCACCAGGTTATGTGTGCATATGTGTGTGTGTCCAAGAGCTTGTTCCTTTGGATTAGGTCATCCCTGTCTCAGCAGCACCACAGTGACGCAGTTCTGGGGCTATCCTCTTGTTGTGTTTCTGATTCTGAATATTTACTGATTACCTCAGTTTGTGCAGCTAAAATGTGTTCAATTATCATAATCTGTATAGAATTTGTCATTTCACAGTTGCAAGTGGCTACAGGGAGGCTTTATTCAATCGAAAGAGCTTTTGTCTTATTTCATCTGTCTTTATGCGGCTGCTAGGTGATGGACAGTAGTGACTTAACCCAAATTGAATGACAAGCTTACAACTTTAGGCAGACTAACTAGGATTGAAGTCTTATTGAGGTTAACAGGATTTCTAATTTGAATCAGTTATTTAAAGTGGAGATGTCAAGGAGTACTGTCTATATTTTGAGAAATATTTTGAGAAATATATGGAAATGTGGCTTTTCTATCCAAGGATCTTTTTTTGAAGAATTGGGTAATTTGTGTGCTTCCCACTAGGTTTTGTTCAGCTGTAACTCCCAACATCCTTAGCTAAACTGGGAATTGTTCAATTACATGCAGAGAGCCATTGTTTCCCCTTCTGGGGCCAAACTATAAGGCACATTCTGACATTCTCTTGATTTCTGTTGGCTTTCTGAAAGGAGGAATAGAGGAAAATACTCTTTATGACTATGGCAACAGAAAATTGGATTTTATCCAATCTGTTCAGCTTTTTAAAGTCTCTCATAGAATACTAAGAGCAATCTAGGAAATTTAAATATAAGCACTTTCACAAATTAAATGAAAAATGTCAACAGCAGTATTATTCTGACATTAATAGTAGATTAGATGCTTAGGAAGCTTATTTAGTCACAAAATAGCTGCCTTTGGAGATATATACACTTGCAAAGCTGCCATTTTCTAGAATATCAGATGCCCGCTGTAACCCCCTATCCCAGGGGTCAGCAACTTGTGGCTCCGGAGCCGCATGTGGCTCTTTGGGCCCTCTGCTGTGGCTCCCTGTCAGGGGATCCCACCACTGGCTGGCCCTGCACCTCACCCTCCCCTCCCAGTCACTCCTCGCCTGGCCTGAGAAGGTAAGGGCAATGGCGGGGGTTGGAGAAGCAGCCAGGGCAGAGACAGAGAGATACAGAGAGAGGGGGAGGGAAGGAGGGAGGGGAGAGAGAGATATGTCAAAAGGATTTTGTGGTTCCCGGTGTTTTTTAACAACTGGTTCTCTGCCCTAATGACCGGCTGGGTAGGTGTGGCTAGGAGGGGTCATGTGACTGGTGGAAGTGAGTGACATCGAGTTGGCCACACCCACCCAGGTTTTGTGGCTTCCGGTGTTTTCTTTTCTCTGGGAAGAGGGGCCAAAAGGGTTTTTGAGTATTTAAGGTTGCAGACCCCTGCCCTATCCCAATTACCTTTGCATAATCTTCCACACTACTACTTTTGTTATTTTTAATATATTCTCGACCTGAGGAATTGACGAGCTGAGCCGTGGTAACTTGAACCTGAGGTAACTCTTTATTTGAACTAGAATTGGAGCGCGAACAGGCTCCCTGACAGGAACAAAAGGCTCTGAGCAACTGCTGACAGCTCTTATATACTCGCTGTCAGCCCAGCTTAACCAATCACATTTTGACAACCATCTGCACAACCAACAGGGGGCGCGACCACAGGGAGCATGCTCAGTACATAACACCCCTTTATCCCCGGTATGCACATGCGTATTCCTGTAGGTAAGCCGGCCGACGCCGGAGGCGGCTGGAACGGCGGGGGCCGTTGCCATTCCCGTAACCTTCAGTGCTCTCCCGTGCAGTCGCGACAGGAAGGCTTTCCTGGGCCGCAGGTAAGATCTGCGGCTGCTTATTGGGTTGGTTCTCGGGGCTTTGAAACACTGTGGACCTGAGTCCGTCGGCCGGGTGTGGGGGCCTTACCGGCGAGTGCGGTTGCGTGCATGACCTGGGCAAAGCTTGCTGTTTTTGTGTTTCAGGTGTTGTACTGGTTAAAAAGTCAGGGTACGGGACGTCCCCTTCGTACCCTTCGTACCCATCCCCCCTGTTCTCGGCGGTCCGCCGAATTCTTATTTGATCAAGGTGTCGTCTCCAAACCCTCCCACAACCCATGTCTATCTTGTAGGAGCGCGGGCCAGTGACAGCTGCAATGGTCCCAGGCAGCCACAGGGGCTGGCCGGAATAGTTCCGGGCATAGACTAGGTCCCCTTTCGCCAGACTGCGGTGGGTAGAGGTCGAGTCCAGTGGCTTGCTAGGGGTGTAACAAGGATGCAGCCTGTCAAGAACAGTCCGTAGCCGGCGGCCCATAAGGAGTTCCGCCGGGCTGCGGTTAGTTGAGGGGCAGGGGGTTGAATGTTGGATTAGGAGGTAGTCTGCAACCCGGGCGGCCCAGCTTCCTGTGCCCATGCGACTGAGTGCTTCCTTCGTGGATCTGACGGCCCTCTCAGCCAAACCATTACTGGCCGGATGGTAAGGCGAGATGAGGCAGTGCCTGATACCCAACCCTGCCAGAAACTTTTCAAACAGGGCTGATGTCAATTGAGGGCCATTGTCTGACACAAGCAAGTCGGGCAGGCCGTGCGTAGCGAATAACACCCTTAGAGCGCGGATGGCCGCATCAGCAGACGTGGAGTTCATAGGGATAACCTCAACCCACTTCGAAAAGGCATCCACTAGGACGAGGAACATCTGGCCTTGAACGGGGCCCGCGAAATCAATGTGCACGCGGGACCAAGGGCCTTGCGGGTCTTCCCACACTTTGGGGGGTTCTTTAGGGGGCATAGGCCGGGATTCTTGGCACTTAGGGCAGGCAGAAACCCAGTTAGTGATACATTCATCTAGTTTAGGCCACCAGAGGTACGCACGGGCCAGGGCTTTCATACGAACGATGCCAGGGTGGCCAGCATGTAAGGTCTGCAGGACGGAATCCCATAAGGGGGCAGGGATCACCACGCGATGGCCCCACAGCAGACACCCTTCTTGAGCTGCCAACTCAGCTTTCCGGGTGGCAAAAGGTTTCCAGGTCGGGCCCACATCCCCAGGAGGCCAACCCCGCAGGACCCACGTAAGGACCGTGGAAATCTCAGGATCCCGAGCAGAAACTCGGGCAACAGTATCAGCAGTCACAGGAAGGGGGGAGTCATCGATAAGGAGTACAGCTGACACAGGTGCTGGATCACACAGGAATGTGTCAATGGGGCAGCGGCTCAGGGCATCAGCATGAGCTAAATGCTTGCCCGGGACATAGGTGAGTGAATAATTATAGGCAGAAAGGAAGACTGACCAGCGGGTGAGCCGGGGGGACAAGATGAGGGGGGTTTGGCGGTCCCCTGACAGAATACCCAACAGGGGCTTATGGTCAGTGACCAACGTGAAATGCCGACCATATAAATAATCGTGAAAACGTTTAACCCCCGAAACTAAAGCTAAGGCCTCCTTATCGAGTTGCGAGTAATTCCTCTCCGCCGGGGCCAACGTACGGGAGAAAAATGCAACAGGAGCTTCCCTGCCATCTGGAAAGGCGTGGCTGAGAACAGCACCGACCCCGTATGGAGAGGCATCACAAGCAAGCACCAGGGGAAGAGTTTCAGAGTATTGAATAAGGAGGGAGTTAGACACCAGTAAACGCTTGACCGCGGCGAAAGCAGAGGCCGCCCTAGCTGTCCAGGTCCAGGGGGCACCACGGTCTAGGAGGCGATGGAGAGGCTCCGCGATGGACGCTTTATGAGGCAAAAACACGGCGTAGAAGTTAAGCAAACCAAGAAAAGCTTGGAGCTCCGCCTTGCAGGTCGGGGAAGGTGCATCTAGGATCGCTCGAGTTTTCGACGGGGTGGGGTGAATGCCTCTGCCATCGATCAGGAACCCGAGGAATTCCACCTCTGGAACAGCCACCAAACATTTGTCTTTCTTGACCGTAAGGCCGGCGTGTTGAAAAGCAGTTAGGACACGGCGGAGTCGGGAAAGAAGTTGCGGGGTGTCGGCTGCGGAGACAAGGACATCGTCGAAATACGGGGCGACCCCGGGGATGTCATGGAGTAAGCGCTCCATTAAACTCTGGAAGATCCCCGGGGCCACAGACACCCCGAACTGCAGGCGGCGACAACGGAACGCCCCCCGATGCGTCACGATGGTTTGCGCATCTGCCGTCTCGTCGTCCACAGGCAACTGCTGGTAGGCCTGGGACAAATCAAGTTTGGCAAAAACAGAGCCCCGTCCCAGAGAATGGAGCAAGTGCTGAACAACTGGGACAGGGTAAGCATGGTTTTGGAGTGCGTGGTTTATGGTCGCCCGGTAGTCAGCGCAAATGCGTATGGCACCGCTTGCCTTGAGAGCAATGACTGTGGGAGTTTCCCAGCGGGCATGGTCCACGGGTTCCAGAATGCCTTGTTGAATCAGCTTGTCAAGCTCCGCATCCACTCTGGGTCGTAAAGCGAATGGTACCCTGCGCGGTTTGAGGCGTCTTGGTGGTACGGCTGGGTCAAGACTAAAGGACACAGGAGTTCCTGTGTACTTTCCCAGCGCATCTGTGAAAACTGAGGGAAATTCTTTGGCGAGGGTATCCAGTTCAGAAGAGTGGATTGCATGGACGCCGTGGATGGTCAAGCCCAAAGCAGCGAACCAATTTAATCCAAGAAGGCTTGGGAGGGGGCCATCTACAATAATAAGAGACAGCCGGCCTTTGAAATCGCGGAACTTCACTCTAAATGTACCGGTGCCAATTACTGGAATAGCAGCGCCTTGATAGTCTCGTAATAGAATGGAGCATGGCTCAAGTTGCCGCTTCGATAGTTTGGGAGTGAGCCGTTTAATAGTGCTCCATGATACGATAGAAGTCGCGGAGCCCGTGTCCACTTCCATTTGGCACGGGCGGCCTTCAATGTAGACAGTTAAAACTATTTTCGGAATTCCCGTGGTTGTGGGTGGCGTCACTCGATTGACAGCGGAAAACCCCTTTCGCGTCCGCGCATGCGTAGTGGGGGCGCTGGGCCGATATTGCCGGTTTCCCTCAGTTTGGAACTTGGAGCTTGTCTGCGGCTGCGCTGAGCGGCACACTCTGGCAAGGTGCCCCCGGCGTCCGCAACGCCTGCATACTGCTTCTTTGAACCGGCACGCAGCGCGGGCATGGTCACCCCCACAACTAAGGCATTCCTGGCGCATCTTGGGGTCGGTCCCTTGTCCCGGGCTCCTCGTTTTGGCCTCCCGAATACGGCAAATTTCCAACTCTTCCTCGGAGTCTGAATAAGTCTCAGCTGAGATTTCATTAGTGCCGCTAGTTTCCTTCTCAGGTTTCAACACTTCCTGGCCTCGGGGTAGTTCTGCGATGGACAAAGCGGCCAATTCGGCGGCGCACGCTTCATCCAAGGCCGCCTGGAAAGTCAATTCGTGATTGGCAATTAACCGCTGTTTCAGGTTAATGTCACGAACCCCGCTAACCAGACGGTCCAGTAAATAGTCCTCCAGATTTACGAATTCACAATGACGAGCAGCTTTGCGCAACGCCGCAACGTACTGATTAATTGTTTCCCCCGGTGCTTGATCACGGTGATAGAAATGTTGACGGCGTGCTATTCTAGAGGGTGCCGGAGCGTAATGTCTTTTAAGCTTGCTCATGAAATCCTCCCAAGACCCAGAGTGTATAGATTGGGGCGCCATTAGGGTCATTGCTGTGTCGAACATTTCCGTGCCACAAAAGCTCAGAAAATAGGCTCTCTTCCTCTCAGGCGAAACATTGGTGTAATCATTAGCTATAAGGAAACACTCGAAACGGGCAATATACGCCTCCCACGTTTCTTTTCCCTGATGGAACGGGGGGAAATTGTTTGAGGACGCCATGGTCTGTCTTGTTTCACTGGTACCTACGGTCTATTTCAACGGTGCCTTTCGTTCGGACAATTACATCCCATCCTCGTCGCCAGTAATATATTCTCGACCTGAGGAATTGACGAGCTGAGCCGTGGTAACTTGAACCTGAGGTAACTCTTTATTTGAACTAGAATTGGAGCGCGAACAGGCTCCCTGACAGGAACAAAAGGCTCTGAGCAACTGCTGACAGCTCTTATATACTCGCTGTCAGCCCAGCTTAACCAATCACATTTTGACAACCATCTGCACAACCAACAGGGGGCACGACCACAGGGAGCATGCTCAGTACATAACAATTTTCTTGGCCGGAAGACATTTTTTTCCAAAGAAAACCCTGGACTGGTGTTTCCCATCATTTTGTTTCCTAAAATAGTGTCTATGATTGAGAGGTAGGTTTGGGGTGGGTGGGTTGGAGGGGGCCAGAAATTAAGACGATCTTGGAGGCTGACAATTTTCTTTGAAGCATGGCAGATTCATCATCCCTGAAAGATAAGCCAATTGTGAAAATTAAAATATAAAATTTTTGAGAGTCAGTTTACGTATCTATGACTGGTGTGTTTCAAATGGTATTTTGGTTAAAAAATCCAGAGATGTCTTATGTAGAGATGGGCTTATCTATGAATATATGTGGTATATTTCAATATAATTTTAAATTATAAGAAGTACCCATGGATACTTTGATACTTGGGGTATCATTTGGAGACTTGTATCTACCAGATTCTGCCTTCCATTAATAAAAGCTTCAGGAGCTCCTTGAAGAAAGACATTAATTATATCTAACGGATAAAATAAATAAATTGCAAGTTTCATGATTCATGTGCCTTCATTCAGCTGCTATTGGCTAACAGAAAAGTTATTGAAATAATTGACAAGCAACCTTAGGAAAAGTTTTGTTTCCATGAAGTACAGTGTAGCAGTGAGAAGGAAGCTAAATATCTATGTTTGGTTTCAGTCAGTAGCTGTTCATGGTGATATGTCATCAGCAGTAGGTGAAATAATGCATATTTTTTGGTGTATAAAACACACTCCTCCCCCCAAAAAAGTGGGTGGAAATGTCTGTGCATTTTATAGAGCAAATGTTGCTGAAGCCCCACTCACCTGCGGACCCGCATCCTCCCAAAACACCGCCAATCAGTTGTTCAAGGCTGCGGGGATTGCTGCCACCTATTGCCGCCTCCACGCGCCCCATTTGTGGCCTCCGTGCATCCCATTTTTGGCCTCTGTGTGTCTCGTTTTCATCCTCCACGCATCCTGTTTTCAGCCTCTGCATGCCGTTTTTGGCCTTCGCACACCCCTTTTTTGGCCTCTGCACATCCCATTTTTGGCCCGTTGCAGGCGGTGCCTGGAACGGGCCAAAAACAGGACACGTGGAGGCTGAAAACAGGATGTGCGGAGGCCGAAAATGGGGTGTGCGGTGGCGGTGGCGATGGGCAGTGATGACAGCGATAGGAGGCAGCAATCCCTGCAGCCTGGAACAGCGGATCGGCAATATTCTGGGAGGCCGATCCAACTGCCAATCAGCTGCTTGTGCTAACCCAGGCTGTGCTGAAGCTGACCAGGCTGTTTGCTATTTGCTGCAAGGAGGAAAATTGCTGGGAGGCAGAGGCAGATTTTTTTATTTTTTTTTTGTTTTCCTCCCCAAAAGCTAGGTGCATCTTGTAGTCCGGAGCATTTTATAGTCTGAAAAATATGGTATTTACTTGAAAGGAAATCAAGTTTTTTATAAATAAATTATCGTTAAAATGGGACAGTCATTCTAGATTATCTGAGCAATAGAAACAGGGTTATTATTTCAATTTAATCTTCTCCTCTGGAGGTATCGTGAATTTAGGCTTGTTTCCTGTCTGAAGCTAAAATTACAAGTCCAGTTCAGACTTGGAAGGTCACTTGCTTGAGATCCAGACATATGGTAGCTGTATATTGTGAACCATTTTGTGTGTTACTACCCCAGTTGACTTGAGGTATTTTCAATACACCAGAGGATTGTCTTCAAAATTATCAGTAACTAGGCAAAACAAAACAGAAATGGAGACTGAGGGGAGAGAGAACCTAGAACTTACTATGCAGGAGATGTTTCCCAAGTGTTACAGCTCCAGAAGCAATAGGCCTGAATAGCTCTAAGGCAGGAAAGCAAGAGCATCACTGAACACCAAATAATGTGCACCGGTCTTGTCTTGGGAATGGGGCAACCTTAATGCTCGGAGTGAATTCTGCAAGAATGTCCAGTGCAATATAGATAAATTAATACAATATTGCACTGGACATTCTTGCAAAATTTGCTCCGGGCATTAAGGCTGCCCCATTCCCAAGACAAGACGCATGCATTGTAAACCTCCATGTAAGTTGTATGATTAATCAATCAACTGACCATTCTCAATGGGCAGGGAAAACCAGAGCAGGTCAGAAAAACAGGGGGAAAGGCTTCTGATCATTCCTCCCTCCTCTGCATTTATTCCAGGCTAGGAGGTTTGGAGAGAATTCATCCACACATATACAGGTAGTCCTTGACTTATAACGGTTCATTTAGTGACCATTCAAAGTTACAATGGTACTGATAAAACTGATTTATGACCGTTTTTCACACTTATGACCGTTGCAACATCCCCATGGTCATGGGATTTACATTCAGACGCTTGACAACTGGCTCACATTTGTTTGATCAACTTTTGTAATGTTCTGACAAACAAAGTCGATGGGGAAGCCGGATTCGCTTAACAATCGTGTTACTAATTTAACAACTGCAGTGATTCACTTAGCAAATGTGGCAAGAAAAGTCGAAAAACAGGGCAAAACTGACCTAACAAATTTTTCACTTAGCAACATAAATTCTGGGCTCAATTGTGGTTGTACGTTGAGGACTACCTCTACCTCAAACCCTGGACCTCATCTACTTTTGTTTCTCTTCTCCATCTCTCCCCATGTAAAATTTGCAAGAAAAATTGTCATCCTTTTTTTTTTAATCTATGTTTTTTTTTCTTTCCTTTTTGCAGCTCTCTGTGAACAACAAGCCTGCAAATTCTGAAGGGCAGCAGGGAAATGCCGAACGAAAACAACCCAGTGCCCCAGCAGTACCACCAACCTATGAAGAGGCAACCTCAGCAGAAGGGATGAAAGCAGGGGCCTTTTCTCCCCCGCTGAATGTCCCTCTCCATCCCACTTGGGCATACGTGGATCCCCGTGAGTTGTCTGATTCAAACAAAATAAACTCACCTGGTTTTGAAATTTGGCGACCTCTTGTCCCATGTCAGTCTGTTGAATTTGTAGTAGATCTGAAATTCAGGTCAGAAAGTTTTTCTGTGAAGGATTGGCTTGTGGCACCTCTGCCAGTGAAAATGGAGTATGCACACACACACCCCGAGCTCCGTTTTTGCTGGCAGAGGGCTGCAGGAAGCCGTTGCAGCTGAAAACGAAGCCTGGGGTGCCTGCACACAACTCCATTTTCACTGGCAGAGGGTGGTAAGAGGCCATTACAGCTGAAAATGGAGCCTGGGGGTGTGTGTGTCCACGCATGGTCCCCTGAACTCCACTTTCACTGGCAGAAGGCTGCAGGAGGCCATTGTGACCAAAAACGGGGCTGGGGGCCCCATGTGTGCCCCCCGAGCTCTGCTTTTGCTGGCAGAGGGTGGCAGGAGGCCATTGTGGCTGAAAACGGAGCCCGTGAGCCCATTTTCGCCGGCAGAGCTCTCGGGCTACCACAGAGGCTTCTGACACAAGTGACATCAAGCTGACCACGCCCACCCTGGCCATGTCCTCACCGATCCCCAAGGTCAAACACAACCCTGATGTGGTCCTCAGTGAAATTGAGCTTGACACCACTGTCCTAGATAATACCCAGAATGGTTAGTTTACTTTTGGCTGAATACGATTGTTGTCCCCAAATCGGGTCTGAGCCTGGTGCCGAAGCCAATGATGGACACCAGACACGAGGTGCAGGTTTTCTGTTTGCTTTTTATTGGAGTACTCAAGGGAAAAAAAAGAGGGGGGGCTCCTGGCCAAAATGCCAAGAAGCAAGAGCAAAGGGTTAAGTAAGCTTTATTATACATTTTCACTAAAAGAGAAGGTGGGACAAGGCGAGAAATATCATCTAATAAATATTTTAGTAATAATTCTACAGTTTGTTCTATTGGTCTCTAGCTGTCCCTATTTCTAAGCCTTGGCTAATGAATGCCCCAAGAGTTATCTAATACACATTTTATTGGCTGCAGGCCTTCACCATTCCCAATTTTTAGATGAGGCCTGCAACTTGTCTAACTCTTGTTACTTTTATCAGCTTTCTAACTACCCAGAATTGTTACAAGATTTACACATGCATATTTCCTGTAGATAAGCATTCTTTGTTCTTGCTATACACACTCCCCATTTATAGGCTTCCTGATTTACTTTCAAGTGTGTGTTATGATCTGGCTTTATTTTAGCATCACAATATATGGCCTGGCATTATGTGTGAATCCAGCCTTTGTGGTTGTTTAATTTTAAAAAAAGCAGCTTAACTATGAATATTGCCATGTCAGTGGCTATTATTTATCTTATAGTTCTGGTTTTTTAAGAAAATGGAAGGTGGTTTATCAGGAATCGAAGATCAGGAGGTGAATGGGGGCAGTGAGAACATACCAAAAAGATGTCGGTGGATGGTGAAGTAGACACTGGGAAAAATAATAATAATAATAATAATTTTATTTCTATACCGCCCTTCTCCCGAAGGACTCGGGGCGGTGTACAGCCTATTAAAAGCACAAGACAGACATCAATTAAAATAATTTAAAATTTTTAAATAATTTTGGCTCACTTTAAAACCCCAAAATTTAAAACACTCAATTAAAATTACGTTGATAGCCCAGCCTGACAGAACAACAGGGTCTTAAGGGCACAGCGAAACACCCGGAGGTCGGAGATCTTACGCATTTCCAGGGGCAGTTCATTCCACAGGGCTGGGGCTCCCACAGAGAAGGCCCTCCCCCTGGGTGTCGCCAGCCGACATAACTTGGCCAATGGCACCCTGAGGAGCCCCTCTCTGTGGGAGCGAACTGGCCGGTGGGAAGCTATTGGTGGCAGAAGGCGGTCTCGAAGGTACCTGGGTCCTATGCCATGGAGTGCTTTAAAGGTGGTGACCAACACCTTGAATCGCACCCAGAAGACCACTGGGAGCCAGTGCAGCTTGCGCAGGAGGGGTGTCACGTGGGCACATCGGGTTGCGCCCATAAAGAGGTGTGAGCTAGAAGATACCAGAAAGATTGGGGAAGGGTACATCCAAAGCATGCTTTGCCTTTTTTTAGATAACACCTTTGAGTCATAACTGACTAGAGATGAGAAATTGAGTCCCAGAAAATCATGACAACAGTGAATGAGAGATATCATCAGTCCCCTGAAGATTCCAGTCCTGTGTCATCACAATGCAGTGACATGGAGGACAGGACAACTTTGCGCCAAAACTTTTCTCCCATTGCTCTTCATTGTTTTTAGTTTTTATTTTAACCGCTAGAGCCTTTCAATGCCTTTGGAGAAGTTTTTTCTGCGTAAAACCAACACAAAGCTGGAATCCCTACAGAAATACAGTAAATGCAACCGATCAATTAATTCTTAGCTTAGCTATTACTGTACAAATGGGCATTTGGAAAGTGGATTTAAGGTAATGCCAAAATAGAACTGTTCCCCAAAGGCCAAAATTATTGACCATTACCACAATGGCAAGTTGTGAGGGTTGATTCTTTTAGGTCTTTATGGGAGCGATTTAATTTAATCAATAACTGCTTTTATAGGATCTTGATCTTGAAATCTTATAGTAGCACAAGATTTTATTACAATTTTCTGGCAAACACTAGAGTTATCATTACATTTTAAGCAATAACATGGATAAATCAGAATTATTCCCCCCATACCCTGTTGCTTCCCTGACTAATAATGGTTATGTGAAATGTACCATATCAAGTAGATGGTGGGAATATTCAATTTGGAGATTTTATAAAAATGGGTAGCCCTAAATATGTGTCTGAAATTCCTACCCTGAGATATGTCCTTTGTATTATTATTAATATCGGTAATGTTTAGAGGATAAGTATAAGTGCCCATAGCACTTGGTTATTAGCAATTTGGTCATTAACATAGCATATATAGCAGTAAATGAAATAATCTGAGAGAACTTTTGCATCTGTTTAAAGACCCTTTACCAGGAAATGTGATTCCCAATGTCTTCCTTATGGTAACTAATCCTGATACCAGACGAGAAAGAGAATGACATCTTATGGGTTAAAGATTAATTTTAATGATGAGTATTGTTGAAGCATCAGTCCCTAATCTTTTGGGTACCAGGGACCAGTTTTGTGGAAGACAATTTTTCCACAGACTGGGGGATGGGAGGAGGAGCTCCCAACATAGATCCCAGTTTACAGTAGGGTTTACTCTCCTATGAGAACCTAATGCCTGATGATCTGAGGTGGAGCTCAGGCATTGATGCTAACACTGGGGAGCGACTGCAAATATAAATGAAATGTATCATTGTTCGATTTCGTAGCGATTCCTTTTGAGTGGTGTTTTGATTATTACTGCTGTGCTTGAACTGGTTACTTTATTTTATTCATTTTATTTTGCCTTACTGGGGTTGTTCATAACCACTTTGAACTAGTGGGATAAAGTGTTTTAAAACTGTATCTGTCTAAACTCTACAGGAGTCATCATGCCATACTGTCTTATAGAATGTTTGTAAACTTTGATTATTAATTGAATCTGTCATCATTTTAAATTGGGTGTCTATGCATCCTACAGGATGGCCCTCAATTTAAAGGTTTCCTCTATTTGGGCTCTTCAACTGAGACCAGTTTCACACTAAGTAGAGAGAAAAGGAAGGATCTTGTCATTGTTCATCAATATCCAGTACCTTAATAGAGCTGATGTTTTGGAGGTGTAATTTGGTTTAGATTAGTATTATTATTTCAAGATCAGTCTCTCTCTCTCTCTCTCTCTCTCTCTCTCTCTCTCTCTCTCTCTCTTTCTTTTTCATATGTTTTATGTGTATTTCTCTTTAGCCTACATAAGCCAAGATTTTATGCAGCCCCAGTTCAGTTACATGAGATGAGGGTGTGGCTAACTGAAGAGGCCTTATAAGGCTGAAATAGATCTATCTTAGTCTCCCAAAGGGCAGCAAAGAGTCTCCTGGCTGCTAGAAGAAAAAAAGCCCAGAAACTAGTGAATGAGATTTCACTGAACTAGGGCTGCATAAAATCTTGGCTTACGTAGGTAGAACCTGGCTAAAGAGAAATACACACACACACACACACACACACACACACACACACACCTAAATTTGGATAGACATATTTTAAACAAAGAAATGCCTAGCTTTCTTCTTAATTGGATATGGTATGTGTAGTAGCATTCTGATTGTTTATCAAAGAATTCAACTGTTATTTTAATTCAGAAGCTTGGATAATTTAATTTAATTTAATTTAATTTAATTTAATTTTTTAATTTAATTTATCACATTTCTATGCCGCCCAACTCCCAAGCGACTCTGGGTGGCTTACAACAAAAGTAATGCGACAATGAACATAGAAAATTATTAAAAACATTATGAAAACATTTTAAAAACATTAAAAGCCCTTGCACACCATTTATGGCCGGATCTCACAAGATCGCAACAGTGAGCTCAATGGCCCCAGGCCTGCTGGAAAAGCCAGGTCTTCACCGCTTTCCGGAAGGCCAATAGGGTGGGGGTAGTCTGGATCTCAGGAGGTAACTGGTTCCAGAGAGCTGGGCAGCCACAGAGAAGGCCCTCCCCGGTGGGCCCGCCAGCTGGCATTGTTTAGCTGATGGGACCCGGAGGAGACCAACTCTGTGGGATCTTACCGGTCGCTGGGAGCTACCGGTGTATGTTTTTCTTAGTTGTTAGCTTAAGCAAGATACCAACTGTTTAAAAAAAAATCAGGCTGGTGCAGCGGAAACACATCTGTCTCTGGAGGGACAGAGTTTCATCATAAATTATGTCAAGGTGGTTAATCTCAGACAATTAGATAAGGCCAAGGGAATCCATCTGCACAAGGATTAATTATATTCATGAGCTCAGCTTGCTTAATATTCAGGCCTGTAGGTCAAAGGAAAGCCTTTGATCCACAGCTGAAAAATAAAGTCCGATCTATACAAAAAATACAGTTTTCACCATTTCATTTTATCCTATTGCTAGCAAAATGCTACCTATTTGGTTTGGAAGATGGTTCCTTCCCCTCCCCCCAGTTTTCTGGAGGTAGGGACTTACAACCATAATTGGGACTAGAATTTCTGTCATTAGTCGATGTGGTCATAAAATGAATTATCGTCATGTGATCAGACTTGACTTTATTACTATTTCTTACCAAGCAAATCACATATGAACCATGTGGTCATTAAGCAAATTCAGCTTCCCCAATTGAATAGACTTGTTGGAACTGGCTGAGAATAAATCCCATTCACGTAACTGTAAGACGCTGCAAGTGTAGAAAATAAGAGCTGGTTGCAAGGCACCTAAATTGTGATCATATGACTATAGGTGTGTGTATGTGTGTGTGTGTGAGAGAGAGAGAGAGACAGAGAGAGAGACAGAGAGAGACACACACAGAGAGACACAGAGAGAGAGAGACAGAGAGAGAGAGACAGACAGACAAAGAGATGGTTGTAACTTTGAGGATAGGTTGTGAGTAACTTTTTCCGAAGCTGTTGTAACTTTGAATGGTTGTTAAAGAAATGGTCATAAGTCAAGGACTACCTTACAATTTATTTCTGTGCCTTATGCACATCATATCATGTGCTTGCTTGCTTACAGTATCTGACTTCCATAGGGCTCTTTTTGATGGAGAAAGGATTTCCAATTGTAATCACTGAAATGTCACTTCTGAGATATATTTGAAAGGAGAGACTTAAAACAATAAAGATCCCTGATTAGAGATGTGTTTTAGCAGGTTCTGACTAGTTCTGAAGAACTGGTAGCGGAAATTTTGAGTAGTTCGGAGAACCGGTAATAAAAATTCTGACTGGCCCCACTCCATCTATTCTCTGCTTGCCAAGTCCCAGTTGATCGGGAGGAAATGGGGATTTTGCAGTATCCTTCCCCTGCCACGCCCACCAAGCCACACCCACCAAACAATGCCACGCCCACAAAGCCACACCCACAGAACCGGTAGTAAAAATTTTGAAACCCACCACTGTCCCTGATGATCAGATAGCAAACAGCTCAATAAAATTATCAACCAAGCATGAAGTGGCAATCAAACAGACTAAACCTTTGCTTGAAGGTATTAGGAAAAGGAATGAAAATAAAAGAGAGTATTGTAATATTACAGTGTTATTTGCAGTGCGTTATTACAGTGCATTTTCTACAGTGGTAACTGTGTTGGCCCGTGGCAGCAAAAAACAGCGGAGAGTTATATTTCACCTTACAAAATAATAGTTTCTTTATGGCAGAGGCTATGATCCATGATAGACTATATTATGATAAATGTTTGTCTTAAAAATATTGGAAATTCTTGATGGTGGTAGTGATGATGATGATGTTAATTTCCAATGCACTGCTTTTGGCTTCCTGTAAATCATTCTGGTCTGGCAACACAACCATCCCTACAATCAGGGGTGAAATGCTCCCGGTTTGGACTGGATCGCCCGATCCGATAGCAATGGCGGCGGGTGGTTCGGAGAACTGGTAGCAAAAATCCCTGTGCCACCCGCCCATCCTGTGCCCAGCCGAGCCGCACGATCATCAGAGGCTTTTTAAAAAACTTTTAAAAGCATTTTTTCTACAAACTCTTCCGACAAAAAAATGCTTTTAAAAGTTTAAAAAAAGCCTCTGATGATCACGTGGCTCAGCTGGGATCATCAGAGGCGTTTCAAAGCATTTTTTTCTGCAACGTCTTGGCCGAAGAGGTGGTAAAAAAAATGCTTTGAAAAGTCTCTGACGATCCCAGCTGAGTTGCCTGATCGGCAGAGAGGTGTTTTTT
>WNWU01000036.1:9136527-9184023 GCA_012654045.1 Ptyas mucosa
ATTTTTTAAAAAACCTCTCTGATGATCCCAGCTGAGTTGCCTGATCGGCAGAGGGTTTTCAAAGCATTAGAAAAAATGCTTTGAAAAGTTTTTTTTTAAAAAAAAGTTGGCCACGCCCACCCAGTCACGTTACCCCTCCCCCCACCAAGCCACGCCCACAGAACCGGTAGTAACAAATTTTACATTTCACCCTGCCTACAATTATATTGAGATGTGATTCCTGAATGTGGATCCCTAATATTGAGCCCCAATATGGGAAGTTAATCAGTGGTTTTGCCAACCTTCTGCTGTGTTTTCTCTGCCTAATTTCCCAGAATCCCTCTTCCTTCTTGATGCAGAATCGTGGAAAAAGTTATTGTAGAACCTTTTCAGATTAACAAATTGTATTAAAAGACATAGGTTTTAATGAGCTACAGCTCACTTCGCGCAATGTAGTGAGATGGAATCTCTGCCAAATGCCAATGATTAAGGATAGTGATAAAAGAAGGTTATTGCTTCAAAATTTATTTGTGGCATGATGGCACAGTGGTTAGAGTGCATTATTGTAGGATACATCTGCTGACTGCTGGCTGACTGCAGTTTGGCAGTTCAAATCTCACCAGGCTCAAGGTTGACTCAGCCTTCCATCCTTCTGAGGTGGGTAAAATGAGGGCCCAGATTGTTGTTGAGGGCAATAGGCTAACTCTGTAAACCGCTTAGAGAGGGCTGTAAAGCACTGTAAAGTGGTATATAAGTCTAAGTGCTATTGCTATTGTAGCCCCCTCTCCCCACAAGATATGGGTTCTTTTGGTGACATTTAATACATATAAAACCAACCCCCTCATCCACCCCGATAGCATTACAGGTAGTCCTCCGGTTAAAACCGGTCACTTAGCAGCTATTTGAAGTTATGACAGACCACCCCAGAGGTACTTACAAGCTAATTTTGAAGTTTTAATGCCTGCCCACCACCTTGTGGTCATGTCATCATATTTTGGGCAATTGGCAGCTGACCTGCAATTACAATCTTTTGCAGCATCCTGCAGTCATGTGATTGTAATTTATAATGTCTTTTGCCTGAAACCAGCGTTTCTAGCAACAAAAGCACCCATTGGGTACATTGCCCATTGCAATGAACAAGGACATACATTCAGTTTTGTAGCTAATCAAGATTGTTGGATGAGCAGACACAAAAACAGCCAGGGAGGTGATTGAAGCCTGGGAAACAGGCCCCTTGTCAGTTAACAGGAATGCTGAATTATCATCAGCCTATCAAATATTTAGGAGCTGAGAGTTTGGCACAACGGTGAAATCCACTTAGCTTCGCTACTGGTTTGGGAATGGGAGCGCTCGTGCGCCTATTCTGTGCATGCATAGAGCCTTCTGCGCATGTGCAGAAGGTCAAAAATGGGTCGTAATGACTTCCCGGCTGGTGGGCGGAGCCTCCCGCCACTGGTGCTACCAATTCATGCAAGCTGGATAGATTCGGCTGGATTTCACCACTGGCTTAGCAGCACAAGGAAACGACAGCCAATCGCTAGCCATCAACACACCAATCAGCCAACAGAAAAACACCACGTAAACATGAATCACCGAACAGGCCAAAGCACGTATTCTGGTAGAGAAATTCCCTGGAGATGGGTTTCAGCATGAGTCTGAAAGCTCAGAAGAATAAGTCTGTGGTCCCAGTGACCGACCCAAATTCGATTTCGCACAATGGGTTTGCTTCATGACCACCATGTTTGTTCAATGACTGCGGAGTTTGCTTAATGACTGCCACAAAAAAGGGGATGAAATCAGGCATGACTTAACAACCATAATTCCAGCCTCAATCACAGTTGTAAGTCAAGGACTAGCTGTTTAGTGTTTCAATAGATAGAATGTTAATGGAATAGTTGAAACAGAAACGTGATTTCTGTGATACCAATCACATGACGTTGGCATGCAGTTCTTGCAGTTGTTCTTGCAGTTTCACACGTCACTGGAGCCTAAACAAATTATGACGCTGTTGCTTTCTTGAGATCTTCACATGATCCCAAGAGGACAACGTCTGCCCAGACTCCCCTTGTCTTGTGGCCTTTTGATCCCGCTTTGCAGCTTGTGGGTCAGATCTCTCAGCAGAACTGGAACATGCAGTTTTCAAAGTCATTCCAGGTTCATCTTTGACATTTTTCTTTTTCATTAGATCTTTGACCTCTGATACTGTCGCCTGTGACATCTTTTAAAATTGCCCATCTAGGAGATGGGGACTTTCCATGCACTTCAGCCTCAAAAGTAAATTCAAGTTTGTTCTGTCTCTTTGCCTCTCTTTCCCTATTCCTTCGTATGTCCAGGGTTCAAATGCACAGAGCCCACATAATCCAGAAGCAAGGTATAAAACAGGGAATCTCTTTTTAAAAAATCTAAAATAGACTTAATAGAATGGCAATTAAAAAAACCCCCTACATATCCTACTTAGACTTTAATTTTTAAAATGTGTGTTTATCTCTTTAGAATTGCAAAATACTCTTATTTGTATAGAGAGATGGCCAGTGGTGTTTCTTTTTCCTTGCATGACTTTATTATTTTCAAGGCATGTTGGTTCTGTCCTGTTTCTGCCTTAGCTGGAAATTACCGTAGCTGTTCGTAAAAGATTCAAACAATCATATATGTACATGTGCATGCATATTTCCAGGTGCAAAATATATCTCTCTGCACTTTCCCCTCACATTTTCTGTGCCATTTCACTAGTCCACTCATGATATACAGTTTTCTCTTAAGTAGGCATTTTATATAAATTTGTGGGAGTTGGAGTTGCCACAACTAGAGATGTTCAAAAACCCAAGTCTAGTTTCATTTGCGCTCCTACCTGAATATAAGAATGGCAGATTCACCCATCTCATACTAAAATTGGTATTTATTTATTAAGTTGTTAGTACAGTATTGTGTGCTATCCAATTTATAGGAACGAAACATCGTTTTAAAATAAAGTACAGTATATCAAGATAGGTTCAGTTTTCTTTGTTTATTTGCAGCTTTTATAAGGTTCCCCAGTCAAAGACTCACAGTAGGTGAGATTAAAAAAATAAAAATTAATCACATGGATACCACTATTGATCAATTAGGGCTAAGGGCTCAGTGGATCGCAGTGATTTTCTGGTTGTTTTTGAATACTGTGGGAATGTTGTACTATACTGTTGATCAGTATTCTGTATTTATCTTTTAACTATTTACCGCCCTGAGTCCTTCGGGAGTAGGGCGGTATACAAATCTAATAAATAAATAAATAAATAAATAAATAAATAAATAAATAAATAAATAAATAAATAAATAAATAAATAAATAAATAAATAAATAAATAAATAAATAAATAAATAAATAATAAGTTAGAAGCAGGCAGAGGGAATCACCATTTCTTGTCACAACTACTTTGATCAGCTGGGTTGGAGGCTTTGTTTGTTGTTCTTCCTCATGGAGTCCAACAGTCCTATGAGGTATGGAAGGGAAGCACCCTCACAGCTTGCTAATTCAATGAATGGCTGAGAGGACTTTCATCATTTTCTGAGCCCAACTGCTCTGGGAGAAGAAACAGGTGCGAGTATTCTAGAGCAGTGTTTCTCAACCTAGACAACTTGAAAATGTGTGGACTTCTAGGATTCCACAGCTGGCATGGCCGACGATCTTCAAGTCGCCAAGCTTGAGAAACACTGCTTTAGAGTAATGGTCTACCTCTGAAGGCCATTTCTGTCATAGCTGGCCACTACTGGCATAGGAAAACAATGCCTGACTTGGTGCAGGGAATGAAGTGTGATGTAACTCACAAAAGTGTATGACTTTGAATAAAATGTGTTAATGAGAAAAAGTATGGCCAGACTCCTCTTGCTTTTTGGTACCGTGAATTAGCACGACTTTCCTCCAACATTATTTGAGCTCCATAGGGGGGAGGAAATATCTCCCCATAGAAGATTGACTGCCATTACCTGCAAGTGATTTCAGAAGAAAGGAGAATGGGGTGTGGATGGAAGGAGGGAAGTTTTCATCAAAACTGTGTTATGTCTGAAGTACAAGTAAGGCATTTGATAAAGTAGACCATAACCTACTACTAGATAAAATAGAAAAATGTGGGCTAGACAGCATCACCACCAGATGAATTCATAACTAGCTGACCAACAGCACTCAATGTGTAGTCCTCAATGGAACTGCATCTATATGGAGGAAAGTATGCAGTGGGGTACCCCAAGGCTCTGTTTTAGGCCCAGTACTCTTCAACATCTTCATCAATGATTTGGATGATGAGATAGATGGGGAACTCATCAAATTTGCAGACAACACCAAGCTAGCAAGAATAGCCAACATTCTGGAAGATGGGCTTAAGATACAGAAGGATCTTGACAGACTTGAACATTGGGCACTATCTAACAAAATGAAATTCAATGGTGAAAAAAGTAAGGTTCTACATTTAGGCAAAAAAACCCAAAATGCACAGGTACAGTATATGTGGTACCTCGCTCAATAGTAGTAACTATGAGAGAGTCTTGGGAGTCCTAGTGGACAACCATTTAAATATGATCTAGCAGTGTGCAGCAACTGCCAAAAAAACCAATACAGTTCTAGGCTGCATAAACAGGAATAGACTCAAGATCACGTGAAGTGTTAATCAGGGGTGGGTTCTAAATTTTTTTACTACCGGTTCTGTGGGTGTGGCTATTTTGTGGGAGTGGCTTGATGGTCATGTGACAATTCTTTAAGATTTAGCAGAGGTACTGGTCTACCAGGCTTTTAGCTGTTTGCAGAATTGTACCCATCTACCCATTTATTTTTGCAGGCACTGGTCTACTCATGTATTTTTGCAGGTACTGGTCTACCCATTTATTTTTGCAGGCACCGGTCTACTCATGTATTTTTGCAGGCACTGGTCTACCCATTTATTTTTGCAGGCACCCGTCTACTTCAAAGGGGCCCTTTGAAGCCCCGCGGCAAGAGTTTAAACAGTTTTTCCTTATAGCCCATCAGCTGGGACTCAGGAGGCAGCAATAGATTGGGGGTGGGGCCAAATAAAAGGTAAGAATAATGTGAGGGGTGCCAGGGGGCAGAACCGGTTCGGTGACGCCGTATTGTCACTGCTACCGGCTCGGCAGAACCTAGCCGAACCGGGAGGAACCCACCACTGGTGTTAATACCACGTTTCTTATGAAAAGAAGGACTAGGGGTGACATGATCGCAGTGTTCCAATATCTCAGGGGCTGCCACAAAGAAGACGGAGTCAAGCCATTCTCCAAAGCTCCTGAGGGCAGGACAAGAAGCAATGGGTGGAAACTAATCAAGGAGAAAAGCAACCTAGAACTAAGGAATTCCTGACAGAACAATTAATCAGTGGAACAACTTGCCTCCAGAAGTTGTGAATGCTCCAACACTGGAAGTTTTTAAGAAGATATTGGATAACCATTTGAAGTTGTGTAGGGTTTCCTGCCTAGGCAGGGGATTGGACTAAAAAACCTCCAAGGTCCCTTCTAACTCTGTTATTCTGTATTCTGTATGTAGTGGACAGACATCCCAGAATGAATGTGGGCTGCTGAAACCAGCCAGAAGAGCTAATCAGTAGATAACATAGACTTCTATACTTTCATGGTCCCTATGGAGGTATAATTTGCCTTCAATATTTTCTTTGATTAGCTCAGAAAAAAAAAATCAGATAATAGGTTAATTCAATTTAATTAAAATTAAACCTGAAACTTTGTGTAAAAGAAATATTCAGACCATAAATTTCAGTAGGGAAGAGCACAGTCTCATCTTATATGACACACTCCTTTGCTTAGTCGAATCCTTTATTTTCCACCTGTTTCAGATTCCAGTCCTAACTATGGAAGTGGATACTCAGGGGAAACTGAGACCCTCACAACTTTCAGCTGGGATGACCAGAATGTGCGCAGGGTATTCATCAGGAAGGTAATGTCAAAGTAATTAAGACTAAACCAAACTCAACGCTTAATCACTAGCAAGGAAGAATGGTTAGGTTGAAAGGACTTAGTGCATTTTATGCAGATCAGAACGAAGCGCAAGATCAAGAACAGGTGTTAGAACAAAGACACATAATCAGATAGAATCAGAGGCTCAAGCAGAATCCAGAAAGAGTCCAGTCATGAAGAGGAGCTTCAGAAATAATAATCAATGCCAAGGTCAATTGTCTACTAAATGAAATCACAATTGTTAAAATTACACTGAAGTTTTAGCCCTCAGGCCATCTAAAATTCTTGCCTCTTAGTTTTAGATCTGGATCATCAGTTTCCTCAATCTCTGGGACTTGAAGGTATTCCAACTAGTTTTGGCAAGCTCCTAGCCACAGAAAGCTTTGAGCCTGGAATTGTGTCTTGAGTTAGACTCGGGAATGTTAGGTTTAGATTTAAGACTTTGTAGGCTCAGTGGCTATCTGGGAGTTTCTGTCAGGCCCCAAGAACCAGGAACGATACAAGGAGTTATTTCTGAGTAGTTTATTTATTGTTGTTACCTACAGACATAAATCTTGACAGACTAAACCAATTATAACTATAGATATTACTCTGCGAACTGCTAGTTGGGGGGTCCATCTTTGCCCCCTTCCTGCCTATCAGACATTCAAAGCTCCACTGTCTCTGGGAAAGAGGTCCTCCCTCCCGTGAATCTGGATTACATTGCATTATAAATTGACAGTGTATTCTCTACTGAGGACTCCTTCATAGGAGGTAGCACTATCACCCATGGATCTTGTTCTCATCAACACATAAAACAGTTCCTTCACATGGACACCTGTCCACATGAATAACTCCTTTCTTCCATCATTGATTATATGGCCCTTATGGAGATGGTCAGAACAAGATCACGTACGGAGATTACAGTATAATGTGTGAACTTCCCCAAAAAAGAATGGGTGGTGGAACTAGGTTGATAGGGTCTGGCTTGCTTTTTAATTATCAGATCCTCAGAATAATTGCTGAGCATTAACCAGGCTGATATTTATTCTGTTTCTTTGATATTAGGTTTATAGCATCCTTTTACTTCAGCTCCTTGTTACCGTCAGCATTGTAGCCATCTTCACTTTTTGGTAAGTCTCTGTCCTAGCAACCCTGCCTAGCAACAAACCTTTTGCTACTGCTTTTCTTTTTTTTCCCCCCTAGCGATATTACTCCTCCCATATTCTCATACTCCTCATTTTACAAATGAGGAATTAAACATGCAGAATTTTCTGATGTTTTGCCCCCAATCATACATCTATACGGCATGACTCAATCATGTTTTAGTTTAGTGCATATTTGAAGCATTAAGGAAAGCCACTTAGAAATATTCAGATCAAAATTTGCTCAAAATTGGAAACAGACTGATATTCCTAGAGGCAATGATAATAAGAAAGGTACTTGAGTGTGCAGAGATGGATAGGTTGACTATGGAACTGAAAGAGAGAGAAGAATTGGAGTACTATCAAGTTTGGAGTAGATGGTATACATGGCTAGAGAATAGGAGTTAAATTATTCTATAAGAATTATATAATATTGATGACAATATGATTATATTGTATTTGCGTGTAAATACTATTATAGTTCAAATGACTGTATAATATAGGATAGTGAACCACAGAAATAGAACCTATTTAAATATGAATGTTATGGATGATATTGATACCGATATGGAAATGCTGTAATGAGTGAAAATTTGTGTTTTGTTTTTTAATGTTGAAAATGTTTAATAAAAATTTATAATAATAATAATAAAAAAGAAATATTCAGATCATAGTATCTCTTAAGGGAGGTATTTTTAATTAAGCACTAAAATCCAAATTTGTCTTGATACTTCCATACATCAAACATAGTGAGCGTTCTATTTTGTTTTCTATGTTAGCCATAACCAGCATCAATCAATATCTGTTGTTCCTAGCACAGCAGAAAGGCAGGCAGGCAGGCAGGCAGGCAGGCAGGCAGGCAGGCAGGCAGGCAGGCAGGCAGGGTGGTACTTTATCATTTATAAAAGCATTCTTAGAAGGACAATTAGGTCAGTGTTAAAATTCCTTAATCAAGGGTTTTAGTGCTCCATATTTTGCTCTCATTCTTCTAATCTCTTGTGTTTTTCATTGCAGTAAACCTGTTCAAGGATATGTCCAAGCAAATCCAGCCTGGTACTGGGCTTCCTAGTAAGTATAGATTTGATCTCAGAGATTACCGGTATTTGTATGTCAGCCATCAAAATTAACATAACACCTTATAGGACAGTGATGGCTAACCTTTTTGCCATTGTGTGCCAAAAGCGGGGGTAGTGGAGGAGGATTGCATGCGTGCGTGCCCACACCCATAATTCAATGCGCCCCGTCCCCCCACGCAAGCACACAACCCCCCCTCTCCACCCGCTTTTGGTAGGTGACGGCACGGTGGGCCCAGTAGGCCCATTTTTTGCCCTTCCCAGGCTCCAGAGCCTTTCTAGGAACCTGGGGAAGGCGAAAACAGCTTCCCCCCCCCCCCCCGAGGCCCCCCGGAGGCCTGGAAACAGCCCATTTCCCGACTTCCAGTGGGCCCGGAAGGCCCGAAAATCAGCTGGCCAGTACGCACATGCGTGCTGGACTGAGGGCAATGCTCGCGTGCCCACAGATATGGCTCCGTGTGCCACCTGTGGCACCCGTGCCATAGGTTCGCCATCATGGTTATAGGATAAGAAAACAAATATTATTTTCAAAATTATCCTGTAGCTTCATTTCATCCCCCCACCCCCAAGGACAAGGCAACGTAAAACGGTTTAGCCAACCAGGATCAAAGTGTAAAAAAGGTGGTAGCCAATTATATTTATTTATTGCTCAGTTTGTTTGAGGGGGCTCAGTCTGGTTACTATATCTATACAGGTAGTCCTCAACATACAACCACAACTGACTGCAAAGTTTATGTTACTAAGTAAGAAGTTTGTTAAGTGTAGTTTTGCCCCATTTTATGACTTTTCTTGCCTCAGTTGTTAAGTGAATTACTGCAGTTGATACGTTAGTGGCCCGATTGTTAATTGAATCTGGCTTCCCCATTGACTTTGTTTGACAGAAGGTCGCGAAAGGGAATCATATGACCTTAGGACACAGCAATGGTCATAAATCTGAACCAGTTGCCAAGGGTCTGAATTTTGATCACATGGCCATGGGAATGCTGCAAAGGTCATAACTGTGAAAAACGGTCATAGGTCACTTTTTTCATTGCTGTTGTAACTTCGGTCATTAAGCAAACTGTTGTAAGTGGAGAACTATCAGTATTTTTTTATTTTACCTGCAGTCATCCATACTCAGTGCTTAAAATAGAGGAGGGAGAAGGAGAAAAGGACATAGCTTTTGCTATTCCTTGTTTTGCTGCTGATTCTTTTTTAACACAACAAGGCGAAAGGACAAAAGGACTAAAAATCATAATTTCAGAGGATAAACCTTGCATTTGTTCAATATGCCCCCACACATCTTTCTTCTGTGCATACTTTAGCCACTCTTTCTAGGATTCTCTAGTCCAGGGCCGGGGTGAAATCCAGCAGGTTCTGACAGGTTCTAGAGAACCGGTAGTAGAAATTTTGAGCAGTTCGGAGAACCGATAATGGAAATGTTGAATAGTTCAGAGAACCGACAAATACAACCTCTGGCTGGCCCCAGAGTGGGATGGGAATGGAGATTTTGCAGTATCCTTCCCCTGCCATGCTCACCAAGCCATGCCATGCCCACCAAGTCACGCCCACAGAACCGGTAGTAAAAAAAATTGGATTTTGCCACTGGTCCAGGGGTATCAAACTCGATTTCATTGAGAGCCGGATCGGGGGGGGGGGGGGAGTGGGTGTGGCCAGGGTGGGCATGGCCAGCTCGATGTCACTCATGTTGGGGGCATCTGTGGTGGTGCTCTGCCAGAGAAAACAGGCTCCTCAGCTCCGTTTTCGGCTGCAACAGTCTCCTGCAACCCTCTGTCAGTGAAAATGGAGCTCGAGAGGGCCACATGGAGCCCTCCCGAGCTCCATTTTCACTGGGAGAGTCACCACGGTTCAGTCGTTTGCTGTTTCCAGGGCAGCCCCACAGGCCAGATCTAAGCACCCGGCAGGCCGAATCCAGCCCCCAGGCCTTGAGTTTGATACCCCTTCTCTAGGAAAAGGAAGAGGATCCTGTCCCATCTACATACCTGCCTTTTGTTATTAAGGGCCTAGGAAATCTCAGTGCCAATTGTCCAATTTGAAGGGCTGTTTTCAGAAGATGGAAAAGAGGCTGAGCAAATCAATAACTAAAAACAAACGATGGGGCACAATTTTGGCCCAAATTCATGGGCCCAATTTAACCCATAACAAGAGCATGTTAAGAAAGGATAGTGTATTTAAACAAAGTGGGTACCTACACTCTTTAGTGCTATTATTAAACGTTTCAAATATTCATGCAAGTTGGGAAATCTGGGCCCTCAGAAGTGCAACTTACTACCATTTCCAATCTATGTGAAAGAGGGATGCTGGGAATTGTAGTTCAGCAACATCTTCACTGCTCACTTGACCTTTCCTCAGATAAGAAAGGGACATGAAAAAGAACATGTATAGACAGCAAGTACAGCAGTGGTGGGTTTCAAATTTTTTTACTACCGGTTTTGTGGGTGTGGCTTGGTGGGCATGGCATGGCTTGGTGGGCATGGCAGGGGAAACTTACTATAAAATCTCCATTCCCTCCCCAATCCAGGGGAAGGTTACTGCAAAATCCCCATTTCCTCCCAATCAACTGGGACTTGGGAGGCAGAGAATAGATGGGGGCAGGGCCGGTCAAAATTTTTGCTACCGGTTCTCCGAACTACTCAGAATTTCCACTACCAGTTCTCCAGAACTGGTCAGAACCTGCTGAAACCCACCTCTGAAGTACAGCTTTCATCAGAGCAGCTCATATGGAAGAACCAGTTCTTGAGAAGTTTTTCTTCCTAGTTTGGACGTCAAAACCTTCATATTGGTCTGCATAAACTGGTTTTGCCGATCCATCTCCACAGACAAGTGTTTCTCCACTCTAATTGCAAATTTAGATGTAAATGGATGATAGCTATGTAAGAGAAATGCAAACTCAAGAGAGATTATAGGAAGGTATCAGCTTTGCAGTATGAAAGAATCTTAAAAGGAAAGATCTCAGATCAGTCATAAATGAGCATATTGGGAAAAGAAAAGTGGGAGAGAAGAACTGAATGGCTTATTCTGGAAGACGACACGTTTTGTTTTGCTACAAGTCTCCACCATTTAATGTCAGTTCAGATATTTTGGCTTTCAGTAGAATCAGTCCCTGTGATGACGCAGGAATTCCAGAATCTCATGGGCACGGCATTTCACCCGGACCCTGATCGAAACTAGGCTCTGTGTGCAAACTTAGAATGCCAATAATTTTGGGGTGGTGGGCTCATTGCCAGCTTTGAAACTCTGGCAGATATCTAGAATGGCTACAGTTCAGCCACAGCCACAAAGTCATTTGGCATATTCAATTGCCGGTCATCAAGGGGAAATCAAAGTTAGGGAAATGAAATGATCAGTATGAGTGAGAGGCATGTAAAATGATAGAGAAAGTCCATTCCAGCAGGAAAAAGCTATGCAAGCCATGAATCCATTATCAAGGTCCAATAATAGCAATAGAAGATGGAGAATTTCTTTTACTATGAATAGTGGCCTTGAAGAGAGAATTTAGGCAGGTAAGCATCTATATATATATACACACAAAAAGACTTATTTATTTGGGTTTTTTAAAATCCTGCCTTTATTGCTTCATTACAAGATGGTAAACATACCTAATACTCGTCCCTCCTCCTATTTTCTCCACAACAACAACCCTTGAACAGCCACTTAACTGGACAGCCATGTGTCTCAAATTGTACAGAGTCTCCTGCTTGAGCAGGGGATTGGACTAGAAGACCTCCAAGGTCCCTTCCAACTCTATTCTCTGATTGAAACCCTGTGAGGTGGGATAGGCTGAGAGAGAGAGAGAGAGAAAGAGACTGGCTAAAAGTCACCGAGTCAGCTTTCATGCCTAAGGCAGGATTAGAATTCAAAGCCACCTGATTTCTAGGATCTTCACCACTATACCCAACTGAGGTTTTCTCTCCATTTCCCAAGACCCAATAATATTTCATTCTTCTCTGGATAGGTTTTGGGGTTATGGTGAAGGAGTCAGTTAAACACTCAAGAGAAGTATAGGATGGGACAGGATCAGGGGTGGGCTTCAAAAATTTTAGCAAGGGGTTCTCTGCCGGGTTGCTGGGTGGGCGTGGCCATGGTGGGTGTGGCCTAGTCAGCCTCCTGTTTCACAGCGGGGGGCCGTTTTTGCCCTCCCTGGGCTCTGGAGGCTTTTCGGAGCCTCCGGAGCAAAAATGGCCTCCCCAGACTCTGGAAGCCCTCTGGAGGACAGAAACGGGCCCAGTAGGCCCATTTTTTGCCCTCCCCAAGCCTCCGTGATTGCCCTGCACTTACCTGCATCCAAAATGGCCTGCATGGGGACTCCTGGGAGAGGCGGGGTAGGGTGGGCAGGGCCAGCCAGGTGTGGGATTTGGGGGTTCTCCAAACTGCACAGAATCTTATCTAGAGGTTCTCCTGAATCCCTGCGAACCCCCCAGTAGCCCACCCCGGATGGGGCAGAGCACTAAAAATCTAGCTTGCTGGATGCAAAAGAAAAATTACAGCAAGACTAGCTTGCGTGACAAGAGGCTTGCTGAATTTTTGTGTTCTGCATAACTATTTAAGGTGCAGTACTTTTGTCCTCTTCAACGAGTGCCAACTTTTCACAATTGCCTTGCTTCTTCAAACTAATGGCATACCACCTGACTATTGCAAATGTAACTGGAAACCTGCCTTCTCATTAACAAGCCAATTTCTTCTTTACCAGGCAGATGTTGACTGTCTGGGGAGCAGTTTAAGGTTACATTCTATTAAACTTTATCTCGTGGAAAAGTACTGGTGGAATGCTTAGGGAGGAAGGGTTAACCTTAACCTCCCGTTCTCTTTTGAATCAGAAGCCTTGGGTCCTTAATAAATCTCCTTTGCATTCCGCTAGTTGGCTACAGTACACAGATGACCTGTTAGAATTGAATTGAGGATTAGAAATATCTATTTTCCACCCTGAGATGGAGTCTGAATTTCAACACAAAACTTAAAGGACTTAGAAAATGTATGCCAAATTAGCCATCCAGCTGAAGGCTAATTTTCTTTAGATCAATAATCACTTTTGGGCAATATATTGTACATAGAGAAATAAAGATACATACTGTAGATGATGAGAGAGAGAGAGAGAGAGAGAGAGAGAGAGAGATGATAGATAGATAGATAGCTAGATAGATAGATAGCTAGATAGATAGATAGACAGAGTGATAGATGGAGTGATAGATAGATAATATGTGTGTATGCTTTGTAGTCAGTCTTCACTCCCGATGATTGCCTGTTCCAGTCCCTGCAGTTTTCTTGGCAAGGATTTTGAGGAATGGTTCGCCATTGCTTGCTTCCTATGGCTGAGAGAGAAGGACTGGCCCAATGTCACCTAGCTGGCTTTGTACCTAAGGCAGGACCAAAACTCACGGTTTCAAGTCTCTAGCCTAATGGTTTAGCCACTACACCAAACTGGCTCTCTATACAGAAATATAGATATTTGCACATTCAAGTCTGACAATTTTTTGCTAGCAGACTTGTCTACGGATCATGGAAATTGTAATCTAACACTTCTGGAGGACAGCTGAGTACAGGAAGCTTATATAAAAGTACTGTATCCTCTAGAGCTGAACAAATCATTTGAAAGGAGTATTTTGGAATACCCAGGCACACATATAGTACAAAGCTCTTTTTTTTTCAACTCATGAAAGCAGCCATGTCTTTTGTCTGCCTTGTGCAGCTGCTCTGGAAGCCGATCCTGGCTGTTTGTGTTCTTTCTCGCGGCTGTGTGGTCACATGTGTGGGAGATACCGGGAACAGCTTTCCAAAGCACGGCTTTTCAAGTTGCTAAATTGTTCCAACACCTACATTTGAAAAATTCTGCTTTGGCAGGTTCCAAAGCATCTCTTTACAAAGAATTGTGCTGCCTTAATATCCACGTATTGTGGAACAATGCTGATTAAAACTGCAGAACTGACTTGGGGTGCATAAACTGGACGAGAAGGAGCATTGTTATTTTCTCCTCTACTGTCATACAAGGATCAGATTTTGCACGGGATACATTTTTCAGACCTGTTCTTCAAATATCTATCTTAGTTACTACAGAAAAAGTACCATAATGTTCACAGCAGTAGAGGACAGCATTGTAATAAAAGACAACACATGGATGTTGGGAAGGGCTTGTATAATTTGAGTCAGATACTGCTTCCTTCCTCCTTCCTCAAATTTGGTATCGGGACTGCAACTGGGCTAGGTGAACAAAACATCTGATTTGGTAGAAGGCCATTGTTGGATAAGAGAGGCTGAAAGCATCTGTTTCCTTAATTTTATGAGAGAAAGCACAGAGAAGTATTTAAGGACACTGTTAGGGAGGGGAACTTCTTGATCTTGGTGACACTACCCTATTTATGGGCCTTCTCCCTTTTCCACATCTACATAGTTTCAACTTGGAATTACAGTAGGTTCTGGTAAAAATGTTATTTATTCATTCTTGCCTTTTAGTGTCGAAGAAATCATTCATCATTTTAGCCATTGTCTTCCACATGTTTCCAACCAATACGGTCCCGAGAGAGGGCAGTTTTTGAGATTGTATTGGCCTGTGGAAGAAATAGACCATAATCTGCCATGCTGGTCCAATGCAGGTTGGCAGATATGACTGCTGTTAGTCTGGGGTATCTGTCATGGCCCGTTTGCTTTGGGAGACCTTTCTGTACTTATACATGTCCAACGACATAGTCCACGATTTCATTTACCTACACAAGCCCCTTCACCTCGTCAAGGCCCTGATCATAGAAGGAATTATTATGTCTAGTATTTATATAGAGCTTTTTTCCTCAGAATTTGTTAACCAATGATCATCTAAGGTAGAAAAAAAGAAAAGATTCAGAGCAACAGCAGGCAGGATTCCCTCTCCTCCCCTTGGTTCATTCTCTTTTTTTCCCTCTCTTTCTCTTTTCTCCTCCTAGTGCCGTTTTCTTTATCACCTATTTGATCCTTGCCTGCTGCTCTGGACCAAGGTAAAATTACACAAAGGGTTTGGACTGTTTATGGTGGGTTAATTCTGTTTGGGGAAGAGACCATGCGACAGTGGAAGTGTGGATATTCTAACATCACTTGAGCTAGTCTTGTTGGCCTGTCTAAAGAACCAAATATGGCCACCAAATTTTTAACTACGGTAAGTCATTACCTTTTTCATCTGCAAGTCTAGGATAAAATTCTCAGTTCTCAGAAATACTCTGTGAGAGGGAAAAGGGGATTAAAAAGGAAAAATTCTGGAAAGAGAAAGAAAGGAAGGAAGGAAGGAAGGAAGGAAGGAAGGAAGGAAGGAAGGAAGGAAGAAAGAAAGAAAGAAAGAAAGAAAGAAAGAAAGAAAGAAAAACAGCTTCACATAATGAATCAAAAGACATTTCCTATATTTCAATGCTATGTCTTGGCATTTTATGGTTGGGGGAAGTTCTCTACTATATATGTCTACTGTTTATTATACTATATATGTTATACATCGGCTTAGAAAGGAAAGGAAAAGTTCTCATTCATCTGACTACTTTGCTTGAAAGGACTGATGTATCTCAATGCTGTAATATCTTGGCTAATGTTTGATCCAAATTAGGCTGGCTAGCTATTCAATCAGTTCTAGCTGCCTCTTTAATAGCTGCCCAGCTCCATCCACAGCTATTAGGAGGTGAGAGTTAATTTTCATGCCATAAAAATGTTTCACTCAGTAACTCCTGTGCTTTTAGGCTTAGCCATCATTCAAATGAAGCCGGTGCCTTGATATCAGGCCCTTTTGTGTAACCAGGGTTCTTGCAAAATTGTACATGCTGTGGCCTGATTGCTTTAATTGCTCTGTTGTTCTTTAATGATCTTATTATGCAAGTTAATGATGTACAACTTTCTTTTCCCGATGATGCACTTTGGATAACCTGGTTCACTTGGCTCCCTTTCATTTAATTCACAGGAGGTATTTCCCATGGAACCTGATCCTCCTCAGCATCTTTGTAAGTAGCCTAGTAATCAGTGCTGGGACAGTTGCTCGGCCCTAGGGGACTTTTACAGCACACTTCCCACATTAATCTGTAAATTCAAAAGGCGAAAGGTTTATCCCCCATCTATTTCCAAGCACAACTAATTATGGCGTGCACTACCTGTGGCACCCATCCAGTAGATCAATAAGGAATAGATTGTCAACTCCTGAAGATTCCAGCTCCTTATTGGTGCAGTAAATAAACCAAGCACATCAATCAATTAACAAGAATAGTAGGAGTTTCAGCCTATGAACCTGGCCCGCATATAGCTGTTCAGCCTGAGTTGTCTGTGCAATACCTTCATTAACTTGCACAATTATCTAGTTAACCACAACTCATGCCTCACATGTCCAGGTTCAGCATGATTGCTTCTTAAAAGGACCTCTTCTTTGCCTAAAACCTCACTTATTCTCTTCCTAATTTTTCTACCACGAGATAAACCATAAAATGGTTGGATGGTTATGGAATATGATAAGACTGTAGGATGTGGTCTTTCAGCTCAGTTGTCTTGAATAGGCTCAAAGAATGATATCCATAAACAGTTTTACATCCCTTTTCCTTCTTAGCCTCCAGCTTTTGCTTCTGCAGTAACTAAAGATTTTTATTTTTATAGACTCTGTCCATGGCTTACCTGACAGGAATGATCTCCAGGTAAATGTCCATACTAGGCACCTGAATAACATGCTGGGTATTTATATGTGTGTGTGTGATTATATTTTTCCCTGGCATTCTGCATTTTTCTGCAATCATTACTTCTGAAAATCAAGGCCTATATCAAATATATAATTTGATTTTCATTGCTAGACTTTCTGAGACCATTATTCTTCAGTTTCCAAATTGTAGCCCAATTCTGTAGCCAATAATCAATTGCCTATAATTAGCCAACTTTTCCCAACAGGGTTGAGTATTGTTTATATTGCATCTCCAACATTAGGGAAAGTGATGATATTTATTTAACCTAATTGGCATGTAGTACTATTGATACACGACATTATGACACAATATTCTGTTTTCAGAACTAAGTCCATCCTCTTCCTCTATTTATCCCAATGCCTTTTCCTGAGTTAGACTCAGCATCCAATGAACTGCAGTTGTGTGGCAGGTAAACAATCTATTAAAATAAGTCAATGGGACAATCAAGCTCAGTTTTCTGCTAACATGGACTCTTTTTCTGGTTTGCACAGAAGCTACCATGTTTCCCCGAAAATAAGACCCTGTCTTATATTTTTAGAACCCCGAAATAAGTGGTTGGTCTTATTTTCGGGCAGGTCTTATTATTTTGGGGCGCATGGAGCAAGACGGGGCTCCTCTTGCCATCTTACCTGATTTCCAGCTCTGTCTCCCTAACCCTAACCAGAGGAGATGGTGGGGGCTGGCTACACATGCATTTAATATTTTCGGGGAGGGTTTATTTTTTTGGGAGATTATTACTTTAGCACTTGCGCTCAAAAGCCTGATTGGGCTTATTATCCGGGGAGGTCTTATTTTCGGGGAAACAGGGTAGCAAGATAGGAATAATAATAAAGTCCCAAATACTAATTCTGTACTTATTTATTAAATTCTTGATAAAACTCAAGGTTTGATACCAAGATTAAGAGTATTTCTCCTTAACTGAAAGGAAAGGGAAAATGCTACAGTGGTTATTTCTATTTTTGTTCTCTTAATTTTTCTTAGTATTTCAAATCACACGAAATTGTTTTATAACTTGAAATTAATTTAATGTTATTTAATTAGGTCCCAGATTGTTGGGGGCAATATGCTGACTCTGTAAACCGCTTAGAGAGGGCTGTAAAGCACTGTCAAGCGGTATATAAGTGCTATTGCTATATAACTGGCAATGAATAATGATTGAAATCTTACAAGATTACCAAACCTCATACTATTTTGATTGAATATGTTCATTTTAAGGTAAGACTTGAGAACATCTAAATCAGTGTTCAGTAGTTTTTAACGGAATGGAGTACTTATGCATTACTTAAGATCACCCAACCGAGTCCTCAAAATGAGGTTGATTGTTAACTTACAAATTTATTTTCTATCCTTTTTTCAATAATAATAATGAAAACCATATTTTTCTGGGACCTCTGTCTTGTCTGTTTGATAATGTACCTGTGCAGATGGGCAAAATAAAATAGCCAATGAACAAAACATCTACATTGCTGTGTCTATAGATACACTTCTGTGTCTATTCTGCACTATAGTACAATGTTTATAGCTTCACAATGCACATCGGGAAAGGTTTTAATGAATGGAGAAGAAGTGTTAGCAGAAGGACTGTTCCAAAGTTTTACTCCTCTGCAATGTCATCGTTTCGGGCAATCAAGATCAGGCTGATAGCATGCAACTACTGTACAGTAGCTCTAATTCTGCCCAGAAATGAATAAATTGGAGAGAGGGGGAAGAAAGAATCTTCTTTTTCAGTCTGTCTCTTGTTTGAGTTTTGTATAATCCTCCCTTTGTTTCTGCTGTAACAATCCCATGTAGAGTAACATGATGGATTTCCATTGTTCCATATTTATCAAAAGCCAACCAATGGCATAGGAAGAGCAAATGTGAAGAGCAGATAAACAATGCTGTCACTCAAGCATCCTGGATAACTGAACAGGGCAATAACCACTATGCTTCCCCTATCTATTCAGCAAGCTTTTGCAAAAGAATACAAAAGCTAACATAAATTGGGAGACTCAAAATAGTGAGTGTATTTTTCTAGGAGCAAGTTCTATTAAAGTCTAGGGCTAAGAACTTTTGATGTAATATACTGATGGAACAGTGGGAAAAATATGTTTTAAATTAAAATTTAAATATGTTAAAATTGGGATTACATAGTTATAAAATTGGAATTTACATTGTTAAAACTTAAAATAGATTTGTTATAAAATGATACACTATTGGTATATGACTGCAGAAAAATGGTCTTAGAATGTTTAAAAGTGCTGATAAAACACAACATTTGTAGATTCAATGTAAAGTCCTTGGTACTCTCTGACCTTGGTGGTTTTCTTGCTGAAGTTTCATTAGCAATAGGTAACTTCATCATGATGTTAATTAGTTTGGTAATGAAATCTCCACAAGAAAACCACCAAACTCAGAGAGCATCAAGGACCCTACTGCATAAAGATACTTAAATTTTATTATGTGCATAACATTTATTTATTTAGTTATTTTATTTGTATTTGTTTGCCGCCCTTCTCTGGAGATTCAGGGCGGCTTACAATGCGCTAAGCAATAGCCTTCATACTTTTGTATATTTTATACAAAGTCAGCTTATTGCCCCCATAATCTGGGTCCTCATTTCACCTACCTTAGAAAGGATGAAAGGCTGAGTCAACCTTGAGCCTGGTGAGATTCGAACTTACAGTACTTGCAGACAGCTGAATGTTAAATGGTGCCTTAGTAGGAGGCATTAGCCTGCTACACCACTCAGGCTAATGATAGATAATTTTATCGTACTTGATGGACTTCTAAAAAATACATTTAATATACAAGGAATGTTCCTACATGTTCAACTGAATGTTCAACTGAAACCAGAACTTTTATTGCTGGGATTAATTGGAGGTCAATTAGAAAAAAAGTCCTATAGATGGTTTTCTATTACCCTGAAGATGGAAATTGGCCATTTGATTAACAACAAATTGGCCATTTGATGTGATCCCTAGACAAATTTATAAATTTTAAGCAGACTTTCTTATAGTATGTTTGATGTTGACTGCTTGATTCTTCTCAACGATGTCATGTCATTACTCCTTTTGCAGCTACTACAACACCACGTCTGTCCTCCTCTGCCTGGGCATTACAGCTTTGGTTTGCCTTTCTGTCACCATATTTAGCTTCCAGACCAAGGTGCATAAATGCATTTATACCATAGTTCTCTGATTTTACCATCTCCTACGTAAGGAGAGAAGTTTTTTCTTTGTTAAAATTAGCAGGCAAACATTTTGTGATTACTCTAGAGCTGTGTTTCTCAACCTCAACAGCTTTTAACATGTGTTGAAGATTCTGGGAGATGAAGTCCACCCATCTTAAAGTTGCTGAGGTTTAGAACCCTGCTTTAAAATTTAAATCATTGAGCGAACTTACACTACTTCTCGTCTCATGCAGGTAATAGTGGCCTCGAAAAGCAACTTTTCCACAGATTTGCCCCTCTCCCCTCTCCCTATCCAAATTTGAGAATTGGCTCAAAAATTGCCAAACAAAAAGTTAAAATGAATTTTCTCCCAACTGGGAATGAAGTTAATCGGCAACTTTTTAGATGGAGGGGAAAAAATGCCATTTAAGACGTCTTCAAATAGTATGACGAATTTTTTTAAAAAACACCACTCTATATCATCACTCATTCAGAAGGACTTTATCAGGCAGGAACAGCAAGAAAATAAAAATAAAGTAGAATAATTTGAAAGAGTCTTTTGCCCTTTCCACATTGCAAGTCAAACATTTTCTATTGTTCATGCTGTGTTGACAGCTACTCTTGATCTGATTTGATCTGATTGGTATTGAGGGCTATGTTGGAGTTTACAGATAAAAGGGAATAGACAATATATAATATACATTATGTTCAGAGAGCATGTAGAAAAGGCTATAAAAAGTGGTGGCATGTTCCATATGGGTGCTAAATGAAGTAGCAAATATTTGGGAATTTTTAAAATTCATTTATGGAAGCCCCCTCAATCTTGTGACTTGAAGTTTCATTGGATATCAACTTCATTGCTGCTCTAAGGTGGCAGATTCAATGCATCTGGTTAATATTAATTTGGGAAAGGCAGATGTATGCATTACTTAGGCCAGGAATCCCCAACTCCCGATGTCCGTGATATGCCAGAAACCAGACCACACAAACAAGCGAAGTCACATCTCTGGGATGCAGGCAGCACATGAAACCACATCCCCTCTGGTCTGTGGAAAAACCTCTCTCCATGGAACCAGTCCCTCATGCCCAAAAGGTTGGGGGCGGGATGAAATCCAGCAGGTTCTGGAGAACCAGTAGTGGAAATTTTGAGCAGTTCGGAGAACAGCAAATACCACCTCTGGCTGGCCCCAGATTGGGGTGGGAATGGAGATTTTGCGATATCCTTCTCCCAGGAGTGAGGAGGGAATGGGGATTTTGCAATATCCTTCCCCTGGAGTGGGGTGGGAATGGAAATTTTGCAGTATCCTTTCCCTGCCACACCCACCAAGCCACACCATGCCCACCAAGCCACGCCCACAGAACTGGCAGTAAAAAAAAAATGGATTTCACCACTGGTTGGGGGCCACTAACTTAGGCTATCCAGGAGCTGAGGGACTTTCAGTTTAATCCATGCATTTTATACTAATGTCCTCTTGTTTTCTCCCACAGTATGACTTTACCTCTTGCCAGGGAGTTCTCTTTGTGATGCTGATGGTGCTGCTGTTTAGTGGGATCATACTGGCTCTTACGCTTCCTTTCCATTATGTAAGTTTCCTATTTTTGCCAACCAAATCCATATATGCATCCTACCAAGTGTTACTTTGCCACGTCTAGTTGCAGAGGAGATGCAGAACTATCTTTCTATGCTCAGTGATGTAATTTAGTTAGAAGCAAAAAACAAAACAAAACAACACTACCAGGGATCCTCGACTTACAACAGTTTGCTTAGTGACTGTTCGAAGTTACAACGGCCCTGAAAAAAGGGATTCGTGATCATTTTTCACACTTACGACCATTGCAGCATCCCCATAGTCCCCAGAATAAAACTCAGATGCTTGGCAATTGACTCATATTTATGACGGTTGTAGTGTCCTGGGGGCATGTGGTCACCTTTTGCGACCTTCTGACAAGTAAATTGAATGGGGAGCCAGATTCACTTAACGACGGTGTTACTAATGTTAACAACTTCAGTGATTCACTTAACAAATGTGCTAAGTAATAAAATGGGGCCAAACTCACTTAACACATTTCTCACTTAACAACATTCATTTTGGCCTCAGTTGTGGTCGCAAGTTGAGGACTACCTGTATCTTAATTTTTTTCTGTACATTAATTTTCCATATCTGCATTACCTTCACTAATCAAACTACAGAAAGGAAACATGGTTCAATAATGTGAACCTCACTAGATATTTGGAAGGGAAATCATTTCCCTTCTCCTTTGTCAGTAGACTCTTTAGGTTTGATTTATTTTTCTCCTCTATTTTTTTTTAAATGTTTGCTTTTATCACAACTGCTGCTGGCATAGCTAGTGTAAGGCAGAAGGTTTGGGACAGATTGTCAGCCAAAAGGAGAAGCGTCAGTTATCATATGGAGGTGGTAAACAATTTTGGAATATCTTGTTTAAGAGAGAAAAGTACAGATGAGTTAAAAAAAAATCCAAAACCGCTATCGGGCATTTTCTGCTGATCTTTTGTTCTACTGTTTGTAGAATCTGTTCTGGGGGCTGCTAATTGCCTGGTATCTAATTGGCATGTTCTCACCCTCTTTTCTATATATTCTCGCTCAGTAACAGAATAATAGAATAACAAGAGTTGGAAGGCCCCTTGGAGGTCTTCTAGTTCAACCCCCTGCTCAAGGAAACAGGAAACCCTATATCCGTGATGGTGAACCTATGGCACACGTGCCACAGGTGGCACGTGGAACCATATCTGTGGGCACATGAGTGTTGCCCTAGCTCAGCTCTAGCATGCATGCATGCGCCAAACACCTGATATTTGGCCCTTACGGGCCCACTGGAAGTCAAGAAATGGGCTGCTTCCGGCCTCCGGGGGTGGGAGAGGCAGTTTTTGCCCTCCCCAGGCTCCAAGAAAGCCTCTAGAGCCTGGGGAGGGTGAAAAATGGGCCTACCGGGCCCATCATGCCAACACGTGCCAAAAGTGGGGGGAAGTGCGAGGGGGTCATGCACGCTTGTGTGGGGGCGGAGGGGCATTGAATTATGGGTGTGGGCACACACACACACAAACCCCCCGCGCTCCCCCCACTTTTGGCACGCGACGGCAAAAAGGTTAGCCATCACTGCCCTACATCATTTCATTCCACTGATTAAATGTTCTAACTGTAATTTCCTCCCAAGCCTTATCTCAGTTTGTTTTGCCATAACAATTACCTGTGTTTCAGGCCTGGTTATTACTTTGGCGGCAGCAGGTTTTGTCACTGGGCTGCGTTTAGTTTTGAGTTGCTCATGTGGTAAATATTTATTGTGAGAGGGAAAGAAATGGGTAGAATGGAGGCAGGTTAGTATCTCTCCAACAACAGACTTTTCATTCTACCATTTGTTATCACAGGAGCCTTCTAGATATTGAGAAATATTGACGGGAGGAAAAAAAAAGGGGGGGTAAGCTTATCTTGTGCTGGCCTATGTGGTGAGGTCCCTTTGATAGGTGTACTTTGTTTGCTTGTTTTTCGGCTGGGCTGGGCTTCCCATTAGCTTTGTTGGTTGGGATCATTTGTCATCGCTAATTGTTTCTCACTGGAAACCATTTTGAACTTCCATTCACATTCTTCTGTTGTTATCATACTGCAGTAGCAGAAGACGTCATTTGCAGTGGGAGTATTTTCTAATATCCACGATTATCAGTTCAGCAGTTCAAATTTCGCCAGGCTCAAGGTTGACTCAGCCTTCCATCCTTCTGAGGTCGGTAAAATGAGGACCCAGATTGTTGGGGACAATAGGCTGTTTCTGTAAACTGCTTAGAGAGGGCTGTAAAGCACTATGAAGTGGTATATAAGTCTAAGTGCTATTGCTATTACCTTAAAAAAAAAAATCCCACCCATAGGCTTCTGATAGGGTGTGGGAGAAAAGAGTTACACTATTTTATTGTGGGATTTTCAAGTTCTGGGAGAAACAATTTCTTCTCCTCCTTATAGATGTCTATTAAAAAAAATATATTGATGGATTGGAAATAGCATTTACCAACTCCTTTCACCATATCCAAGCCAGAGGTGGGTTTCAGCAGGTTCTGATCAGTTCTGGAGAACCGGTAGCAGAAATTTTGAGTAGTTCGGAGAACTGGTAAATACCACTTCTGACTGGACCCACCCCCATCTATTCTCTGCCTCCCGAGTCCCAGCTGATCGGGAGGAAATGGGGATTTTGCAGTAAACTTCCCTTGGATTGGGGAGGGAATGGAGATTTTACAGTATCCCTCCCCTGCCACGCCCATCAAGCCATGCCATGCCACACCCACCAAGTCACACCCACAGAACCGGTAGTAAAAAAATTTGAAACCTACCACTGATTCATGCCATTGAGTGTGATCGGCTTTCCTTTTCATTTGTTAGAATTAAAACAGAGAAGTATGGAGAAGTGCTGCCCCTCAGAGGAAGCAGCAGACAAGTTGGGGGTTAGCATTAGTTTTTAGCCTGGTCCTCAAGAGTATCTGATCCCTCTGATCTTGGACCTCTGTATGTCTTAATTTGCCCAAAGTCTAAAACTCTGATATGTAAGGCTGCTAAGAAAACAAAAATCGGCTAGATAAAAATGCATTGTTTTCTTTTCCTGGAATGTTGAAGATGGTGAAAATGATTATTTTTAAAAAATTATGTATGTAAAGAGTTTCATTTCAATATTCCACCTTCTCCAAATAGCTTTCAGCACATTCTCTCGTTTTTTTCCTGATCACAACTGTAACTTTGGGCAAGTCTGCAGATTAGAACAGATCGTGATGTGAAGTTAGTTCCAATTGATCACAAGATGACGAATGGTATGCTTGAATGCATTCAAAGAATGGAGGTTGAGAAACAGACAGTATAGAGTGAACTAGCTTGACCCAGAGGAAGTTGTCCTCTTCCTTAATGTGATTTCTACTTGAAGAAAAGGTAGCAAGTCCCATTTCTATTTGGTCTTTGACCTTAAATAAATCTTGCTAGAAAGATTCTTTATATAAAGGAGCTTCACTCATGTGATCCCCCATTTATAATTGCTGCCTAACAGTGCAACAAGCTAATAAAAGCTTTACTGTGTGATCTATGCAGATCCTTTTTACTATCCCTATAGAAAACAGAAAAAGGTTTCAACAATACACACACATAAACCAACAATAACCCCTCCCCCCCTTATTTGAACATGGTAGTTCTAAAAACCGATAACTATTCAAAATCTGATTGAGGGGAATGTAAGCTTCCGTCATCTACACGAGGCCCGATAATGTACAAATGAGATGTTATCAGCTATATAAAAATGTATAACATTCCGGTCATACATTCATCTTAAATATTAACAGAAGCAAAAATGGGAAAAAATAATATTGCTTGTAGGTCTGAATTATTCAGGTCCAAAGTAAATTTAATGGTGCTTTTTAATTAGTCTCACCATATGAAAGCACTGAAGCTCCTTAATTACACATACTTGCTCACAGAAAGATACACAGTGATAGAAATAGTAGAGACTAGATACTGAAAGATGTAGCCTTAATTTGTCCCATTAGCATGGATGAGAAGGCCACCAGTAGAATTCTGCAGGCACACAAGTCCGTAAAGAGGTCCCAGCTTCCTACAAAGCAGAATAATTGAATGACTAGAAAGATAATAGTCTCATCAAGGCCTCAACCTAGTTAAATACAGCATCCCTAACCCTGTTTGCTGTGCTGGTGAAGGAGAGCTTTGCAACCATTTCAAGAAGAAAACTCCAGTGCCACAAATGAATGACTTCTATCTTTAAGATATCCTTAGAGGTAGTTAGAATTTGCTTCCTATAATATTTAGGAGTAGTTAGAATCTGCTTCTCTATATTTTTCACGCAGAAGGTTACCTATCATTATGCTCACTTGATTCTTTTCCTTCTTCCAGAAACATTTCTATTTTGGATAATGCACCGGACACAAATTCCTTGTGTGTGTCCAATCACACTTGGCCAATAAAGAGTACTTCTTTTTCATTATTTGGGAATCAACTAAAGCTTCCTACTTTCAGCAGCCATTTGGATGTTTCTGTCCTCACATAGGTTATATTAAATTCTGTCTTATTGGGTTTGACCCCAAAGTTCTGTCTCTTTCTCTGTAGGTGCCATGGCTGCAGGCCATTTATGCTGTTCTGGGTGCAATTGTATTTACAATGGTAAGTCAGCATTGCTTGTGTTGCTTAGTCCTGTCAATGGATATGGGTCGTCATTTTGCAGAGGGAGGGGCAGCAAAGGGTGAAAGTGGGCTTGGTGATAATGCAAAGTGGTTGGAGTTACATCATGGACATGGATGAGGAGGTTCTGTTTTAGGTGACTTGTCAAGTAGATTTTTTTTAAACATCGTGAAGCCTATTTTAATGTACATGTTATCCCTTCAAAGTGATGGGGAATTAATCTGGGGATGCTGTCAGAGAGGCTCTGACAGCTTGAAATGTGTGGCTTAGGGGCATTCTATATCCCTAGGGTGGAAGATTTATGGAGATTCTCAGTCCTCCTGGTCATGATTGTCCCAAAGGTGCTTTTTCAAAAGGCAACTGGACTTTGTTTTTTTCCTTGAAAGCGTTTCACTTCTCACCCAAGAAGCTTCTTCAGTTCTTCAGTCCTTTAAGTCAGCAACTTAAAGAAAGAAAAGTCCAATTTGAAAAAGCACCTTTGGGACTTAAGGCTCTGAGGTCTGTCCATATTTGGATTAAAAGTAGTGAGATCTGCATGTCCCTTTTATGATATTACAATAATCTTATAGAAATTAGGTAAAATATTTTCATCATTCCTCAACTGCCTTCAAATGGAAGATGAAGTCCTTGGGCAATGCCGTTCTTCAGTTTAAGAATCTGAAACAGAGTAAAGCATCCCAAAACATGCAAGCCAAGGAAATCTAAAACAATATAGGCTACAATGTGCCATAGACATAAGGGGATTGTGGAAAGTATACTGTGTCAATGATCCGTTTCAAGCAAGCTGTTCCCAAAATACGAATCTGTGGGTGGAAAGTAGGCTCAGCCTGATTTTTATCCCCATAAAAAGCCAATCTCCTCTCCTAGTCATGTTTTATTGCTTGGCTTTCTATACCAATGCAAAACAACCAGAAATGTGAACTATCGTCAGGTGGATGAATGAATGAATGGTCTCAATAAAGCCATCAACCTTTTTTTTTTAAGGCACATGCTAGAAGCTTGTAGGCCACATACATGTATTGAAGGGATGGATAACAAGTACATTCATGGGAGAAGACTGGCTGTATAGACTTTGCCCCTTCCCTATTCTGGGCTCTGCCATGCTGAGAGAATGTGACATAGTCAAAGACCAAAGGAAAAGGCAATGAGGCAGTGAAAATGTTGTAGGCTGGTCTCACATCAGACCCTCTTCCATGTACCATTTCCCTGTCCACTATTATATTCTAAGGGCAGATTCAGCCCACTGGGTCAGCAGTGTTTTCAGCTCAACAGCTGGCAGCCCTATTTCTTTGTTCAGTAAGCCATCTGATAGCAATGAACCTCCTTATTTGAGATACATGCCTTTTGTGTGCTAGAACATTTCTCTCTTTTTGTCAGGGTTCCTGAAAAATCTGGTTTTCTTCTCTCTCTCTTTTTTTGGCCCCAAACCTCCCTCAGTTTCCATTTATCTTCTCTGCTCCTGATTCTGGACCTTTGAATGTGGTTCTTACGCAAATACTCAGCGATAGGAGAGATATACACATATCAGCTAAATGGGCCAGTGCCTTGAGCCAACAAGGTTATCGGGCCTATTCCTGTAATCCTGTTAACAATACTGGAATAAACCAGTTTACTACTTCCAATTCCAAACAAAGAAAAGCTGTTCTCCTTGCTTTCTGATCATGTCACTTTGCACCTTTGATAACCTAGGATTGCTCATGGCACTAAACCACAAATATGAATGGCGAGTCCTGCCAAAATCCTTCTTTAATGAGGATTTTAGGAAACAATCATGAAGCAAAGAGAATGGAAAATAACAACAACAGCAACAACAACACATCAAGAAATTGCAGCTTTCTGTAATAACACCAGTGGAACTGCAAAAAACTGTGCTACTCGGAACATTGTATATTTTAAGAAGATACTTGGTTGATACCTAGGATGCTGGCAGCAACCCGCATCAGCCATTAGCACCAGTCAATGGTATTTGTGACACATTTTTAAATGTCCAGTTGACTGAGTTTCATGTTTAATGAATAAAAGAGATAATAATAATAATAGAAAATTAGCTTGAGCCTCGCCTGGGATGGTGTTTGAATGATGCTAAAATACAATTTGGAGTTAAAGCTGCCTCATATATCATCTGGGATGAAGCAGCAACAAGGTATACAGTATAAACGATTTCCAGGGCATGTTTTTGCAGCAGTTTGGTATTGTGGTTAAGGCACCAGGTTGGAAACTGGGAGACTTGTGAATTCTAGTCCTATCTTAGGCACAAAAATGACCTTGGGCCAGTCCCTCTGTCTAAGCTCTAGCAGGCAGGTAAAGGCAAACCACTCCCAAAATCTTGCCAAGAAAACTCAGGGATGCAGCCTGGCAGTTGCTAGGAATCAAAGCTGATTTAAAGGGACCAAAACTTTAAAAAAAAAAAAAAAAGGAGCGTTCAGTGGGAAAAGTAGGTGTCTGAAATTAAATCATCTAAGTTTGATACAATTAATACCACTTCATTTGTAATTGTGGAACAAGCAGTGCCACTTCATGAAGCTTGTATGGATGTGACAATAATCAACCCACAGATTCATTTCTATCTTGAATTTTAATCTAGTCCAGATGAATCCTCAGGAGCCAACTTTATGCCACTTCTGAAAACTATTGGAAAAGAAAAGGAGACTGTCATATCTTCTACCCCATTAGTTTATTACAAGGAAAAGTAGAACAGTATCGTGTTTCCCTGAAAATAAGACCCTGTCTTATCTTTTTTTGAACCCTGAAATAAGCGCTTGGCCTTATTGCCATGCCCTCAAAAGCCCAATTGGGCTTATTATCAGGGGATGTCTTATTTTGGGGGAAACAGGGTAGATGTCCCCAGCTGGGATCCCAAAGAAAAATTAGGATGTAAATCTAGTGAATAGTCTACCCATTTTTTTTGTTTTAATATTTAAATTCTAACCTGCCAATAAATATGGATCAGTCATAGTGCGTGGTTTGATTTTATTTAGCATATTGTGTGCATTTAGCCACTGGCTTTTTTCGACAAACCACAATAAAACTAAGCCTAGTTCAACCAAGCTAGGGAAATCAGGACACATCTACTGGACTGTATGATTCCTTTTCCATGTTCTTGCTCTGTCATTGAACATACTGGAGCTCCAGTTTGCCTATGGCTGGAAAAGATCCTCAATTTATAATCCAAGCCAAGGGAACCTCCATAGTGAAGAGCAGAGTTGGGTAGGAGAAGCTGAATATTCACGGATGTGAAGAGTGGTGGAATTCAGCTGGTTTGGGCAGGTTTAGGGGAACCAGTTGTTAAAATTCTGGCTGGCCCATGACTGAATCCCACCACTGGATGTGAATCTAGCTGCACTTCCAAGAGAAGTATCTGGGAACATCCATGCACAGGACTATAGGTTTCGCACACATTTTTTTTTCATACATCTCTGCCAATTCTTTTCTTCTTACTTAAATTATGGGATTGGGGATTGGGGAACCAACAACCTTCTAATTTTCTCCATCCAACGCCTTGGACACCAAAAGATTGCATTTTAATCACTGTCTGTGTTTGCTTTTTTCCTCCTTAGTTCTTGGCCTTTGATACTCAGCTCCTGATGGGGAACCGTCGCTATGCCATGAGTCCAGAGGAATACATCTTTGGAGCCCTCAACATATACCTGGACATCATCTACATATTTTCTTTTCTCCTGCAGATCTTTGGAAGCAGTCGAGACTGAGCAGTCAAGGCTGAGCCTCTAGGCCCTGTGTCTGATAAAACAGAAATATATTTAGAAAGAGAAAGAGAGAGATTTATAATAATACAACAAGCAAGAAAGGAGAGAGGAAAGAGAAATAACCTCTCAGTCCTTTAGCGAGCTTTATTGCGTCAAGTGAGCATTTGCTCACCCACTGGTCTACTTGAGCTCCCGATGCAGCCATGTGTGTATGTGTGTGCGTGTGCGAGCGTACACGTATGTGTGTGTGTGTGTGTGTGTGTGTGTGTGTATTTATATACACATGCTCTTTGGGTAAACTGGTATATATGCTAGTCTTTCCCTTGCTTTCATCTGCTTTCAATATGTATATTGAAATTAGTGTAGCAATAGCGGAAAGAGCACTGAGGAGAAAAAAAAATACCATTGATTTTAACTTAAAACCGAACAAATGAAGAAATGAAATAGTCAGAAACTTAAGTTTGCTATATCCAAAGTGAGCAGGTTGTAAAAAAACCCGAAAATTTATGTGAAGTTCATTTTGTATGATGCGAATTGTTTCAAATTTCAGAGTTCTGGCACAATCCTAGTCTGCATATTGTTGTTTCTACTTATATCTGCCCCCACAAAGATTAGTAGTAGATTATATACATACATACATACATACATACATACATACATACATACATACATATATATATATATGGTTCTAGGATATTTTTTCAGCCAACCGAATAACAAGATTTTATCTGCTGAAATTTCTTGGTGTTTTTTAGGGGCCTTCATGTTGGCTATACCGTTGAGGCACCCCTGCTGAAATCATTTTATCTGGCCTACCCATTTAATTTGCCAATTTCTAGTTGAGGATCTCTTTCCAAAAAAAAAAAAATCAGTTATTTTGCATATTTTTGAACCTCATAAAAATGATCTTTGTGGTCTTGCTTAACCAAGGACAATGTTGGAGCTGGTTATGCTCTGGTCCCAATCACTGGTAGAACCACTGTTTGCTTTCCTTGCACGTGTGCTTCTGCTATATCATGTCTTCCACTTGTCCTTGCTCTATCCCCACCCAAACGTAAGTTCCTTGGGACATTGGTGGTAGTGCAGAGGAGATCTTTTCAGGAGCTTATCAGAGGCCAGAAGATGACAAGGCAATCAGCAAATAAGAGAACCATCACTGACTTGAGCACATTCTTATTATCCCATTATTTTGTGAGTGGGTATTGAGTGGGCTTTATAGAAGGAACGCACCTTATGGCTGTTTCATACATATTGTACATAATGAAATCTAAAGAGGATTTATGAAAAGGATTTATTCATTCCCTGCAAGAGTCTTCGATAACTTTGCACTCTCCCCATAATAATCCTTTAGACAGAAGACGAAGGGACATAGATGGCAACCTTACTTCTCCTTTAAGACATTTATGTAACCCTGATCACTTTTACCCATTAAAAAGTATCTTGCTACTTGTCCCGTGCAATGGTCCAGAGCTACTTTTTCTACTTTTGTGTAATCATCCAGGCCTAAAAACGTAACTTGCAAGTTGTCACTTGAAGTGATCCTACTATATTTACTTAGAGATGATGAATGACTGGGCAGCAGCAAACAACCTTTTCTAGAATTTAGGACTGTAAAAAATATATTCGCAGTGCAATGGCATCATTTGTCAAAAACACTGTTCTCCTTCTTCATGGGGGTGCTTTCTAAAAAATGTAAAATAGTGAGAGATGGTTTAGAATTTTTGTTTTGTTTTTTTTTTAAAAAGACCCAAACCATGCTTTTCTGACATATTTTGGCACTATAGTTCAGATGGCTCATCGCTGGTTGTTAAGAAAACTACTAAAATTGAAAGCAAATGGCCTGGGGGGGGGGAATGGAGTCCCTCTGCAGCCTGCCATAGGTTACCCCACTCCTCTCTCAAATATTTTCTGGTTAAATGACAAAGCTGATACTTGGCTTTGGTTTGGGTGGATGTTCTAGGTAGCAGTCTTCCCCAATTTGGAGCCTTTGAGTCAGTGGTGGGTTGTCCCCGGTTCGGACCGGTTCTATAGAACTGGTAGTAAAACTGGCAGGAGGCTCCGCCCATCGACCCCAATGTCATCAGGAAACGTGCACATGCGAGAGAAGCAAGCGCGCGCACACGGCCCCATTGCGAACTGGTAGTAAAGGTAAGTAGAACCCATCCCTGCTTTGAGTTGTATTTATCTAGACTCCTATCCTCCCCAGCACGATAGATGGGCATTGGTATCCCATGAATCTGGAGAGCACCAGGTACAATAAGATTATTTGGAATGATTTTACAACAATAATACTGGGTGTTCTTCAGTGGGCTGAGATAACAAGAGAAACACGTGGTTGAGAAAGCTGAATTAAGGTCTCCTTTACCACCTGGATCTGTAGACAGATGCACTGTATGGGATGATGCGGTGCCTAGTTCATGATTTGCTCACTGGGTTGCGCTTTTCATTTTAGAACATCCTCCTTAGCCTCCAAGAATCTCTGCGCACGAGGCAGAGCTCACCAGCAGCCTGTTCATCCAAGCCGTGTTCAGTCAGAATACTTGCTTAGCGTTCCCGGTGTTTATAGAATATTGTGTTCCCAGGTTGCTCAGAGTTATTCGAGCAGGACATTCTGTCCCAGGTTAATGTATGCCTTTGGTTGCATTGCTTGAGTGCATCAGGTCCTGGTGCAGACACATTAAGTTGCTTCAGCTAACCCACTCCCTGCACAAGGCTGATTTGAAGACTGGAATGAGCTCGTGTTTGAAGTCTCCATCAGAGCTCTCCATGCCAAGTAGGGAAGCGTGCCAATGCTCCCTGCTCTAGAAAAATTATTCCCTGGTGGCTAGGTGGCCAGACTCAGGAAACTACACGTGGGGTGGGGGTGGGGGGTAGAGAGATACCAGAGCTGAAGTTAGCAATTAGCCATCCCCTCCCAAATTTCAGAAGCTATAAAAATAATGATAAATGATGGCTGTGAGGTGTCAGTTGGATTGAAGAGATGAAGGGTCTTGTCTTCAAAGAGCCTTTAGCAAAAAAAAAAGGGGGGGTAATTGTAACCAGGAGTCTTTAGAGCAGAGGGATTTGGGGGGGAGGATGGGAGGGAAGCAGGGGATGAGTTAAGAGGACTTTTATTGCTAACCAGAGGGCAATCTCAGTTTGGAAAGGCAGGGCGATGACTTGTTTTATGTGCCACCTCCCACCTCTGCATGTCTCCAGGCTACAGTCCAAATGAACTCAAGAGAGTACCCAGAGTATCTTTCCATCTCCATTGGGCTCTTAATGTTCCTCATTTGGAAATCAACCAGTTATTTGCTTACTGTGGGCTGAAGGCTAAGACCAGCAGCCTGAAACTATTATTTAAAAGGCGATGCTTCCAGCTGATAGGGGTGGTTTATCTGAGATCTCCCTGAGAACAGAGAAGGGAATGCGTCATCGGGCGATCTGTGGCAATTCTGGCCCATGAAGAAAAGAGGATTTCGCCAGCAAGGATCCAAATCTCTGGTCCCGAGTACCATCCAGTTGCAGCTGCTCTTCAAGCACTCCTGCCTCTGCCATCCTTGTACATCAAGCAATTGGCCAGTTAATGCCATGGCAGAACAGAAAGAGGAAATTGCCATGCGCCTACTAACAAAGGCTCGTTTTGCGCCCCCCCCCTTTTTTTTTACTTTTCTACACAATTTGTGTAATTTTATGTTTCAAAGCCAGGCTGGAAGGTTGAAGATCAAAAGCATCTGCATAATAAACAGAGGAACCAGTGTGACTTTGCAAAAGCAAACAAGCACAGCCAGTTTAGGGATGGAAGAAATGGTCCATCCTGATATTCTGCCATGGATATAAATTCATTCCTAGGAAATGTAAGAGAGGCCGTACAGGTGTGAAGAATTCTGTATATAGCAATAACACTTAGACTTATATACCACTTCACAGGGCTTTATAGCCCTCTCTAAGCAGTTTACAGAGTCAGCCTGTTGCCCCCAACAATCTGGGACCTCAGTTTACCAACCTCGTAAGGATGAAAGGCTGAGTGAACCTTGAGCCAGTCAGGATTGAACTCCTGGCAGTTGGCATAGTAAGCCTGCAATACTGCATTCTAACCACTGCACCACCACGGCTCATAGCCAAGTCTATTTGCCTTTATGATGTGATTCTCAAATGTTTGGCCACAATTAAACATGTGATTTATTATTAAATGAATCAAGACTCAGCAAAGGTGATAACTGATTACTACTGAAGAAGGAGGGGCACATCTGTTGCTCCAAAGGGCTTGTCTTATCTCATACTTTTCAACCAAATTTTGCCTCCAAGCCCCTAGAACAGAGGTGGGGAATTATGGCCCCTTTATGACTTGTAGACTTCAACTCCCAGAATTCCTGAGACAGCCATACTGGAAAATATACATTATGAACCTGCTAATGATTTTGGATACTTACCTTCTAAATGGAGCCTGACTGGCGTAGGAGGCTAATGCTTCCTACTAAGGCAGCATTTAACATCCAGCTGCCTGCAATTACTGTGAGTTCTAATCTCACCAGGCTCAAGGTTGACTCAGCCTTCCATCCTTTCTAAGGTGGGTAAAATGAGGACCCGGTTTGTGGGGGCAATAAGTTGACTGTATAAATATACAAAAGTATGAAGGCTATTGCTTAACGCATTGTAAGCTGCCCTGAGTCTCCAGAGAAGGGCGGCATATAAATAAAAAATAAAAAAATAAAAAAAATAAATACCTCACATCTATCGGAAAACTATTGAGTTCCATAGAAGACAACAGCAGAACAGGAATCATGTGTAACTCTTTTCTCTGAAGGCAGGGAATGAGGTCCAAAATGATATGCCTTGCATTTGAAAGGATCTTTGAAAGGTAACGATTTACAGATTTAGTACATCAAACACCCCTCCAAACACACATTATCCTCAAACCTATCTACTTTTGCTGGGGGAAATGGCCACTGAACCTGTACTTTAGGATTTACTAGATTTTTGGTAGTACTCAAAAACTGGGCATGTCTAAACAACTGGAGATCTAAAAGGGCTCAATCAGTAGATGTGGAAAGAGCCCTTTAGAATAAAAATGTGCATTAAAACAATGGCTTTATTCTGCAGAAAGTCTGCCTATATAGTTGCTAAGAATTCAGCAAAATGATGGCACATAACAGTAGCATCCTCAAGGAATTATCTATTTCTCTCAGGAGCAAGTTTAAACATAGCCATTCAGACAAGACACAGTATTTTGTCTTTTTAAAATTATTATTATTCCCAGAGACACTTCCAGTACTGAACTTACATTTCATTCACATGAAAAGGGGCGTGCGCCGCCAACTGATTTTTGGGCCTTCTGGGCCCACCAGAAGTCAGGAAACACACTGTTTCTGGCCTCCAGAGGCCCTCTGGAGGGGTGGGGAAGGCCGTTTTCACCCTTCCCATGCTCCTAGAAAGGCTCTGGAGCCTGGGGAGAGCAAAAAACAGGCCTACTGGGCCCACCATGCCATCACGTGCCAAAAGTGGGGGAGCATGGGCGGAGCGGGGCGCATAGAATTATGGATGTGAGCAGGCGTGTGTGTGACCCCACCGTGCTCCCCCTGCTTTTGGCACGCGATGGCAAAAAGGTTAGCCATCACTGCCTTAAGAGCTTTTACAAAACTCCCAAGAAAAAAACTTGCAAAAGCTCAGACTTTTTGCAGTGAATGTCCGACTTGATGCTTAAGACACAAAGGTCTAGGGTTCCTTAGAGGGGAAGCTTTGGTTTTGGTGCCTGAGAAGGCTAACCTTTTCTCATAAGCCCAGCATCTGAGGGCATCCAATTAAGCTCACTTACAGGAAATGAAGATTTAAGAAAAGGAAGGCCTTTTGACATTTTCTGTGGAGAAGAGGGTTGCGTGTTTTAAAAGTGGCTTTAGGCATATGTAAGAACCAAAGGTGCGTTTCAGCAGATTCTGAGCAGTTCTGGAGAACCGGTAGCGGAAATTTTGAGTAGTTTGGAGAACCGGTAAATACCACCTTTGACTGGCCCCACCCCCATCTATTCTCTCCCTCCCGAGTCCCAGCTGATTGGGAGGAAATGGGGATTTTGCAGTAACCTTCCCCTGGAGTGGGATGGGAATGGAGATTTTACAGTATCCTTCCCCTGCCATGCCTACCAAGCTAAGCCCACCAAGCCACACCCACAGAACCGGTAGTAAAAAAAAATTTGAAACCCACCACTGGTAATAATTCCATTGAAGTTGGTGGGTTGCACTGTCATATAGAACATTTTTTTTAGTGAGTTGTTCCTCCCATTTTCCCATTTGCACATTTGGGTTTTTTTTTTTACAGACTCTACACAAAAGTACATACGCATCTTGCTGTGCAGCTCCATCTTAACATTTCTTATATGTGTATGTTGTCATCCCCCCCCAGACAACTCTTAAGTAGCAGCCATGAGGGTCAACTTTCATTTTATACACACAATGACACTGTGAAGTGGGTTGAGCAGAGAAAAAGTAGTTACATGGCTGAGCCTGAGGCTTTGGTCTCAATTCAGCCCCTTAGTCACTGTATTATACTGACCCCTATGGCACATTAATCATCCACGACCTGGAGATAGGCTATGTTGATGGACTGTGTTAGAAGGCAGCAACTTTTTGATGGTCTGAGATCACATTTCCTTCCTTCCTTCCTTCCTTCCTTCCTTCCTTCCTTCCTTCCTTCCTTCCTCCCTCCCTCCGTCCCTCCCTCCCTCCCTCCCTTTGCCAAGAATGCAGTAAATGAAGCAAGAAAGCTAAAATGGCAGGGAATAGGATTTCTGGAGATCTCTGGAAGATGGGAGAATTTGGGATTTTCTTCTCAGCCATGTTAAGCCACATTATGGTTTACACTTACAGCTATGGAGAGTTTCCTATCTCAAATTGGCAGGAAATTCTGTTCGGTGACTCTATAAGTTGCCAGAAAGTGATTTGCCCACTCTTTCCCTAGTTCTGTAATACATACTTAATAGTAATTTAAAACGGAATCTAAAACATGATGCTTATTGGTGTGCAACTTCACCCAATCTTTTCCCATTATCTTCTTTTAAACTAGCTATTCTATTTTTATTTTTTATTTTATTTTTAATTGTTCTTATTGTTTATATTATGTGTTTTTTAATTCCGGCTGTACACCACCCTGAGTCCTCAGGGAGAAGGGCGGTCTATAAATTTAATATAAATAAATAAATAAATAAATAAATAAAGCACCATAGCAGCCAGGATCACATTTCAGTGTTGTTCTGAAGCACACAGTGTTCAGCTTATTCTTGCACAGTGTGTTCCTGGTTACAGTTCACAGCCGTCTATATGTACATACGTACATAAGTACGTATGCGTGTGTGTGTGTGTACGTGTGTGTGAAATAAACCAAACATGCTTGAAATGAAAGTTAGGAAAGTATACAGTCACTGCCCCCTTGTGTCTTTTTTCCCCCAAATTTACCAGAGCTGTTTCCTTCCGTGCACCTGGTTTGGTTGTTGCAATCTTCTGTGGACAACTAATTCTCTATTCAGTAGCTAAACCTTTGCTGCAATTTCAAGTGAAGTGAACAGCGAACGATCTGGTCATCCAGCTCTCACTGTGGTGAGACGCAGCGATGGCAATCACCCGAACGATGCTTGGGAATGGCTTCTCATCAGAATCTCATCTAATGAGGAGATGAAGGATTGAGATTTTGATTCAGCAGGTACTCCATAGGTTTGGATTCTCCTTGCACGTCCAGCTATCTTTGCTTACCTTCGTCTTAGGAATGGAACGTAGTTAATTCAACTCTTTGATCTTGTTTTCAGTATGAAAATATTGCACTTTCTTCATTGGTGTGGCTAATCAAGTGTTGCAAAACAGCAACTGAGTTAAAGGCAGTGGTGAAATCTAAATTTTTTTACTACCGGTTCTGTGGGCGCAGCTTGGTGGGCGTGGTGTGGCTTGGTGGGCGTGGCAGGGGAAGGATACTGCAAAATCTCCATTCCCACCCCACTCTGGGGCCAGCCAGAGGTGGTATTTGCCAGTTCTCCGAACTGCTCAAAATTTCCATTACCCGTTCTCCAGAACCTGTCAGAATCTGCTGGATTTCACCCCTGGTTAAAGGGTTCTTCATTTGGGGACCAGGAAAGACCAAGGAGCACTTGCTAATTGCCAAAGTTCACTGTTTACGTGTGTGACAGACAATACAGTAGGAGATAATCTGAGATTGATCTCAATAGAGAATAAATGGTGATGTTTACTACTTTTGGCAGTTCTCCTTCCTTCCTTTCCTCTCTCTACTTCATGCATGCACATAATTTATTTATTTATTAATTTAATTTGTGTACCGCCCTTCTCCCAAATGGGACTCAGGGCGGTGAACAGCCAAAATTAAGATACATAAATACAAAAGTTAAGATAATTTAAAAATGCATTAAATCGATCGGCCTCCCAATTTAAAACCCCAAATCCTATAAAATTTAAAATCCCAGTAAAAAATTTATTTAGGCTAGGCCCGCTTGATGGAATAAAAATGTCTTCAGGGCCTTACGGAAGGTCCGGAGGTCCGGGATCAGTTGTATTCCGGGAGGTAGCTCATTCCACATGGCGGGTGCCCCCACTGAGAAGACTTCCCCTGGGGGCCGCCAGCCGGCATTGCTTGGCCGATGGCACCCTGAGGAGGCCCTCTCTGTGAGAGCGTATTGGCTGGTGGGAGGTTATCGGTAACAGCAGGCGGTCTCGTAGATACCCTGGCCCTAAGCCATGGAGCGCTTTGAAGGTGAGAACCAATACCTTGAAGTGCACCCAGAAGACCAACGGGAGCCAATGCAGCAATAATGAAGGAAGTACAGTCTTAGGACAGGGCGACTGTGGTAATAATGTCTCTGCTGGCCCCCAAGAAAGGTTTTTTCCCTGATGTAATGTTGATTGTAGATCAAAAGATTGTTATTTTCCCATGCTTCTTAAAAATCAAATTGATTAAAAATTAAATTTCAAATTAAATTTCAAATTAAAAATCAATTGTTTGCTATTTTGATTTGTTCCACTTAATTCGTTCTGTTTTGGTTATCAGGTAATACATGGGACTGTTCAAACAGAGGTTGGACTACTAGAACAATAAAACCAGGCTCCAAAATTATAACAATGAAGCATAATTCTTCTGCCCTGATGCATATATAATTAAGTTTTCTGAGTAGCAGCAGATTATTGGAAACTTTACTTAGTTACTGAAAGCTCCCTTTACTTGACGTTCCATTAAGGTTTGATCCATGCATCCCCTTAAACTGTATCAGATTGCTGCTATTAGTCTTAATCATCCACGATGGCATCCTATCTTTTGCCCAGGAAAGTTCTAGAAAAATCACACTAGCTTGTAAAATGCATGTATGTATGTATTGCATTTATATGCTGCCCGTCTCACTATCCAGAGCAACTCTGAGCTGCTTACAATAAAATCATAAACATAGAACATTAACAGGAATTAGATAAAAAGCTAGAAAACCAAGAGCAAGAGCAGTATGGTGGCAGAGTCTTTCCCATTAATCCACTAGTCATCTAGAACACGGGTGTCAAATTGTGTCCTGCGGGCCGGATGCGACATGCACTGACCACGCCCATCCCCGTGACAACGTGATCCCGCGAGTTTGGTATTTAGTGCTCTCATCAGGGCCCTAAGCCAACTGAAAGTGCCAGGTTTTAATGCCTATCCAGAAAGCCAAAAGGGTGGGGGCAGATCTCACCTCCAGCGGCAAGATATTTCAAAGTGAGGGGAACATGGTAGAAAAGGCTCTTCTCCTAGAGCAGGGCTGTCAAACTCCCAGCCAGCGGGCCAGATCTGTCACGTGCTGGCCACACTCACTCCCAGTTTAACGATGTTATGGAATGAAGAGATTGAGAAACATCCCATAGGGCAAACAGAATCAGATTAATTGCAATAGGTTCAGAGTCCGATTCATACCTGGAAGTCTGAACAACTTATGATTCTAAGACCTTAGTCTTTATACAGTTTCAAACAAAGGAAACTACTAACACAGCCATTTTAATTACTAGAAACATTTGTTACAAGCAATGGCATCTTCCTGATTACGAACTTCTTACATGTCTTGCCAAACATTCATAACTGTTCTGAAGATTACCGTACCATGTATTCAATATTATCTTTGTTGAATGAGACTTACTGTCTTATTTTGGCATCCTTGACATTGATAACCTTCAAACAGTATATTACCCAAGATATCGCTCCTCCTGACAAGCGAGAGGCCCTTTTTACAGAATGTTGCTTATACAGAGGAATTTGGCTGGCTCTTGTACTTATCTGCTGGATACATTTGGAAATGAATACTAGAAAGATATCCAGTGGTCATCTAGCTGGACCCGCATTTCCTATTTTAGCGAAGGGGGGAAAAGTCCCAATACATCACGTGACGCCGCCGTGACGACGTGAGTTTGACACTCCTAGGTCTAGGACCTAGACCAAACTTGCCAACTTTAAGACTTGTGGACTTAAAAGTCTTGCCCAGAATTCTCAGAATCCCATGGCCGGCTAGGGAATTCTGGGAGTTGAAATCCACAAGTCTTTGGAGACTCCTGTCCTAAACTCTGCTAGCTAAAACTCTTTAACAAACTGGGCCCATCACATGCTCCTTTTCCCAGTCTAATTCAGATTTTTTCTTAACCATTATGAAAGACAAGATATTGATAGCATTAATCAATGGATTTCAACATCAACTGCTTGAGCAACAGGTAGTAATGACTCAGATTTAATGACTCTAAAAGAATAATTGCAAGTATGCTAAGTATCTGTGGGTAACATTTGTGGACTAGTACTGACCTGGCTGTTGACTCACCTATGATGCTCTGAAAAGGTATCTTACTCCGAGGTATTTTGTGATATACAATCATTTTAATTCTACTCTATGGTTATCAAAGCAGATATTAATATTTTTGCTATAACAAAATATTATCTGCTTTCAGGAAATCATATCTGCTTCAGCAGTGTTTATTAATTAGGGGCAGTCTTGACTAAGAAGTCTGTAGGGAGGCTGCTTTGTATTTGCTAATATGTTATTGGGATGCCCACTGTGTAACTATTAGCCACAAAGCCCAAATAAGAATGGGTGGATCTGTCAATCTCTCCCCTCCCAATTTAAGATAATTTCTTCTCATTTGACATAAAATCTGATTCATCTTTATGCATGGTTCACAGCAAGGGTGGTATTCACTTTCCCTACAGGTTCGCAAACGTGAGCGTGCGCGTCCACTTCCGCGCATGTGCACAGCCTTCCGTCAGTGGTGGGTTTCAACTTTTTTTTACTACCGGTTCTATGGCCGTTGCTTGGTGGGCGTAGCAGGGGAAGGTTACTGTAAAATCTCCATTCCCTCCCCAATCCAGGGGAAGTTTACTGCAAAATCCCCATTTCCTCTTGATCAGCTGGGACTTGAGAGGCAGAGAATAGATGGGGGCGGGCCAGTCAGATTTTTTACTACCAGTTCTCCGAACTACTCAAAATTTCCGCTACCGGTTCTCTAGAACTGGTCAGAACCTGCTGAAACCCACCTCTGCCTTCTGTGCATGCGCTTTGCTCATGCGCACAGATTCCGCACATTCACCCGGGTTCAAAAACATCCCTAAATAGGACGGCATAGAGCTGGGGTGGGTAGGCAGGCCTACCTGCGATTTTCGCTACTGGTCCACCCAAATTGGTCCGAACCAGCTGAATACTACCTCTGGTTCACAGATGATATCTAGAGATATCATGCAATTTCCAATTTCTACTTACATCATCATGTTGAGATGATGCCTCTTTTACAATCATTTGCCTGCCAAGGTGAACAAAGTCATGTATTAGAAGAGCCAGGCAAAATAGTCTTAGAAACAAACATACGTTATCATCCATATCTAAATGTTCAATATCCAACCCTTAAGGATCTTTCCACAGATAGACAGACAAGCAACGAATCTTCAATCTGGGACCATGGATTCTGTGGTACTGTCCATGACTCACTGCTCTTAGTGTAGAACGAAATATTGTAGGAGTATAACCCTGTCAAGGAAGTTATAATAATGAGGTAGCCAGCTTTCTGGTGATCTGTTTTCAGCTTACTAAGCCATGCAAATAGATTCAGTCTCTTAGATTTTCATCATGACTTTTATTATACCAAAGGCAAGGCTGTATGGTGAGTCTCGCCCAGTTCCAGGTGTTAAGACTGCTACTTTATGGAGCTACCTGTGGTAGAACAATAATTTCTAGAACAAGACATATTTATACCGTAGATGAGGAAAACAATGATTGCAGTAATGATTTCCATGCCTTCTGATGCTTCAGCACTTTGAAGAACAAGCTAACTAGGGATTTATTATCCTTCAGCCAGGTGTATTTGTATTAATTCAGGCTTTCTGAACCTGAGCAATTCCTAAAGGAAGCTGAGTGATTGTCTGGAGAAGAATGGACAGGGTTCCTGGCAGAAGCATCATTACGCCTTTAAGGAAATGGTTTTGTATAATTTTCAGAGCTTGGATGAAATTATTGTTCTACCACAGGTAGCTCCATAAAGTAGCTGCCTTAACACCTGGAGCTGGGCGAGACTCACAATACAGCTTTGCCTTTTGTATAATAAAGTATATTACTGTTGCTGAGTGTAGAAATATGTTTAGGAAGATACTGTTTCTTTCAAGAAAGGTCCACATATTTAAAATGCTTATATTTTTTATAGCAGAATCTTGGACAGTGGACATTTTTCAAAAGTCATATTTTTTGATGTTGCACGCATGGTATTTTTATTGACCAAATATAGATAGCATTCTTTTCAACCCAATTTTTGTGACAAAAAGCTTGTATGTGTCTGTAAAACCTCTCTTATATATTTTGAAATAAATTTTCCTTATTGCTGCTGTTGTTGTTATTACTATTATCACTATTATTACTATTATATGGCATTGTTACATTAGCCAGGAGACTACAATGCTTATGCAGAGTAGACGTTTGGCTGCCAATTTACTAGCTCTGTTGTGGTACACACTTGCTCATGCACTTCCCAAGATATACCACAGGAAGGCAAGCTAGCGTCACAGCAGAAAGAATGACCAGAGGCTCTTCCTGCAGCAGCATCCAAGCCCCCGCTCCCTACACCAGAGCTGCCTTGCAAACAGGCATCACAAATGAGAAGGTTCAAAGCTGGCAGGAATCTGCCTGCCTGCATAGAGCTTGTCTCTTCACCAAAGTGGTACCTATTTATCTACTCGCATTGACCATACTTTCAAAGTACCGGTATTAGGTGGGCAGAACCTGAGGCAAGTGGCAGGAGCTCACCCCGTCACAGTGCTAGGACTCGAACTGCTAGAGCAGTGACCATCTCCAGCATCATTAAGCTACTGAGTCACCACATCTCCAATTTTCCCTATTATGATGTATATGTGTATATTTCTTCTGCATGTATTTCTGCAATATTATTATTGTATATTTTGAGAGGAGGGCTTAAAAAATGACTTAGAAAGGTAACAAAACTGAAGAACAGCCTCATTTTGGTTTATTGTAAAGATCTGAGAAATTTGAGTCAGATACATTCTTATTAAAAGATAAACCAATTTTTCCCCAATCTGTATGACTGGGTTTCTTGAAAATTCCTGAAATAAAGATTCCTTTCTCCTCAAAGAGATGGTTAGACAAAAGAAAGTTGCCTGCCTCCATTACTACAATCTCAGCAAATCAAAGACATTTTAAAAACAAATTATTTGCTGAAAAACTAGTGTTCTTTTCTTAAATTAAAAAAAAAAACCTTTCAAAGCAGTGCTTGGTGTATTAATGGACATTGAATGATCTACAGTTTGAAATCTATCCAGATTCTGAGCAGGCTACCTCTGAGTTTGAAAACATCAGCCAAATGCTGCCACCTGCAGGACTGGGAAATCAGATGACAAGAGGAAATAACATCATAAGAGAAGTATGGTAAAAGCAAGGTATTTCCATACTCTTGCCAAGAGAACAGTATGAGTATTTCCATATACTCACCAACTGAATTCTCATCTTAAATATATCTTCATCCATTCCTGGGCAACCTTCCAGAGGAATCTTGTCTCCACTGGTCAAGTTCCTCTAAAAAGGTGAAAACCAGTTTTACTAAATTTTCATATCCACCTTAATATTTATTTATTTATTTATTGGTTTGATTTATATGCCACCCTTCTCTGGAGACTCAGGGTGGCTTACAATACGTTAAGCAATAGCCTTCATACTTTTGTATATACCTGCTTAGTAGGGCTTTTGCCCCCCCCCCCCCCCCAGCGGTGTTCTTTTTTTTTATACAAAGTCAGTTTATTGCCCCCACAATGCAGGTCCTCATTTTACCTACCTCGGAAGGATGGAAGGCTGAGTCAACCTTGAGCCTGGTGAGATTTGAACTCGCAGTAATTGCAGGCAGCTGGATGTTAAATGCTGCCTTAATAGGAGGCATTAGCCTGCTACACCACTCAGGCTCTTTTTAGGGCAAATTCATACCATTGCAGAGAATAAATGACGCGGGGAATCTGGTATGCAGTCCAGAACTAAACTCCAATGCAGCCATGAAGGACAGGGACTGTAATAAATAAGAATACAGAATAACAAGAGTTGGAAGGGACCTTGGAGGTCTTCTAGTCCAACCCCCTGCTCAAGCAGGAGATCCTATATTATTTCTGGACAAATGGCTGTCCAATCTATTCTTAAAAATCTTCAGTTAAAGAGTATCCACAATTAATGCTGGAAACTAATGAAACTAATAAAACAGCCCTTGAGCATTTTAGTTTTCATTAACAATAAAAAAAAATGAACCATCACTTTTCTGGCTTTGGTTGGGGCTTGTGGAAAACAAGGCACATTGCTAATTCACTACAGAACAGCAGAACCTTTTAACTTTGTATCTTTTTTTAAAACCAATACAATTATTTAAAAAGCTTTATTAAATCAGTGTGTCTCTAACATTCTGAAAATTGGTAAGACGATTTTAACTTACCTTCTCCCCCTTCTGCTTTCAGCCCAAGTAATCTCTTCTTCCACCACTGATTGGAAAGCTCTTCAAGCTATGAATTTGAGGGACTATCTCCCCGAAATATGCCACTCCAAGGTAAAGAAGACTAATACAAAACCCACCATTTTCCTGTATTGATAGGAATAAGCAAACATGTGATTGTCCGTATGATTTTTCCACATCTATGGCTCTTTTTGTCACATCAAACATTATAGTATTCTGGCCTCTTTCAGATGCCTCACCTGGTTACCTCTGTTGTCAAGGGATTCTTACTTGCACATGACTGTGTGCGCAACCAAAGTATGGTTTTGGATTCAGTAATTGTGACGATAATATCATCCTGGCATTAGAAGTGGAACACGGTAGGACAACAATCCAAAATCTAGCCAGGAACTATAAACAGAAAGGACAGCCTTTTGCTAATGATGTGGAGCAATGGTTAGAATGCAGTATGGCAGGCTAATTCTGCCAACTGGCAGCAGTTCGAGTCTCACGAGCTCAAGGTTGACTCAGCCTTCTATTCTTTCGAGGTCGGTAAAATGAGGACCAGATTCTTGGGGGTCAATATGCTGACTCTGTAAACCACTTAGAGAGGGCTGTAAAGCACTATGAAGCGGTATATAAAGTAAGCCTAAGTTCTATTGCTATTGCTTTGCTCCCTAATTAGAAGAACAAATAAAAGAAGTGTTCCTTTCCTCTTTTCATATACTGTAAAAGGTTATTTGATTTCAACTATCCCACATTATATCCAGGATCAGGTGTGTTTTATCTGTTGAAATTTGATCTTTCTGACAAATATCAAATGCTTTGAGAATTTTTCTATTCAGGAAAGGAAGATGCCATCTTTATGAAGATCTTCTCTGACCTTTTACCTCCCAATGCTATTTCTTAGCCTTCCCAAAGGGATGTATTAACCTGTCAGAATTGGTTGAGAAAGCATTTCTCTCCAAAAAACAAAACAACAACCACCTCAGGTTAGCATTTATATGATTTTGCATTCCTTTTTATCTTCGCATCTTTATTTTATTTTTGCAAGCAACCTACCATAGTAAGACAGCTCAGAAATAGTAGGTGGCCCAGGATCACCCAGGGAGATTCATGGTTTAAAGAGCAGAGTATCTAGAAGAACAGCTGACCTCAGATTTCTCCAAAAAGGAAAGATGCAACCGGCTGAGAAACAGGTAAACAAGGTAGAAAATACAGCAATGCTTTCTGCCAGTTAAGTAAAAGTGATGGTTTGTTTTATTCTGGAGAACAGCATTGCCTTTCAGCACATTTTCTTGCAAGCTAATGACTTACAAGAAAATGAAAAGAAGACAATGGGAATCAGGAGGGCTTCTAACACATTAAGACTGCTTGCCACTTATTTGTATCATGGCCAATAACAGATGGATTAATGAAAATTCTCAGGTCATCAAGAATGGCCTGTATGTTTATACAGCCAGGCAGAAATTTAAGCAGGGGGATTGTGATAACGAAAGCAAAGCAGAGAGGACAACTATGAGAGCTGCAAGTGCCATAGTTAAAAGAGAGTCGGTGATGTTTCTACTTTGGGGTGTATAGTGCCTTGAATTCAAAGACAAAAGAGCGTTTCATGTGCATTCCATATGCCTTCACCCCACCTGCAACTTCTTCAAGCAGCTACTTCGTCTTTCCCTGAGGCTGCTCCACAACTGCACTGCAATCCACATTGTTTGGTTTAAGGAGTTTCAGACTTGGGCAATGTGAATGTCCCTATGCACTCCAAAGTATCTTGTTGCCTCTGAATCAGTGGTGAAATTAAAAAATTTCCCCTACCGGTTCTGTGGGCGTGGCTTGTTGGGGGGAGGTAATGTGACTGGGTGGGCGTGGCCAACTCGACATCATTCACATCGAGGGGCTTCTCACCGGCTCCTCCCCTTCCAGCCACTCCTTGTCGCGAATGGCAGGAAAATAGGGAGGGGAATATTCCTGCCTACCATCCTTCCCTCAGTCTGTCTTGAGATTGAGGAATGGATGACAGGCAGGAAAATCCCCTTCCTCATTTTCCTGCCTTTCACGAAAACGGCTCCATTCCAGCTGCTCCCCCCCGTCCCCTTCCCTGCTGGGGGCCACCTTAAAAGGGACAGGCTGCAGCAGCTCCGTTGTGAATGGAGGGAGAAAAGTTAGCATTCTCTCTGCTGCATTTAACATTGAATTCTGTGGAATATTGAGCGGCCGGAAGAGGTGAGCGGCAACCGGCCGGGCGTGGGTGGGGCCAAGAAGGGGTAATTACTACTGGTTCGGCAAACTGATGCCCATAATCCCTAGCGGTTCGCCCAAACTGGTCCAAACCGGTAGGATTTCACCCCTGCTCTGAATCTGTAGCTTTCCATAGCCTTTCTCCATTCAGGTCTTACATTTAAACTTGTGTTCCTCCTTTCCACCAAACATTTGTGTGGCTCTGGCAACTCTCTGCTTCTACAATTGCCAGAAATTGGTGGTCTCACTATTCTGATTTGGGAAACACAGAGGAACTGTTGAGTAGATCTAAAAATAGAGTTAATTCTTTTTAAAGAACAAAATCAAATGTTGTGTGATAGTTACAAAAACAAAAGAAAGAAAGGATGGGGGAGACACTTTCCACTGAAGGCAGGACACAAAAGTAGTTGCTTTACAAAGATGGTATGTGTAAGATAAGCATTAAAAGAAAACTGAGGAAATCTAGTATAAAGACTCAGCCCTAAAGCTTCCAGAGAAGACTATAAAACCACCTTG
>WNWU01000036.1:9184033-9198490 GCA_012654045.1 Ptyas mucosa
TGGCTAATACCTTAGAGCTTCAAAGAATATCAGAATAGCTTCTTCTCAGATCAGCTAGTCTAAGACAATTGGGGTTGTCCTGCTCTTAGCCTTTGCATCTTCAGACAGCCTCACCACATATAAGATTTGTGGGGCCCCATTGCTGCTTATCTTTCAAGGGCTGGGGCCCCCGCAGGGGAGGGCCTTCTCTGTGGCCGCCCCAGCTCTCTGGAACCAGTTACCTCCTGAGATCCGGACCATCCCCACCCTATTGGCCTTCCGAAAAGCGGTGAAGACCTAGCTTTTCTGGCAGGCCTGTGGCCGTTGATCTCACTGTTGCGATCTGGCGAGATCTGGCCATGAATGGCGTGAATGGGTTTTAATTGTTTTTAATGTTTTAATTTTTAATGTTTTTATATATGGTTTTTAAATGCATTGTAAGCCGCCTTGAGTCTTCGGAGAAAGGCGGCATACAAGTTGAACAAATAAATAAATAAATTCATTATCAATAGTAATACTGGGGGCTTCCGGTGGGACTGCGACATTGCCGGACGCTTCTTTTGAAGCGCCAGCCCAGGGCTTCGTAGAACTGCAAGAACAGCGACCATCGGCTGTCTTGCGGTTTGAAAACTTTCCCCCTGGTATGAGGGGGGAAAGTGAGTAGACGGGTGGGGTAGAGCTCCCTGAAAGTGCCAGATTTCACCCATAATCTGGCGCTTGAAGATGAGAGCTCCCCGCTAAGCCTGTCAGTACTCCAGACCCTGGATGCCTCTGCTTTGCAGAGCTAGATGTTGTTACCATCCCAGCACCAACTTTAAACAGATATTTTTAGAATCAAGCTGGCGGAGCACAAGCAGTATGAATCAAACAGCAAGTATTTTTTTTTCCTTTTAACTCCAAAGATTTATTTTCTTTAAAAGATTCTTCCTAAGCTGAAAGTGAAAGCAAGATGGCGTTTGAGTTTTAACGGGACGTGAAGAAGTGAAAGCTAAAAGTAATTATTGACAAGCCCCTGTTTGAAACGTAAAACTCCTTTTTGAAAAGTGGATGTAATAAGAAAGGAATAATAATAATTGAAGCAGCAATACAAATTACAAATTGTAAAGGATTCCCTTTTTTTTTCTTCTTGAAACTCTTTTTTTCTTTTCTCTTCCCCTTTTTTTTCTGTCCTTCTGGAAGGGAAGGAAGAAGGGGGGCAAGATGGCTGGGCTTCTTGAAAGTAAAGGAGGGTTATTTAACCCTCAATGGTCTGAATTTGAGGAAGCTTTGAGTTCAATTACCTCTGCTTTATTGAAAAGAATTGATACTATATTTCAAGCTTCTCAAGCTGGAAATAATGAAATACATGGAAATACTGAGTTGCAATCTAGCAGTGGGGGATTGAATGAAGAGTTGGGAGATGCAAAAAACAACAACAGATTATAGCAGATTTTACTGAGGAGAGAAAGATGAATGTTGTGCAAAATAAGGAGCAAGAAGTGTTGGAAGCTGATGACATTTTGGTTTCACGAATTTTTTTTTATAAAACTCAATCTGCACTTAAAGAGTTGTTTCCAGAAGAAGCTACATTTCTGCAAAAAATTTATAATATGCAATCCCAAAAACCGCAAAATTTTACTGGAGCTAAAAAAGGCAGAGGGATTAAAGTTAAGAAGAAAGTTCGTAAAAAGGAAAAGAAAAAAGACTGGAGAAATGGAAAATAACCCTGCTTGATGAGATGATGGTCCTTAAAAAGTATTGTTTAACTGTTTAAAGATTTTGAATTTTTTGGAAAAAGAAAAAAAAACAGACAGCAGTTTAATGCCAGTTAACTAAGCGATGAGCGACGATGAGGAGGCAACCTACAGCTGTATTGGAATATTTGAGAAGAATAAACAGATCACAGCAATGCTGGTGTATTGGGTTGTGAAATATGCCCTGACTTGAATGATTTGGATTATTTTATTAAGGACTGCAACAAATTTGGACTTAATTGCAATCGCAGAAGTTCTACTGAATATAGCAAATTGAAGTTTCCTGCTTGATGGTAATGAATACAAGGCAAAAGGACTATGGACCTAGGGCAATTGCAGTTGATCTGGTGGTTTCCCTAATATGTCTGACGAATTTATTAATCTAATTTTTGACTGGATTTGATGGATATCATTTCAAATATAATTACAATTACAAAGTCACTCGGGGGGCTTTTTTTTTTATATACAGAAGCAATTTTTATTTTTTATATGCTGTTGGAAGATGTGAAGACAAGAAGATTAGCAATTGGTTCAATCTAGTATGAAGAATTTAAAGGATTGATAAAGTTCTTAAATGATGTTCTTAGTTGATTTGTTAATATGTATTGATATAAGAGGTTTGATTATTAATTAAAAAATTATTGTTAATATTATTTCTTATTAAGTGTTTTAATTATAATTGGACCTTGATGGTTTAAAAGTGAAGGACGGAAGAGTTTATATAGTAATTTTTTTTTTAAATCGGGGGTTTTTTGAGTGAGGGTTTCCTTTTTTTTTTCTTTTTGTTGTTGTTGTTGTTGTTGTTTTGTTTTAAATGAAAGAAGTTATAAAATATTTTGTTAAATTGTATAGACCTAATAATTTGTTAAGTAACAATTAGCCAAATTGAGTAATGATAGGTTTGATTAGATAATACTTAATTGTTTTAATTGCTGTAATTATAAATGGAGATAATTTTGTTGAATTAGATGGAATAAGGAGAAAAAAGACTTGCTTTCCTTTTATCTATTTGTTTAATGATCATGATTATAATAAGTGTGAAATGGAGTTTAATTTAGAGAATTTAAGCTGTATTTTATTTTGTACTTGCTCTGGGAAGTCGGGGGAGGTGGTTGGGGAGGGGGGGAGAAAATGTATGTAAAACTTTTAAAACTTTTTCAATAAAAAAAAATAGTAATACTGATATGTAAACTGGATTTATTAAAATTAAGAATATGATACAATCTGCCTCTTCCCCATTCATTTTACTAGATAATCCAGTACTGGGAGAGTACAAAGACTGTTTTCTGCTTTCCTCCTCTTCTTCCTTCTTTATTTGAGTAATATAATAATTCTATACTGATAGAAATTAGATATTTATATTTCCGGTCCATCCCATCTGCTGGCATATTTACAAGTTGTGACCTGAACCTTCACTGCATCTTTGATGTTTGTGATTAATTAGTGAAGCAAATACAAATGTATTCAAAACACCATTATGTACGTAGCATAACACTGAGTTGCTTCCTGTTTATGAAATTAATGCACTGTCAGCTAAGCTACTGTCTGAGATCAGAGTTCCTTCCATGGTTAACATAAATAAAGCTCAAGATGATGCATATATATGCTGAAATTTCATTTCAACTTATTTGTAGATAGGAAGTGTAAAATTAAGGTCTAAATTGGATTCACAATTAGTCATACTAAAGTGTAAATTCGTTGACGTAACAAAACAACTTAGTCACTTACTGATTGTACTCAAATTCCAGTTTTTCACTGCTATGTTACTATCTCCAAGGCTGCCTTTGATCCTCCCATAGTGTCAATGATTCATTGAAGAGGGCATCTGGCCACATGGGCGTGTGTATGTGTATCCCAAAAAAAGGGGAGCCAGGCAACCCGCCTTCCCATCCTCACCTGCATTCTTCCATTGTTGGGCTTGCTTTCTGCTGCCCAAAATTGAGCTGATGTTGGCATAGTCCAATGTAATGCTATAAATGTACAGCTAGGTACTTGGCAATATTATACGTAGAACCACCAATGGCACTCACAATTGGATGCAGTGGTACAAACTCTTTTTTGAATCTTCGGTAACCCTAACAAGCATGGTGGCAAGGCTTCTGTCCAGCAAAGGCAGTTGTGCACTTCAGGTAAGATTGACAAAGTGTTGATGAGGTGATTAGTTTTTTGTAATACTTTGGTTGTCGCATCACATCACTTATATGTTGTAAGATCTAAGAGGTTCTGGATCTTCTTCAAATACTCTTATGTCTTCATAATAACTTTAGTGTTTCCCTTATCTGCTGGCAGAATAATTAAGTTCTTTTTTGCACTGAGCTTCATAATTTATTTATTCTACACCTAAGATAGTACAGACCCTGCATGTTTGATGCTGTGTGACAGAACCAAACATCTTTCTTACGGTAATCAGAGGGAGATGAGCAATTAATTCATACAGGGAGTCTCAACGTATGAGGTTGGTACCACAATTTCCATTGCTAAGCAATACAGTGAAAAAGTATAACCGCATCACTTGGCAACAGCAATTCCAGCACTCCCCATAGCTGAGGACCCATCCCAATTAAACTATTCCAGGTTTAGTCACTCGCAGTGTTGAGCCTTGGTAAGATAAGGTACTGCCTCCTCTTCAGCCTCTTTTGGCTGCCCTGCATGCGGTCTTGTGGGAAGGCAAGCAGTCCAGAATCACACAACTGTGCAATTGCTTGTCCCACTGTGGTTCAGAGGGCTCTTGGTGCACCGTCCCAGCAGCACAGTGTGAAGCTGCACTGTCTAAGAAAGCCCCAGCAGCGCACTGCAAAGCTCCAGCTCAGCAGCCTGGTACAAAGTGCCAGTCACCCCAGGAAGCCCCAGTAGCGTGGTATAAAGCCACAACCCAGCAGTACAGTATGAAGTCACAGCTGTCTTCACTGCCCTGCACTCCACCACTCCAACTGACCATCTTCTTCCTCCCACTGCTGAGGTGAGTCCATCCTGGTCCTTTGCGAGGGAACTGTTGGTCACATGACACCATCTGCCTCATGAAGGGCCAGGCCAAGTATGCTTGGTCAGCAGCAGGAGCAAGAAGATGGCAAAATTCAGCTGGGGTGGCAGGGCCTGCTGGGTGCAAGGGCCCTAGATGGGAGGCAGAAATCGGCAAGTGTGGGAAGTGAAAATGCCCCTGTGGTCATAAGAGCAGGTGGGCTGGCTCAGTGGGTAAGACCCTGAGCTTGTTGATCAGAAAGGTTGGCAGTTCGGCGGTTTGAATCCCTAGTATAGGTCTCCTGCATGAGCAGGGGGTTGGACTAGATGATCTCCAAGGTCCCTTCCAACTCTGTTACTGTTATATAACCAAATTTTGATCGTGTGATCACGGGGTTGCTGCAACAGCCATACCTTCAAGGACCATTTATCAGTCTCTTTGTTCAGCACTACCAGAACTTCAAATGGTCAGAGTGAATGTTCATAAGTCAGGACTACCTGTAATCAATGTATATGGTTTGAGGTCTATTGACAGTTTCCTTTCTAATAATGTAAAACAACATTAAAGAAAAGGGAAGGATTGAGTTCTACGACACCTACTTATATAACCTATATTGGGGAAGAACCCTGCTTCCATCCATCTGCCAGTTAGCACCTTAAAGGCGTACATTGTCCTTTAGTCTTGTGCCTCAGATCCATCTTCTGGCACTGCGATTTGCAGTTCAGCCCTTGCAAACTGGGATGATACAAACTCCTGATGGCAGTGTCAGAAGATCCATAGATCAGATTGCTCCAGATTCCTGGTGCAAATCTTTTTTTTTTTATTTTTTAGAGGATTTATATGACCACCCACTCATTTTTAGTCACTCTAGGCGGTTTACAAAAAAGGACTCCTCGGAGACAGCCTGATCCTATGCTAATTTACTCAGAAGCGAGCCCTCCCTCCACACGTTCAGTGCTTCTGCCGTTCACCATTCCTCTTTTCTGCCCACTCCTTTTGCAGCCACCATGTAGTCGTGTTTGCAGCCACCACGTAGTCGTCCGGATTTTTTTTGCAGCTCAGGCTGCCAAAAAACAAAACAAAACACCCAACAACCCTGCGTCTGTTGAAAAGCTATGGACTTCGATCACTTCCTTTCTTCTCCTGTTTAAAAGCTTTGCTATATTAAAACGTCCCTTCCCACCCACCCCGGAACCTCTGCTGCTGCTGCTCAGTTCCTAGTCGGAACGAAAGCCTAACGGCCCCTAACATGGCAGCGCCCGTGAGCACAAGTTGCAAGGTTCTTGCAGACGCCGAGCCCCCGGTTCTGCCAGGCGGGGCGGCGCCGTACGGAAATTTCCCCAACTACTCTCGCTTCCATCCACCCGAAGGACGCGTCTCCCTCTTGCCTGCGACTCTTTTGAGCGAGCTGTTCCCAAACCCGCGTGCGGGTCCCCTGTTGGGCCTGGATGTTGGATGCAATTCGGGGGTAAGAAAGAGAAGGAGCGGGGGGGGGGGGGGGGGGGTTCAGTATCTTTGCATATATTGCAACTGCTTCCCCATTGGTTTCTTCTTGCTTGCAAATGGGGGTTCAGCTCTTGCAAACGCAATCCATTATTTTCATATTACTCAGACCATTATTGATCTCGGCATCAATCTCTCAGAAGTCCAGAGAACCCAGCTGCAAAGCGTAGCTGGCAAATCCAAGCTAGCTATATTCGAAGAAATTGCAAAGGATTTTTTGTAAGTCAGGTTTCCCCATCCTGGTATGTTCCAAATGCGTTGGATCGGCTCATCAGTTCCCCAGCGATAATTGACAAAGAGGAGGGGTGATTTGACATTATAGTTCAGCCGCATTTGTAAGTCCATAGGTGCCTCACTTCAAGAAACCCCTAAGAAATAGGATGCCTATATACACAGTTCGATTTAGACTTATATAGATGGCCAGATTTCCTTTATGGGGTTAGCCAGGATGGACTCAGCCAGTGTCCTGTTGAATCTGAGTTTCTGGATTCATGAACTATGGTTTGTCTGAATTTTGTTTAAGATCGCAGAGGCGCAATTACAGTTAGTCTAGGGCAGGGATCTGCAACCTTAAATACTCAAGGAGCCATTTGGATCTGTTTCCCATAGAAAAGAAAACACCAGGAGCCACAAAACCTGGGTGGGCGTGGCCAACTCAATGTCGCTCACTTCCACCAGTCACATGACCCCCCCTAGCCACACCTACCCAGCCTGTCAATAGGGCAGAAAACCAGTTGTTTAAAAACACCAGGAACCACAAAATCTTTTTGACATATCTCTCTCCCCTCCCTCCCTCCCTCTCTCTCTCTCTCTCTCTCTCTGTATCTCTCTGTCTCTGCCCTGGCTGCTTCTCCATCCCCTGCTGTCGCCCTTCTCAGGCCAGGCAAGGAGTGACTGGGAGGGGCGGGGCCAGCCAGTGGTGGGATCACCTGACAGGGAGCCACAGCAGAGGGCCCAAAGAGCCGCATGCAGCTCCGGAGCCGCAAGTTGCTGACTCCTGGTCTAGGGGGTGGGTATCTAGGAAAAGGCAAAAGTTGAGAGATTTCTCTCTTTCCTCTCTTCAGGAACTCAGTGTCGCCCTCTATAAGCACCTCCTTGGCTTTAACCATACTAATCCGGAGCATTCTGTGAATGGAAAGGACTTCCGCCTCCTCTGCTGTGACATTGATGCAAACCTGATTGAGAGAGCCAAACAACACAGCCCTTTCCCTGGTTCCATTTCCTACACCACTCTCGATATCATGGACCCCAGTGCAAGAGAGACTCTGCTGACTTCCTACTTGAACACGTTCGGTCGCTGTTGGTTTGACATTTGCTTCTGCATGTCTATAACTATGTGGATCCATCTGAATCATGGGGACAGTGGTCTGGTGAAATTCTTATCTTCCCTTGTGACTAAATGTACATATTTACTTCTTGAACCCCAGCCATGGAAATGCTACCGTGCAGCTGCTCGGCGCCTGAGGAAGTTGGGCCGGAATGACTTTGATCATTTCCATTCGCTCACCATCAAAGGGAACATGACTGAGAAGATAACTCAAATCTTGACGAGAGACTGTGCCATGGAGTTTGTGTGTTGCTTTGGAAGCACTAGCTGGGACAGGAGCCTCTTGCTGTTTAAATCAAAAGAGAAAAAACATTTGAGATAATTCAGGATTTGTACATTCTTGTTGAAGGGGCGCGATGGCTCGATGATGACGACATTGATGGCGTGATGGCTTGTTGAGATGGTGTGATGGTAACAGCGTTCCATGCACTTTGGCATATAGCCATTCTGGCCATATGATCATGGAAAATGTCTTTGGACAACACTGGGTCCCTCAGCCAAAAAATAGAGATGAGCACAGCTCCCTAGATTTGGACACAACTGGACAGGAAAACCTGTAACCTACATTCTGGCATTTAATTAAAGGGAAAATGGCAGGTTATTGAGAGAACCAACTCTTTTGCCATGCAATTGAACTGTACGGATAACATGGGGTCTTGAAAATCGTACATTTTAATATCAGAAATTATTTTCCAAATTTACTGATACACCTTGACTCTTGGTATAGTCCAGTGGTGAAATGTAAAATTTGTTACTACCAGTTCTGTGGGCGTGGCTTGGTGGGAGGGGGTAATGTGACTGGGTGGGCATGGCCAACTTTTTTTTTTTTAATGTTAAAAGCATTTTTTCTACAACCTTAAGAGGTTGCAGAAAAAAATGCTTTTAAAAGCCTCTGACAATCAGGCAACTCAGCTGGGATCGTCAGAGGCTTTTAAAGCCATTTTTTTTTTCTACAACCTCTTCGAAAAGTTTGTAGAAAAAAATGCTTTTAAAAGCCTCTGACAATCCCAGCTGAGCCGCGCGATCATCAGAGGCTTTTTTTTTAACTTTTAAAAGCATTTTTTCGGCTGAATATGTTGTAGAAAAATTGCTTTTAAAAGTGAAAAAAAAAGCCTCTGATGATCGCGCGGCTCAGCTGGGCATGGGGGGCGGGCAGGGATTTTTGCTTCTGGTTCTCCGAATTACCCACCGCCATCACTACCGGATCGGGTGATCCCATCCGAACCGGGAGCATTTCACCCCTAGTGTAGTCTCAGAATTTTGGAGATGGATCCTGCACAGAGAATTCCCACTAGATGGAAACAAAGTTTAATGTTTTTGGTCCTCCAGCAACAGGAAAATAAGATATGCTTGGTTTCGGTATCTCACAATTTTAATGATTCTTTTCTCATCACAGAAATTTGATTTCTGTTACTTCTGAAATAAAGCCTCATATCGTTTTTGGCTTTTACTTTTGGCTCTATACTGGCTCTGTATTCCTTAATAAAATTTATATTTTGACAATATAAATGACAATACTTTTTAGGGAGAACTGTTGAAGCATGCTCAAGCTCTTCAGAACTGGGAAGGGGGCTGAATGCTACTCAACTACATTGATAAAACTTCCCTTCCTCCTTGGGTTCGAAGGCACATGATAGAATGAATGAATTTCAGTGTGGCAAACCAGATTCACACAATTCTTTGTTGGTATCCCAGACTCTGCTTTCATTTGCTTTCTTTTCAAAGCAACACAGAAGTGTGAAGTGGCAAGAACCATAGGAAGAGCCTGCTTAATCCTCCAGAATAATTCTATAGAGGGAAATACTCTTGAGCAGGAAAAGAAGGTAAAGATATTCACATATTCTCCTGTTCAGCCTTCCACACAAACGTCTCCTCCTTTGGGTGATTCTGAAATGCAGTAAGCAAATTCAAAATATGTACAATGATAGATTATGCATAGCTAGGTATTCTTGCACCACTGTGAATAGCTAGGGGAGTACCAAAGGTGCTTGTCAAAAGGCAACTGGACTTTCTTGGTTGTTTTCCTTGAAAAACGTTTCGCTTCTCATCCAAGAAGCTTCTTCAGTTTCAGTACTGAACAACCATGATGATTTGAGAATCTCCATAGATATGCTAGGGGAGTAAAACCAGCGAAATGATTATATTGCTACAATCCTCATTGCTGTGTTTTATGTGTTTGCAATCTGGGGTGTGTGTGTGTCTCCTGGATTCATGACTCCTGCTTGAAAATAGGTAGCTGTTGCAGCTAGGAGGGTCTTAGCACAACTTTGTACTGTATTATCAGTTGTACCGATTTCTGAATCAGGAGGCTGTGCTCTCAGTTACTCATGCTCTGGTCACCTCCCAAATGGACTATATACTGTACATGGGGCTCCCCTTGAAGAATATCCCAAAGCTTCAACTGGTGCAAAATCTGGAGTGGGCAGTTATATATGCTCCTAAAACTGCACATGTTAAACCTCTGTTCTGTAAGCTGCATTGGTTGCCAGTTTACTTCCAGATTCAATGTGTTGGTTTTAACTTTTAAAGTCCTAGATCAGGGGTCTGCAACCTTAAACACTCAAAGAGTCATTTGGGCCCATTTCCCACAGAAAAGAAAACACCAGGAGCCACAAAACCCTCCCCATGCCTGACTATTTCTTGAGCAGCCACAAAATGCATATGTAGTTGAATTAAACGTTCTGTTTTCTTCTGAAACTTTCCTTTTCTTGGATTTATCCATGGTTGGCCTACCGGGGGTTGAAAAGCTCAATAAATTGTGTGCCAGCAAGTGTCACGCATTGACAGCTGTGAGTGATATTTTGAGTGACTGAGCTGCAGCAGAGGGGTGAAAGAGCCACATGCGGCTCCAGAGCCACAGGTTGCTGACCCCTGTCCTAGATAGCATGAGGCTGGGTTATTGGAGGGATTACTTCTCCCTGGTTATGTGAGGGGCTTATCAGGCAGTAAAAGAGATGGGAGGAGAGTTGCACTTTCAGGCTTGCAAGATTCTATTAATAAAGTCTCACAATAAAGCAGATTTAGCCCATCTGACTGAAATTTTAGCTGCCTGGGAATTTTAGCTGCCCCAAGCTTGAGGTTCCCATGGAAATAGGGAGCCCATGAAATGGCTATATAACAACTGCCCTGTTTGGAGGCATTTGAAGTTATGACAATGCTGAAAAAGAATTTCACAAATGGCCTACAGCAGATTGTGCATCGTATTCATGTGATGTTTCACTTAATAACCATGTTACTTATCAATGGAATTGTCAGTCCGGATTGTGGCTGTTAAAACAATAATTACCTATATTGCATGTATTGAAAGTGCTCTTCTGTTATTTTAGTTATGTTTTAATTGTTTAATGGTTTTTAAAGTTTTATTTTTAAAGGTGATATTTTTATTCTGTGCCACCCTGAGTTACATTCATAAGATGCGGTGGCTATATCAATTTGATAAATAACTAAATAACTTTAAATATACATACAAAACAGGTCGAAGGAATAAAAGTAAGAGCTTTCTTGTTTGGCTGACATAAAAAAGCTATGATAGCAACATCACTGTCCCCATTAATTCTGTTTTTGCTTCTGGATTGGGTCATACTCCCCAGGCAGAACTGGCACACAATTTAGGACCCTCTTGGACTCACAATTCCTGCTTGAATTGATGGCAGCCATGGCCAAGAGGTCTTTTCTGCAACTCCATCTAATGCACCAGGTGCACTAATTCCTACATTGGGAGGCTCTGCTTCACAATCACTGGCTGCCTGGACGATTGCAATGTGCTCTACATGGGGCTGCCCTTGAAGATCATCTAGCGATCTAGTTGGTCCAGAATGCAATGCTATGGGTAAGTTATATGCCTGTGTAACGCTACTACTTTAGGAGCTACATTGGCTTCCTATCAACTTCTGAGTGCAATTCATTTTACTGCTTGCTTATTGCCTATCAAGCCTTTGATAGCACAGAATTATTAGCAGGACTACTAATCTCCAGTTATGCCTGCCTCTCCCGCAGGATCCAACAGAGTAGATATGCTTCAGGTCTTTCCATGAATCAGAGCCATCTATTGGGACGTAGGAGGCATGTCTTCTCTGTCATAGTACCTGCCCTTTGGAACAGCAATCTCTGCCATCACCCTTGCTCCATCTGGATCTGAATGGCCCTGATGCTATGGGTTTTCCGTAATGCTTTAAAAACTTGGCTTTCCCTACGAGCACTGGATTAGGATATTGTATCAACTCAACTAGAAAATAGTTTAGAATTCTGAACCTACTGTACTCTATCCTGAGCCTTGGTTTATGCGGTGCGGTTGTGGTTTGTGTTTGTTGGTTAGCTTGATTTGTTTTTAATCCTTTGTTCACCAACCAGAGAGGTATTTGTGAGTGGTGGCCATGCAAAGAAATCCACAGGAACTCTGCAGTTAGTGACACAAGGGTAATCAAATGGCTGCAAGTTACCCAAATGCTTCTAAAAAAAGCCCGGAAGTCTGATAGCGTCTTTTCCAATTTGCTCGAATCAACGGAGGCTTTAAATTACCACACCTCTCAGGTGGCAACAACCTTGTGCATTCATTCAGACAAATATCAATCACTGTTCTGCTAAATCTTGAATTTATTACCAAATTTGTTATGAATTTTTATGTTTATTGAGCCACAGAACTATATTCTATATCAATAAAGGAGAATATTTGTAGCTCGGGGTTGAAATGAGAAGTTCTTGGTGCTCTCTGAGTTTTCTTTCTTTCTTGCAGACGTTTCATTACCCAAACTAGGTAACATCATCAGCACTGATGCTCAGAGAGGATCAATGTATCCTATACAGCCGTGATGGCGAACCTATGGCACACGTGCCACAGGTGGCACACGGAGCCATCTCTGTGGGCACACAAGCTGACACCCAGGTCAGCTCCACCACGCATGCCTGTGCGCCTCTCGCCGGCCAGCTGATTTTTGGGTCTCTGCCAGGAAGCGCATGCATGCGCGGGGGTGGGGTCATAAGCACATGCGCAGGGGTGGGGAGTGCAGCAGCTCCCCGCACTCTGTTTTTGGTTCCAGGGGGCTTCAGGGAGGCCTGCTAGCACAAAAGTGGGGCATGTTGGGGCAGGGTGCACCACCCCCCTTTTTGGTTCCAGGAGGCTTCAGGGAGGCCTGCTAGCACAAAAGTGGGATGTATTGGGGCACGGTGCGCCACTCCCCTTTTTGGTTCCAGGAGGTTCAGGGAGGCCTGCTAGCACAAAAGTGGGGCATGTTGGGGCAGGGTGCGCCACTCCCCTTTTTGGTTCCAGGAGGTTCAGGGAGGCTTGCTAGCAGGGGGGGTGGGAGCACGGGGGGGGGAGTTGCGTGTGCATGTGCTGGGGGAGGGGCCTGAGGGGGAGCATTGCATTATGGGTGTCGGCACGTGCACGCAACAGCACCCAAAGAAAAAAAGGTTTGCCATCACTGCTATACAGTATTGAAGATTTCATTATGGAGGTTGCAGTGCATTTGGTTCCCCACTAGGGGACTCCCTTATAACGCCTTCCAAAATCTGCAACTCTACCAAAAGTATAATACCTTAATTTTCTCCATTCCTGCATTAATTTGTCTATTGGTTTTGTAATCTGTGGATATGGCAGACAATTCTGCAGCATATTCCAATACTGAATATTCTGTTCAAATGTCTCCCTTGATACCCATCAAGGTCTTCTCCACTTCATTTTTTGTGTTAAGTTAACACATGCCCACATTACACTGACACAAAGAAATCTGTTTTGCTGCCAGTCAAACCAGGCCTCAACGACCATCTTTATTTCTCAAAATGTGTCTGGGCCCCAAATGAGCCCCTAAATCTCCTTTAGAAAGCCAAAAGTCACTGATTGTTTAAAAGTATCCAGTGAAAGGATGAAGACTAATATCTCTATAAGTTTCTTCTGAATTCCAGCACCTAAGCAGACTTCTCCTATCTAGGAGTGTCAAACTGGCAGCCCATGAGCCGGATGCATCACATGCAAGGCACACCTACCCCAGCTCCGCAAAGGCAAAAAAAGTAATGATACATTTTTTTATTTATTATTTTATTTATTTAATTAAATTTGTATACCGCCCTTCTCCCAATGGGACCCTCCAGATGTTGTAAGCCTTTAGCCAGTGGTGGGATTCAAATAATTTAACAACCGTTTCTCTGCCTAATGACCAGCTGGATAGATGTGGTTTGGTGGTCATGTGACTGTGTGGGTGTGGCCAACTCAACATCACTCACGTCGATGGGCGCTTCGCCTTAGCTGTTACAATGTAATAAGGGTTAACCAGAGAGGCAGTTTCTCTAAGCAGGGCAATAAAGATTAAGCTAGAAACAACAACAGAATGTTTCCTTCCTGCCTTCCTTACAGGATTAGCCCTATAAAAGTGGAAAAAAACAAAATAAGTTTTCTTCCAACAACCGGTTCTCCCGAATAGGTGCAAACTGGCTGAATCCCACCACTGCCTTTAGCTCCCAACACCTTCATGAGTGATGGTGAAGGATGCTAGAAGTTCTACTTCCAAGTTCTTCATCTGTGTTCTGTCGTCCAGTATTCCTGCTTATCCTCTGAGAGACCATCTTTCAGACTTCATACCCTTAAGAATCTCACCACTATTACAGTCCTAGAAATCACACTAACCAGTTCTGGTAAAATTAAGGAATGTTTTGATAATTTGGAGAAGACGTTTTCTAAGCAAGCAAATTAGAGTAGATTATTGTGTTTCTAGTACCTGGTATGTTCCATTAAAAAAAAAATCTACAAGGGTTGAGAATATTCAGGATGCACAGTCCACAACAATTGAACTTTAATTTCCCAACAATAGTACATTGTGTGAGGGTTCAGCATTGATTTGTTTGCGTTTGAATTCAGAAAATAGTTCCCATTCTTGCCAACAGTTGGGAATAACATAGCAGAGCTCACTGCTATTGCAGCCAATTATTTCTACTGCTACAATAGCCAATCACATCCCCCCCCC
>WNWU01000036.1:9198500-9236799 GCA_012654045.1 Ptyas mucosa
CTGATTGGTGGGTGGATCGGCCTCCCGGAATACCCCCAATCAGCTGTTCCCAGAGGTGAATTTTAGCAATAGGTTCGTTGGTTGTGAGCTCCGAGCCTTGCTTTTTGTTCTGCCTCTGAAACTTCTGAAACAGAGCTTCAGAAAAAAAGACTTTTTTTCTGAAGCTCTGTTTGGAGGGGTTTTTTTGTTTGTTTGTTTGAAGCTTCTTTCAGAGGCTTTTATTCTGAAGGCCTATCTGTACTCTGTTCAATCTCCTTTCTTTGGTATTGGTATATAGATTAACCTCTTCCGATCTGTTGGTTATTGTGTTATTCTCCAGATTTGTTAGCATAGTTTGGTTAGAACCTTTACTGACTCTTCTTTTGTTGCTTGCCATATTATTTTAGATAAAAGCCTTTCAGAGGCTTTTTTTCTGAAGCTTCGTTTCTGAGGCTTTTTTTCTGAAGCTTCTTTCAGCCTCTGAAATCTCCGTTTGCGTGGCTGGGCGGGGTTACATTCGGAGTATAAAACACACCCAGATTTTCAACCTCTTTTTGGGGGGAAAAAGGTGTATCTTATACTCTGAAAAATACGGTAGATGTTGGATATTTACTACAAACTAACACCACTCCAGGATATTCCTTCTATCTCTTTCTCTTTCTCACCTGCTCATGGATGGTTCTCATTAATTCCACCCAAGCATGAAGTCCATTTAGTTTTGTTTCCAATTCTGTCTTGTGGAGAAAGCCATTGTCCAGGTCCTGTGGATTAATGAAGAACAGAGAAAAAGAGTTTGCGACTTTTCACTGTAATTGGAAATTTTGAAATAAATTTCAGTCTTAAGCAAAGGAAAGAGATACTGGTTGCTGTTGTTTCTTGCAGGATTAGCATTCTGCCACTGCCATTTGAAAATAGCATTTGGTCAGAACATTTGATTTTAATTGAGAAAAATCTCTGCCAACAGAATTTCTCTGAGAGATCTTCCTAAAATGCTTGTTTTCCCCATTGGTAACATGAAGCCAGCAATTATACAATTTAGAAACAAACAAACAAAAATGACTTGAGTCTTCTCTTTCTGTAATTGCCATTTTGAAATTCAGGTGACTTAGGATCATAATTGAGCATGGAATTCTGGTCGTAAGTTGTAAGACGGGTCATCGCATGGCCAAACTGGTTTTACACATTTTTGCCGCAGTTGTTAAACAGATCTGCAATTGTTAAACAAACCAGCATCTTTTGCTAGAAATTTGAAGTTAAGTGCCATAAATTGCAGTCATGTGACCATGGGACACTGCAAACAGCTGTATATGTGGGCCATTTGCTGTTCACCCAAAATGGAATCACATGACTGTGTGTGTGTGGGGGGGAGCTGTTGGAACTTCAAATGCGAATGGTTTTTTTGGGATCCATCGGAACTTCAAACCATCATGAAGCAACTGTCATAAGTCACCACTTATACCGATGTTTGAGAGGTTGTGGATTGGATTTTTTAAAATTCTGAATACCTTCTTGGGGCATATCTGCAAAAGAGATACTAATCTATGGCATTCATACAGCAATTTATAAATACAGTAGCTTAATGTGTAAAAATAAGTAATAATCGACAAATACAATAACTTTAACAAGGAATAAGCAGCACCTGTTGATGTTGCAATAAAGCAGAGGGGGACACAGATACTGTTCAGGATGATCTTGTTCCTAGTGTAGGGATCTGCAACCCTAAGCACTCAAAGAGCCATTTGGACCCGTTTCCCACAGAAAACACCGGGAGCCACAAAATCTGGGTGAGCATGGCCAACTCGATGTCACTCACTTCCACCAGTCACATTACCCCACCTAGCCACGCCTACCCAGCCAGTCACTAGGGCAGAGAACCAGTTGAGAACCATTCTCTCCCCCTCTCTCTGTATCTCTCTGTCTCTGCCCCGGCCGCTTCTCCATCCCATGCCATCACCCTTACCTTCTCAGGCCAGGCGAGGAGTGACTAGGAGGGGAGGGCCAGGGGCGGGGCCAGCCAGTGGTGGGATCACCTGACAGGGCGCCACACCATAGGCCCAAAGAGCCGCATGTGGCTCCGGAGCCGCAGATTGCTGACCCCTGTCCTAGTGTGTCATTCAGGGGATGCCTTGTTCAAAAAGAGGAATGATCCCACCCAGATTCCCACCACTAATACAGTCAGTGTGGAGGGTGAGCTTTGTCTGCCTTGCCTTTCTAAATTTCAAATTTTAGGTTCTAGATTTAGGGAATTCAGGTTACGTACATCCTCTATAGATCTCATTTTCTACCATATTTATGATTTCCACATTTTAATAATGCTGGAAATTAAAAATGGAATCTGGGTTGGCTCACTAGTCATCACTTAATCATAAGTAAAAGACATCAAGGGAATAAACAAGGCAACTATGTTTAATACAGGATGAACCCAATTAAAATGAATTTATAGTTAATAATAGCAGCCTGCCCTCATAAGAATGTTTGATGCCTAAGCACTACATAAATCACTCCAACTAACGTTGAAAAATCATTCCTTTAGAGCCTAAGTGAATTTTGTACTGGGATTATGGATCTTTAGAAAGTTTAGAATTGGAAATGCTGGAAAATTCTTCATTATATATTAAATAGATTGAATGCAATTAGACTAAAAAAAATCATAAGTGAACACTGGATGATCCTGAACAGGGCCTGAATTCCTTTCTTTTAAATGGCTTTTCAGAGGAAAAGTTATAATCATGCAAAACTCTTTTAAGAATTCATGACTAGTGTCCCAAACTAGCACGTCTATGATTTTTACCTGTTCATTCCAGGAACAATATAAAAACCATCTAGTATTATTACATCCTGGATTATGCTTGCTTTCTAAGTGGCCGTGGAAAAGTTGTGGCAATGATAAAAGTCTTAAAAAGGTGAAAATCAAAGCTAAACTTTAAAAAAAAATGTAAAAACTGAATTATTTATTTATTTCATGTATTTATGTATTTATATATATCATGTATTTAGCAGATGATGTGAATCCAATTCCAACAAAACTACCTTTTTTTTAAAAAAAATGCTCAATTCTGTATAAAAGCTCAATCAAACCTACAGATGACTTATCCACCTGAACCGCTTTTCTCTGCTTGGATCTGAGGAATGTTTCTCTGCCTACCTTTTTGAGTGTTGTGAAGGTGAATTCCATTCCAGAGCGTTTGTTTATTTCTTCTTCGTATCTAAATAAAAGAGGGTTGGTTGGTATGAATGAAATGTCAAAAGATATCATTAAAAGAGACTGTATAATTTATGTTTTCTATAGTGCCTCCCTTTATGTTTAGGAAATAAAGTCAGTGATCCCAATGCAGACACACAAACATCCCACAAAACCTTACACCTGACCATCTGTTTATGTAATTGTGAATTATTATAACTCTTAAAAACACCAACATATTATGGATCTATTATACTAGTTGCTGTGTAGGTGTACACTCATGAGAGACTAGCCCTACCCTGAAGAGTTACCAAAGCAGCTATGCTATGTCTGGGAAAATAATATACAAAATAATAATTTTGGAAATAATAGCAGAAAAAGGCAATGACTGTATAACTAAATTTAGAACAAACGACAATTAGTGGGACTTCATCACTTGACTGCCTCAAGGAACAAAAGACATTTCCTTCCAATAATTTGTCCCATTTCCTTCCCTGGTGCAAAACATTTGTGGTTTGACAGCCACAGCCTCTTACTGGCCATCTTAGTAGAGGTGGTCCTCAACTTACAACAGTTCATTTAGTGACCGTTCAAAGTTACAACAGCTCTGAAAAAAGTGCCTTACAACCGTTTTTCACACTTACGACCGTTGAAGCATCCCTATGGTCACGGGATCAAAATTCAGTTAGTTGGCAACGGGTTCATATTTATGACAGTGGCAGTGTCCTGAAGTCATGTGATCTGCTTTTGTGACCTTCTGACAATGGAGAAGCCAGATTCACTTAACAACCGTGTTACTAACTTAACAAATGCAATGATTCACTTAACAACTGTGGCAAGAAAAGTCGTAAAATATGGGCAAACTCACTTAATACCTTCTACCCTTCGGGAGAAGGGCGGTATAGAAGTTCAATAAACAAACATAAACATTAATAAATGTTTCACTTAGCAACATAAATTTTGAGCTCAATTGTGGTCGTAACTCGAGGACTACCTGTATCATAATTCCATATGACACAATCCCTGAAATCAACTAATAGTAGATGCTCAGGTTTTACAAGCAAGGTTTGCTAGCAGAAGGAACCCAGGAATTACTCATACAATTTAAATAAGCTTCATAAAATCTTAACATTCTCAGCACTGCTATCAGAGTGATGGGGGAAGTGAAGCATGCTTAGCCAGAATATATTGCTGGCTCTTATGCCAGTGTTTGCCTTTACAAGGGCCACTAATGTTGTCATGGGATACACAAATTACATCTGAGGAGACCACAAAGGGTTTTTCATTGGATTTGAGCAATAACAAAGCATACATCGGACTTTTGAAATCATTATTATTATTATTATTTATTAAATTTATATACCGCCCTTCTCCTGCTGGACTCAGGGCAGTGTACAGCCAAATAAAAACATTACAATACAAAATTTAAAAGAAATGTAAAATAATTATATATTATGGCCAAGGATTATTAAAATCTACCAATTAAAACCCATTAATTCAATAAATTCAATAAATAAAACCCAATAAATCATGTCATGGGCACTCTCACAAAATGGCTGTCATATTAGGTAGCCAGTCATAAATATCATTCATCAATTTGCTCCCTGCCGTACTAATCCCCTAAAATGTCTTTATACCCTAGGGGGAAATACACTTCAAGTAAAGCTCTGGGAGGTACTCACTCAGCACTTTTTCAAAAAATGCTTAAGAATTCTTTTCATTTTTAGACATTAAGGGATGCTATTTGTCATAACCCATGCTGGCCAGCTTTCTTCTTATGATGTAATCCCTGCCCAAAGGCTTGGAAATAATAACAATAATTAAGAATAATTCAAGCAGAGCAGAGAAACAACTGTGGGTACAACTGTTATGGACATCCAAATATCTATAGGGCAGAATAGATGAATCGCTCTATATTTGATCATTTCCGTCCAGACCAAATTGCTGCTTTTCCTGATCTTACATAATGTCATTGCCATTATCAACCACTGATGGTGTTTTTTAATACAAGTGTCTTAGCAACAGCAGTCCCAAACTAGATCCTCAATTCAAATATAAATGGTTTTATTATCCCCTTTATACCCAAATTACCCCCAATTTAAGGACCATTGATTTAAACAATATTTACTATAAATATATATATTTGGAAAATAAGTGTTCTTGAAATATGTATCTCAAATCATATTTTAATGGGTTTTGAACATATTTTTTATCACTATATTAACCCTGGATAAATTACAGCAAATTCCACAAATTCAGAAGAATAAAAACACAGTCATCAATTAGGATCCCGTGAAGCCGTATCAGGATTTTGAATGTAGTCAATAATTTCCCCTTTCTATCCCATTAAAAAAAATTACCTACTTGAAAACAATCTTTGGAGGAGCTGTAAAAGGAAAACCTGGATGATTGCAAGATCTGTACTCCTAAATTTGAACATGGTCACATACCTTAGACTAATGTAGCAGGAAGCCCCACATAAACTTTATCTACCTGCTTGCTTGGTAATATGGAAGGAGGAGCTTTAAATTGGTGGTCTCCTACGATAGTCTACCTAAATATGCTGAAGTTCTAGGCTTACTGAGGCTTCAAATTTGGCTAATAATGGAGGGCCTTGTTCTACTCTCCGTGGTTTCCTTGGGTCTGTGCATAGAAAAAACCCCCACATCTTTCTTCCCACCAACACTAAACCAAATAGAAGGCTAACATTTCCTTCAGCCAAGAAGGAAATCTTGGGAGATACTCTTGAATTAGACCCTAAAATATTTCTCCTGGGAATCCTCAAAAAATCTTATGCAAGAAAGAAGAAATATCTGGCGATACATATAATAACGGCAGCAAGAATTATTTTTGCCCAATATTGGAAAGAGAATAATATACCGCCCGAAGACCATATTATCAGAAAGATACTAGAATGTGCCGAATTGGACAAATTAACACTAGAGATAAATGACAGAGAGGAATCAGAATATTACAGTGCATGGGACCCGTGGTATGAATGGTTAAGGAATAGGAAATCTAAGTAAAACTCGCAAACACAAGAGCTGGATAGGAAACTAAGATGAACAAGTGGAAATTGTGCATTGCTAGGATGATTATGAGTATAAAATAATATATAGTTAATACTGTTCTAGCATAATTGAAACAAAAATTAACTCCATGTAAATAACAATGTAAATACGCAATGTAAATATGATTTATATGTATAACGACACCTCAAGGCTGGAAACGCTGAACTGATTTGTATGAAAGTTTTTTATTTTATGTGTTTTGTTTGTCTGTTTGTCTGTTCTTTGTTTTCTTTTTGTAATAATAAAAGCTTTAATAAATTTTTATTAAAAAAAAAAGAAGGCTAACATTTACCCCCTCTCATGATTTATATATAAATAAATAAATGCCATGAAAACCTTCAAAATATTCTCATTTGTCACAACAGCAAACTTGATCACTTGCTTCTCAAAGTTCTAATATTTATTTATTTATTTATTAGTTCGATTTATATGCTGCCTTTCTCCAGACTCAGGGCGGCTTACAATGTGTTAAGCAATAGCCTTCATACTTTTGTATATACCTGCTTAGTAGGGCTTTCAGGTCCCCCACCCCTACGCGGTGTTCTTTTTTTATACAAAGTCAGCTTATTGCCTCCACAATCCAGGTCCTCATTTTACCTACCTCGGAAGGATGGAAGGCTGAGTCAACCTTGAGCCTGGTGAGATTTGAACTTGCAGTAATACTGGAAAAGCCCTAATATAGCCCCCATTTATAGCATTATAGAATCGATATTGCCCCGCTCTTGGGATTACACCAGTGGTGGGATTCAAATTTTTTTACTACTGGTTCTGTGGGCGTGGCTTGGTGGGCATAGCAGGGAAAGGATACTGTAAAATCTCCGTTCCCACCTCCCTCCAGGGGAAGGATACTGTAAAATCTCCATTTCCTCCCAATCAGCTGGGATTTGGGAGGCAGAAAATAGATGAGGGCGGAGCCAGTCAGAGGTGATATTTACCGGTTCTCCGAACTACTCAAAATTTCCACTACCGGTTCTCCAGAACTGGTCAGAACCTGCTGAATACCACCTCTGGATTACACTATCTGGCAAATTTCTCCAATCTCACTGAAGTCTTGCTTCCTTTTTTAACAGGAGCTTTAAAGATTATAGAGATGACACATTCAGTGTCTTAATAGATGACCACATATCCCTGGAGAGACTGATGGGTGCCAAAATAGCTCTGAATCATACATCCTGCGATAGGAACTTGTTTTCTCCCGACTGACTCATTTTCCCTGAGTCTGGTTGGAGTTTGAAACTGCCACATGCAGACAGACTACGACTTCCTTGTGGATTGATATGTTCAATGTGGTAAGGGAAAGGCTGATGACTGTAGGATTCCTGGAGGATGCTGGCCTGTTTAGTTTCTGAAACACCCAATGAAAAGAAGAATATGAATGAAGAATTTATCACTGCAAAGCAAGTGCCTCTTAAAAAAACAACAACAACCCGTAGGCACTCTTTCTAATGTTCCTCCAATAAAGATTCTTCACATCACAGTAATTCTTCAGGGAGAAGAAGGCTAGTTTTCCAAATGGTCGTAAACTAACTTGATTTGATTTTCTGCTATTTAACTCACTCCTCCCTAACAACAAGAGTGGGTAGGTTTATGAAATTACATTCTTTGGTTGTTCCGGTTGTTCCAGCTATTTCCCATATGCCACATATATATTAATTGCTCATGTATATGAAAACAGTAATCAGCTGTACTTCATTTTGTTTTACATTCTTCATAAGAGGTGTAGCAGAGCATTTTACAGCAAATAAAAAGAGCTGCGCTTTATTTCCTATTCCATCTACCGTGTTTCCCTGAATATAAGATCTTTTTGAACCCTGAAAAAAGCACTTGGCCTTATTGCCATGCGCTCAAAAGCCCAATTGGGCTTATTATCAGGGGATAATGGGGGAAACAGGGTATCGGTAATTCAACCTGTAAACATTGTCCAAAAGGTAAGACAAGTCTAGCAAACAATGTGAGCAGTTCCAGGAATGATGGAAGTATATACAAGGTGGTATCCTCTTGTTCCCCAAAGAGGGATTGTCAATACATATGTTTAAGGGGGGGGGGGGGTTGTTTGGTGTTTAAGATGGGATGAGAGTAGAACATTTTCACTTGTGATTTGTTTTTCTATTTATTAAACAAATCTATATAGCTAAATCTAGGCAGTGTACAGCATTAAAGATTCACAGTTAAAAATCTACCCCATGCCCCTTCCCCCCAATGGCGGCAATAACAGAATCAGACAAGTCACTTGATTTGCTTTGAATGAAGCTGCAAGCTCGCCAACAAAACCATGTCTTCAAGGTGAAAAGCAACAAGGTGTGGGCCACTCTTAACATTTGGGGAATGATGTTTCAAAGGTAAGGTATTATCACAGAGAAGTCAAGTTAATTAGATGTCAGTGAAATGCTGGTGGGGTATAATATAATTGTGAAGGAAATCCATTCTAGAATCTAGTAATGACACAAGAGAAGCCTTTTCCTGGCAAACAGGCCATTACCTATAATCATTCCTACTTTCATGTGAAGTGTTAATGCCACTTTATAATGCCTTGGTAAAACCACACCTGGAATATTACATCCAGTTTTGATCACCAAAATATAAAAAAGATGGTGAGACTCTGGAAAGAGCGCAGAGAAAAGCAACAAGACAATTAGAGGTCTGGAGGCTAAAACATATGAACAGTTGCAGGAACTAGTTCAGTGATGGCTAACCTTTTTGCCATCACGTGCCAAAAGTGGGGGGAGCGCAGAGAGGTCACGCGCACGCATGCCCACATCCATAATTCTATGCGCCTCGCCCCCCCGTGCTCCCCCCTGCTTTTGGCACGTGATGGCTCGGTGGGCCCGGTAGGCCCATTTTTCGCTCTCCCCAGGCTCCAGAGCCTTTCCAGAAGCCTGGGGAGGGCGAAAACAGCCTTCCCCACCCACCCAGAGACCCTCCAGAGTCAAGAAACAGTGTGTTTCCCGACTTCTGGTGGACCCAGAAGGCCTGAAAATCAACTGGCCAGCGCACGCATGCATACCAGAGCTGAGCTCGCGTGCCCACTGATATGGCTTCACGTGCCACTTGTGGCACCCGTGCCATAGGTTCGCCTTCATGGAACTAGTTTAATTAAAAGAACTAGGAATGACACGATAGCAGTGTTCCAAAATCTAAGGGGCTGCCACAAAGAAGAGGAAGTCAACCTATTCTCCAAAGCATCTGAAGGCAGGACAAGAAAACCTAGAACTAAGAAGAAATTTTCCGACAGTGATAACAGTTAGTGGAACGACTTGCCTCCAGAATTTATGGGTGCTCCATCACTGGAAGAGGTGATGCAGAACCTGCTGAATACCACCTCTGTTGTAGGTCCTTCTAAGCTAGGGAAAGACTATTGAGGCCCGAATGTGTAGAAAGACAGGTACTCAGTGTGCCAAGTCCCAGCCTCAGAAGTTGAATTCCCAAGCCAAACCTTGAAGACCCTGAGCCAGCAGCAAAGATGACATGTTTGCAGCAGCTATAAATGAAAAAGAATCAGTAACAGAAATGCCCGGAGGCTTCAGGAACAGGCCGCTCTTCTAAAGACAAAACAGGTGGTGACAGAACCTTCTCCCCACCCTGGGAGCTACCTATTTCATAAGCCCCATTAGAAGGATAATGGCAGAAAGGTTGGTTCTTCTGGTTTTTCTGCCCTTTGGCTGGAATGTTTGATTTGTAGCCAGGCTGTTCGGTTTAATTACAGCCTGCCTCATCAATATAGCCCGCCAGATTCCTCTTTCCCTCTTCTCCGCAAATGAACCGATACCGGTACTTCCTACTGACCCAACCCACCCAGGGAGAGGACTTTCAAGATACCTGAGTTCTCCAAACAAAGCGTGCCAACCTGCCACAGGTTTCTGACCAGAACTGGTTGCAGAGGAGTCTAGTATCAAAGATTCAATGGAAATAGAAGGTTCCTTCCAGAGGTGGTATTCAGCTGGTTCGCACCGGTTCGCATGAACCAGTAGTGGGAATTTGGCCCCAGTCACCAAACTGATAGTGATGGCCGGCTGGTCACGCTCCCGAACTGGTCCTCCAGTCGCCTCTCGCTTGCCCCGGTCACCATGTTCGTCGCCGCCATGTTCTTCATGCACATGCATCCCATTGCCTTTCAAGTCCAATGGGATATGCATGTGCAAAGAACATGGTGGAGACGGCGGGGGGGGGTGGTCATGTGACTGAGTGGGTGTGAGTGACATCAAGTTGGCCATGCCCACTAAGTCACATGCCCCCCCACCTAGCCACCCTCACTGAACCGGTAGCGAAAATTTTTGAAACCCACCATTAGTTCCTTCCCAATTCCCAATGTCTGTAGCAGAAGGATAGGCAATTGGGGAGGGGACTATGGCACCGTGGTAGGTGACATGAGATGCACAGACTTGCATCCCACGTACACTAATTTTTCTTCAAGGCTGGCTCTGTGACTTTTATATAAAAAAGAAAGAGCAACCTTTAATGTGCTTCAAAATAAACAAATCTAGTAAATACAAAATAGATAAATGCAAAAGCAAAATTATTCAGGATACTTGAGCTGTGATCATTAATAGGTAACCCTAATGCAGGGAGCGAAGAAAGAAAAGATTTAAAAAGTCTTTTCTATATAGAAGAATGGTTTAATTTAATTTAATTAATCATATTTCTATGCCGCCCAACTCCCAAGGGACTCTTGGTTAGTCCTAACTTGGTACTTCTTATCCTATTGGAAAACTCTGTTATTCGAATCAAAACAAAGCAAGCCCAAGAATCAGCTGCAAATTGTCTAGCATTAGCAAGGAAACATTTAACTATCTTATTGAATTTTTTAAAACAACAACAGCGACATACGAAAGAAAGAAGTTTCACAAATAAACACGTTGTCCCTGCTTGCTTTTTGCCTGCAGTTGGTCCCCACCCCCTTTGGAAAAGTCAACAGAGTGTAATATGAAAGCTATTACTTGTCTGGTGGCTAAAAACATTAGAAGATATATCTTTCCAGAGATCTCAAATGGTAATTTGGCACATTGCTCTTAGGCAGGTTCCTTGTAACAAAGGAACACTGTGTCAAAATTATGGGAATTTTCCAGATGGCACCTTTGTTAGAAAATAAAGGTATGTGTAAGTTTTAAGTATTTTTCTTTTCAGAGAAATGATTTGCACAAAATATTGTAAAATCTCCTCTCCTCTGCCTTCCACTCTCCTCCACCCTTCCTTTCCTTTGCCTTAAAAATGGAAACTAGAGAACAAAAGGTTTACAAGCAGAAACATATAAAATTACATCAGGGAGATGCTTTATGATGCGCATGTCAGGTTTTGCAGAGGCTTTTCACATGTGCGGCTTTAGCACTTTTCTGCACAGAAGGCTGATTTAAATGGGGACAGAAGAGAGAAGGATTCTGTCAGCTCTGGTAGTAGGGAGCACATTATAGGTTTTCCATGGCTTTTGCTGACAAAGGATTGTGTATGGCCTATATTTTACCATTTCTATAATTTGGAAGGAAGCAATTTGGCTTGCTCTGTCATTTTGCCTATCCCCCGGGCTCCTTTCCAATGTTGCCCTCCAGGGCCATTCCCTGCCCCATTCCCATTCCCTTGCAGAGTTTGCTTCCTCCCTTGCAATGGCAGTCTCCTTCTTTCACCCTCTCCCCCCCCTCCCCCAGCAATGACTACTTTTGGACACAGAAAAGCGCTAGTCCATATTATGAGCATTTTTCATGCCTGCGACTTGTTTGATGGCCAATTTGACAGATTGCTAAACCAACCACTATAAATATCTATCTACTCTTGTCCTACTTGGGGATGCAGTGGCTCAGTGGCTAAGATGCTGAGCTTGTCGATCGAAAGGTAGGCAGTTCAGCGGTTTGAATCCCTAGTGCCGCGTAATGGGGTGAGCTCCCGTTACTTGTCCCAGCTTCTGCCAACCTAGCAGTTCGAAAGCACGTAAAAAATGCAAGTAGAAAAATAGGGACCACCTTTGGCGGGAAGGTAACAGCATTCTGTGCGTCTTTGGCATTTAGTCACGCTGGCCACATAACCACGGAGACATCTTCGGACAGCGCTGGCTTTTCAGCTTTGAACTGGAGATGATCACTGCCCCCTAGAGTCGGGAATGACTAGCACATATGTGCAAGGGGAACCTTTACCTTTACCTTTATTCTTGCCCATCCCCATCTCCTCCCACATAAAGAACAGTTGTTGCTTGTTTGTCCCACTGGTAGGTGACAGTTTGTGGAAGGGGAAATATTGGTAGATAGCTATCACTTTCCTTTACTTGTCCCACATTAAGCAGGAAGGACAGCTCTACTCCCCAGCCTTATGACTGAGGCTGCATAGGAACCATCAGTAAGGACAATGCAATTTATACCATCATATTTTTTCACTGGTTGACACATTGGAGAGCAGCCCTTTAATATGGCCAATTAGTTGCATCCAATATTGAAGCGTGCAATGCCATTTTAAGAGTCCATGGGATAAGACTTGAAAAAACATAAAAGAGAAGAAGAGGAGGAACTGGACAAATAAACCTTTTGACGTCTCCAATGCCAGACTGCTTTCAAGCTGGTTCTGAGACTTGGGACAAGAAAAACAGTAGCATCATCCATTCCTTGGCCAAATCAGCCACAAAAACTATTTCGGAAAAAGGTGGGGGCTGAGCTATCATATTGCTGGACAATTGTGTGTCCCTTTTCAAGGTTTTCATTGTGCAGCTTTCTTGCTTAATCTTCAGATGCTTCCATTGGTAACCTTCCCATATTTTTCTCCCACAGTTTCTTTTGAGAAAAATGAATAGTGTGAAGGGTAGAATAGCTAGAAACCCATTTGAAGAACTGCTTAAAGGCTACCTTTGAAGAATAATTATTTTATCAAATAAAATAAGTTGGGAATCTGATCTAAGAAAATGCCAGAAAAAAACCACACTATTCTTAAGCAGCTTCATGTAACTCAAGTCAAATCTAGCCAAGCCAAAACAAAGGAATGTACATTCTGGAATATAAAATGATGTTAATCCTTCCCTAAAACCCATAGATATCAATCTAGACATCATAGTTGTGCCTTTACAAGGTACCTATCTTAATTTTTAATCCAGGGGAATAGTTTATGTGAAGAATATGGCTCATGGTAAATTGGATATATTTATACTGCTTAAAAAAAAAAGTAAATCTGAATGTAAAATGTGCTAAGAATTAACCGGTTCTAGTTTCAGCTTTATAATAAAATTGCATGCAGCATTTGTTAAATTAGAAGTGAATAAATGAACTTGATCATCAAATTAGCTTTATTTTGGGGTTTTTTAAAAGAGAAAATATACCCTTCCGCTTTCTGTCATCAATTTTATCCATTAATCTTTCTGGCAATCCACTCATCCATGTTTACCTTGAGAACACTTCTTGGTGAATGAGGCTTATAATTCAGATGGCTGAAAACTGCATCCATGTATCTTTTTAAAGAGGCTATTTATGGCTATGTGCATTATTATTATTTATAAAACAGGCATAAATGCTATGTGTAATAAAAAATATTAAACATAGAAAGTTGAAGAGGGGCATTGCTTGCATGTATAGGAATACAAAAGAAAAAATAAGGGAGATCATTCAGTAAAGTAGTTCTTCTTAAAATATTTTTAGGTGTGGTAATAGAAAAAGTAAAACATGCTCTCAGGGAGAGAGGAAGAAAAGAAGGATGGGGAGGAAAAACCATGTTTTAATCCTGAACTCAAGTAGGAGGTTGTCATTAGAAGAATGTAGGACACAGAAAGAAAAGAAAGGTTGAGAATTGAGACACAGGAGAAGGGCATATTATATTTATACATAATTACATGTTTATCTCCTTGCTTCTCACATTTCTTTTCTCTTTGATTGAACTTCACACACCGGCTTTTCAACCAGTATACAATATCCACTTATCCATCAAACCACTTTGAGGTTAAAAACATTATTCATCAACTACACTCTACAATTATGGGGTTGGTCTTTGTCTCAAAAAGGAATAACCTTTCATACAGGCCCCATAATCTCAAGAATGTGGCTATGTGTAATCTATTCTTTCCTTAGAATCGATTCACATGTCTAATGAATGAGGAATCAAGAAAGTCCATTTTGGCATTAGGGCAGGGGTGAAATCTAGTTACCTTCCCTACCGGTTTGGAAGTGCACGCGCCATGCGTGTCATGTGCGCACGCCGACTCTCTGTGCATGCGCAAACCCTTCTACATATGCGCAGAGGGTAAAAAACAGGTCACTTCTTGGTTAAAACCAGGAAGTAACGATGACTGGGTGAGTTGGCGGAGCCTCAAGCTGCCATCGCTACTGATTCTCCGAACCACTGGCCATCATCGCTACTGGTTCAGCCAAACTGGGCTGAACCAGAAGCACTTCACCCCTGCATTAGGGGAAAGCTCACTCTGATACTCATAGCATTCACAATACTGAATTAAAAGCAGGGCTTCTTCTAACCGCTTTGGCTGAGCAACCAACTACAGCCATGATGGCGAACGTATGGCATGCATGCCAGAGGTGGCATGCAGAGCCCTCTCTGTAGGCACACATGCTGTCACCAGCTGGTCTTCTGGTTTCCGGCAGGTGCAGGTGCACCGGCTAGCTGATCTTCACACATGCCACCAGAAACCCGAAGACCAGCTGACCGGTGGCTCTGGTCTTCAGGTTTCTATTGTGTGCGCACACACATTCCTGGTTTGGGCCTTCATCATCACTGAACTACAGTGTTCAGTGTAGAAAGATTCGTCATTACTGAACTACAGTGTTTTCAAGAGTGAAGAATAAGACAGAATTGGAGAGGGTTATATGGTGGGTATGGCCACAAAAAGTCCATCAGGAAAAAGAATACTCTGCATCAGAGAAGATAATGATTGCCTTTCCTATGTCAAGATCACTAGGAACTTTGCATTACATGGTAGCAAAAGCTTCACCACAGAGGCCTTTTGGCATAATTTCGTTTATGAAGAATGTAGGAATGCAATTATTAAAATGCATAGAAAAATCGAGAAGTTTAATAGGTGTGTTCACCAAACCTGTGAAGGACAAAAAAGAAAAAGAGAGAAGAGACTCACTTGTTTCGGAAGGAATCCATAGAAACTAGCACTTCATCAATTTCTGTGTCCAGCTGTTCTTTTTCCGCATCAATAGATCGCATTTCGAGATTCAGTTTGTTCATGTACCGGTCATAGAGAAGTTTGATGTCCAAATCAGAAAGGGAATTGTCTTGTTCTTTCAAAAAGTTCCATCTTGTGATCAGAACTTGGTTGTGCTGTTCCAGACTTTGGACCTGTGGATTATTAACAGGTGGAGAAGGCTATAAGGATCTTCTTCATTCAGCTGCTGACACAACATAAACATTGCCATATTGAAGGGATAAAAGGATATTTTGCCCTCTCCCCAAAATTATCTGTGAATAAGTAGGAATGATGTGGGGGGGAGGGAATAGATGGGCGGGGTGGGATGGGAAGCAACCTGATTATAATCAGCTAAAAAACCACATGCCTTTGAATGAGGCTACTGCTTGGAAGGGGTTGTATTTGTCTAGACCAGAGGTCTTCAGACTTGGCAGCTTTAAGACTTGTGGACTTCAACTCCCAGAATTCTCCAGACAGCTATGCTTAAAGTTGCCTTTAAGTCTTAAAGCTGCCAAGTTTGAAGACTTCTGGTTTAGAATTTAACCCTTTGCACAGTCTAGACAATTCTTTTCCTTCTTTTTTGCTAGTCCTGCCAGAAGGAAGGATTATTTTTTTTTTAATTTATGAAAGAGAGTGGTTGGTATGTGCAGATGAGGATCGGTTAATTTGCAAAGTAGGGTTCTTCATTTTATAAGCAAATATTTTTAATTGACAGTTATTAATTAAATTAATATGCATTTATATTTCTGGCCTGGCCCAGCCCTTTCTGGTGTGTGTGGCTTCTGCTAGGTCTATATATCCATTTATTCACACACCCACACAAACACGTGAGTCACATGTACAGATATATTAGACAAGATGTGGGGGGGGGAGGGGGGAAATCTTCAGGATTAGTTTCGGCCAGAGGCATCTGCAGTATCAGATACAGTAATCAAAATGAAAAGCAGCAGCATTAGGTGATAAAAAGTTCTGCTCCTTTCATAGGTGTGCACATACAAAAAGGGCAGAGCTGTGTACTACAACAAGACATTAATTTCATCATCTTCCCACTACCAATCCCTTTGCAGATCCTTCTAGTTTCAGCTTTTGGCAACCATCATTTGTTGATGTGAAAACCAGGGCATTATACAGGATTTTCTTTGGCTATGATAATAACTATTTTCTGGTTATTCTTCCTTTGGGGGCCATCTTATATTCAAGATTCTCTTCCTTTTGGATAAAGTAGAGTGGCATCCCAAATATGCATGTTAAATTTTCCCTTTGCCATACATAACATTGCATCCAAACATTATTTATTTATTTTAATTAATTAATTAATTAAGTAAAAACATTTATATAACTGCCCATCTTCCAGACAACTCCTGAGATCTGGATCATCCCCACCCTATTGGCCTTCCAAAAAGCGGTGAAGACCTGGCTTTTCCGGCAGGCCTGGGGCTGTTGATCTCACTGTTGCGATCTGGCGAGATCCGGCCATGGATGGTGTGAATGGGTTTTAATTGTTTTTAATGTTTTAATTTTTAATGTTTTTATATATGGTTTTTAAATGCATTGTAAGCCTCCTTGAGTCTTCGGAGAAAGGCGGCATACAAGTTGAACAAACAAATAAATAAATAAATCAACTCTGGGCTGCTTCCGATGAAACATAATTATTACAACATAACATAAATCAGCTCCCACAATTTATTTCAGTATCAACATTCTAAAAGCAACGTTCTTTGATAGATGGGTTTCTCTATAAACTAAATAGTCCCTTTTTGTACATAATTATTTTATTTGGGTCAGACATTGCTTCCGTTCACATAACAATGTGCTAACAACCATTTTAAAAAACAAAATCCCCAACTTTAAAAGGCCAATGGCTATTACAATGTGGGTCTTTAAAAAGCAGTTTGATAGAGAAGATAATGTGCTTCTGCTTGACTTCAAGAAGCATCCTTAGGCTGAATCTCATAAGGTGGATAGTATGAATCTAAGATTTTACACCTTGGTTGTCTGATGGATCATTTTTAGGCTACTTTATGTGACAATCTCAACAAGAGGCAGCACCTGGCTAATTTTATTTTGTTTCAAGGCTAAGCACCTTCAGATTTTAATTAGTACACGTAGTCCTCGATCTCCGGTAGTTCATTTAGTCACCATTTGAAGTTACAATGACGCTGAAAAAAAGTGACTACTTCAGACTGCTTTTCACACAACCTTTGAATCATCCCCATGGTCACGTGATCAAAATTCAGACGCTTGGCAACTGACTCATATTTATGATAGTTGCAGTATCCCGGGATCATGCGATCACCTTTTGCGACCTTCTGGCAAAAAAAGTCCATGGGGAAACCAGATTCACTTAGCAACTCTGTTACTAACTTAACAACTGCAGTGATTCACTTAACAACTATGGCAAGAAAGGTCATAAAATGGGGGCACAACTCACTTAACAAATATCTCGCTTAGCAACATGAATTTTGGGCTCAGTTGGGGTCATAAGTTGAGGACTACCTGTATGGACAAAGAAATAACAGGGCCGTAGACAAGAGTGGGGAAATTTTTAGAAGTATCTGAAAAGAAGGCCAGGGCACATCATTTATCTACTGTGGCTAAGAAAACTGCACACATGTTCCCATGTGATCCTTAGACAGTAAGCTTGATTCCCGAGCATCTTTCCCTTTACTAGTACATCAGTTTAGACTTGCAAGCAACTGTGAAACTGCAGAACAACATTCCTCACTTAAGGAGTCCACTGAATTCTCTCTTTATGAGGGCATGAGCATCAATATGGCATATTTCCTTAATACATCCTACTTGCTCAGCATACTTTAAGGAAAGGAATCGGAAAAAGACAGGGAAAGAGAAAACATATGCACACAAAAAAAAGTCTATCTAGGTTGCAGGTTTACAGGGCAACCCAATCCACGCTTACTTGTAGATCAGAACTGATACAACTGGTGTAATCAAGCATCTTTCTTTCTTCACCCTTCCCCAGAGGTTTAGTCTATTCTTCATGAAACAGCCATCATCTATTTTTGTTTTGGTGTGTGTGTGCATGTGTGTGTGTGTGTACAGGTAATCTTTATTAGCCTTCTGAATTGTTTGCAGAGTAAATACTATGTCACCACATAAAGACTTTATGAGGGAGTCCTGAATGTTGATTACATTCCCCTAAAGAGTTCCTGCTTGTAGGCTACTGCCATATCACAATTATGCAGCTGATGTTACATCTCAAGAGCATTTATTTATATCTACAGTACATCCATGATTTCCCCAACGTAACCCTACCACTCCATTTAGCTGCCTTTCAACACACTGTCTTACCCACTTCTCTCTCTCTTTTTTGAACAGAGCATCAGACAAATGATATGAATGAAAAGCTGGGTAGCACATTATTACATTCTACTTTTGTGGAGGAAGATGACGTATTTTATTAAATCCTACTGGCTAGCGTGAACAACTCTTGAGGCATTTCCATTCTTTGCAAATGCTGGCACCACACTCGCTCTTAAGCATCACTCACTCTGATTATCAGCATAGTTCAGAAAACATGAAATACAGCTTGAAAATGTCCTGCTTCATATAGAAATACACTGTAGAAACTTAAGAAATTGAAGGCTTGGTAATCTGAAACCTGGTGGCAGAACTAAAGAAAGTGCAAAAGTCAGGTGATTCTTATGAAGATGTTGATTCAATAATTAATATGTGGATAAAATTAGTTCATACTTAAATTTGCTCCTTCACTGCCTTTTTTAAAAAAAAAAAACTTAATATCTATTAGTCGTTCTGAATGTCATTGTTTCCCTGCCTGTATTGTTTTATCACTCTGCACCCATATTTCTTCTGTTGGTCAATGGTAAATTTCATGGGGAAAAAGCTTGTCTTGTCACTGATATTCTAGGATTATGCCTCTTGTTCTGATACTGCCATTTAAATAAGTGAAAATATGTCACATTATAGTATCTGCTATTATAAATTACTATTTGCAGCAGCAGTGGTGAAATCTGAACTGGTTTACCACTGGCTGTGCATGTGTGCTGTGGGTGCACATACGCAGTGCGCACCATGCATGCCAAAAGAAGGCATGGGGTAAGTAGAACAGTGCCCGCGGGGGGGGGGGGTGTATCAGCTGTGGTGCGTGATTTTTTTTTACTTTTACCTATAGGTTGTAAAAAAAAAGGCTTTTAAAAGTAAAAAAAAAGGCTCTGATGATCGTGCGGCTCAGCTGGGATCATCAGAGCATTTTTTTACCTTTTAAAAGCATTTTTTAAAAGACGTGGCAAGCAGACTTCCGGTTGAGCCACCGGCATCGCCAGACGCTTCTTTGCGAAGCGCCAGCCCCAGACTCCGTAGAATCACAAGAACAACGAAAATCGGCTGTCTTGCGGTTTGGAATCCTTCCCCCCAGAAAGAAGGGGGGAAGGAGAGCAGATGGGTGGGGTAGAGCTCCCTAAGAGCACCAGGTTTTGCTAATAATCTGGTGCTCTAAGATGAGAGCTCCCCGTGAAGCCTGTCAAAGCTCCGGACCTGGGATGCCTCTGACGGGGAAGTTTTTCCCTGTCAGAACTAGATGCTGCGGCCACCCCATTAAACAACTTTAAACAAATACTTCTTGAACCAAGCTGGCGGAGCACAAGTTTCACGAAGGAAACAGCAAGTATTTTTTTTTCTTTTTTTTTAACTCCAGGGATTTACTTTTTTAAAAAGATTTTTCCTAAGTGGAAAGTGAAAGCAAGATGGCGTTTGAGTTTCAACGGGGCGTGAAGAAGTGAAAGTTAAAAGTAATTATTGACAAGCCCCTGTTTGAAACGTAAAACTCCTTCTTGAAAAGTGGAAGAAATAAGAAAGGATGTAATAATAATAATTCAAGCAGCAATACAAATTAAAAGGTCTTTTTTTTCCTTTTTTTTTTGAAACTCTTTTTTTCTCCCTTTTTTTTCTGTCCTTCTGGAGGGGAAGGAAGAAGGGGGGCAAGATGGCTGGGCTTTTTGAAAACAAAGAAAGCAAAGGAGGGTTATTTAACCCTCAATGGTCTGATTTTGAGGAAGCTTTGAGTTCAATTACCTCTGCTTTATTGAAAAGAATTGATACTATATTTCAAGCTTCTCAAGCTGGAAACAATGAAACATATGGAAATACTGAGTTGCAATCTAGCAGTGGGGGATTGAATGAAGAGCTGGGAGAGGAAAAAAAACAACAACAGACCATAGCAGATCTTACAGAAGAGAGAAAGATGAAGGCTGAGCAGGATAAGGAGCAACCAGAAGAAGCTACATTTCTGCAAAAAATTTTATAATATTCAATCCCAAAAACCGCAAAATTTTACTGGAGTTAAAAAAGGCAGAGGGATTAAAGTTAAGAAGAAAGTTCGTAAAAAGGAAAAGAAGAAAGCCTGGAGAAATGGAAAATAACCCTGCTTGATGAGATGATGGTCCTTAAAAAGTTTTGTTTAAATGTTTAAAGATTTTGAATTTTTTGGGGAAAAAAAAGTAGACAGCAGTTTAATGCCAGTTAACCAAGTGATGAGCGACGATGAGGAGGCAATCTATAGCTGTATTGGAATATTTTGAGAAGAATAAACAGATCACAGCAATGCTGGTGTGCTGGGCTGTGAAATATGCCCTGACTTGAAGGATTTGGAATATTTTATTAAGGACTGTGATAAATCTGGATCTAACTGTAATCGCAGAAGTTTTATTGAATATAATAAACTGAGGTTTCCTGTTTGATGGTAATAAATATAAGGCAAAAGGACTATGGATCTAGAGCAATTGCAGGTGATCTGGTGGTTTCCCTAATACGTCTGATGAATCTACTAATCTAATTTTTGACTGGATTTGATGGATATTATCATGAATATAATTATAAAGTCACTCGGGGGGTTTTTTTTTTATAAAGAAGCAATTTTTTATTTAGGTGGGTAGACGTAAATGAAGATATTCTATATGCTGTTGGAAGATGTGAAGACAAGAAGATTAGCAACTGGTTTAATCTAGTATGAAGAATTTAAATGTTTGATATAGTTATTAAATGACGTTTTATTTGTATTGATAAATTAATAAGAGGTTTGATTGTTATATTCTTTTTTTAATTAAAAATTTATTATTATTATTTTTTTATTATTAAGTGTTTTAACTATAACTGGACCTTGATGGTTTAAAAATGGAGGATGGAAGATTTTATATAGTATTTTATTTTAAATTTGGGGGTTTTTTTGATTGAGGGTTTCTTTATTTTTTTTTTTTGTTGTTGTTGGGTTTTTTCCCCTCTCTGTTTTAAATGAAAGAAGTTATAAAGTATTTTGTTAAATCGTATAGACTTAATAATTTGTTAAGTATTAATTAGTTATACTGAGTAATGATAGGTTTGATTAGGTAATACTTAATTGTTTTATTAATTGCTGTAACTATAAATGGAGATTAGTTCTGTTGAATTAGATGGAATAAGAAGAAAGAAGACTTGCTTTCCTTTTATCTACTTGTTTAATGATTAGGATTATGATAAGTGTGAAATGGAGTTTAACTTAGAGAATTTGAGCTGTATTTTATTTTGTATTTGCTCTGGGAAGTCGGGGGGGTGGTTGGGGAGGGGGGAGAAAATGTATGTAAAATTTTTAAAACTTTTTCAATAAAAAAAAAAAGACGTGGCAAGCAGATGACCAGGCGATTGGGGGGGGGGGCATGGGCGGGGGAGGGGCAGGGATTTTTGCTACTGGTTCTCCAAACCGCCTGCTGCCATCGCTACCAGATCAGCCAATCCGGTCCGAGCCGGGAGCATTTCACCCCTGTGCAGCAGTGGAAAACACGGCTTTAAAAAAAAGGAAAGTTATGGTGCTGTCAGGCCTGGAAGCCATCTTTTGCTTTTGGGCCTTCAGACCTCCCAGTTTCCCACAGTTTACACAGAATTTTCATATTTTCACAGAAGTCCCGCAGAGATAATGCATTCCTCAACAACTGATAATCATTGTAATAATCCAGAGATCAGATGACAGATTTGATATACTTGAAAAGGAGTAAGAGAGAAAGTAGATAAATAAACTGAAGCAAATCAACTCCAGCTATGCTAAGAAAATAAATAATATGCTATCATTCCTATTCCTTTGAAGGATTCATTGTTGAAATTAAGGCAGATAACAATGGGAGAGGCGAAACAGAGATGATAACTTTCTGATTCTAATTAGGTGTTTTGTAATTTCATTAAAGCTTTAAATTAAAAAAAGGCAACAGTTCCAAACTTTTAAAACAGTGCGGAGGCATCCAAATAGACAGGTATTGCCAGAATAATTCCTTTAAGATAAATATTAATGGAAATTTCACATAACCTGTGAAAAAGCTATGCTAAAACACACCTTACTTGCAGAAAATGGTGTCTTTCTATATTACTGTTTGAAATATTTAACTCAATAAATAAGTAGCTTTCTGGTTTGTCACTGTGGTATTTTGTTGGGGATGAGTAGAATGAAGATGGGATTAATAGACATGGCCATTATATTCTCCACGAAGTCTCAGGATCATAAAGATCTGATCCATCACTTTCCTTCCTGATTTTCATGAAGCTGGACTCAAACTGTCAATTCTAAAAATGAAGGATAGATCCTTTCACAAAGCCTTTCCTAACCAAAATGTCAGTTTTGAATTTATTTATTGAATTTCAGTTTTCATGATCCTTTGACTAGGACACAGCCATGATAGTTGAGGTTCCAACCATGTTAACTGGAGGGTTGCAGGAGATGAACTATCTGGAGGGCACTAAGTTGGGGTAATATTCACTTGTTAACATATTCTTCCATTTGTCTACTAATAATTGATTTGAGCATCTTTCTTCAATAACTGTAGACAGAGCATACTTCTCCATGCAAATCCCATGATGGGAAGTTGTGCCAACTCTACAAATGCGATGGTTTCAATAGATGCGAGGAGCATCTTAGTCAAGAGAGTAATACTGAAAGTTGATTTTTGAGCTAATGACTTCAGTGAATGAGGGAATATTTTTCTAACAGTGGGAGGGGATTGATTCTTTGGCACAGCTGATAAAATGATTTCCATCTTTGTGGGAGATATTGACTCAAAAGCCTACATAGAAGCCTCAAGTATCATTCTCTTGGTAAGGAGCTTCACCATACCAGTGGTGGGTTGCCCCCGATTTGGACCAATTCTATAGAACCGGTAGTAAAACCGACAGGAGGCTCCATCCACTGACCCGGATGTCATCAGAAGCAATCTGCGCATTCACAGAAGACCACATGCACGGGCATGATGCGAACCGGTAGTAAAGGTAAGTAGAACCCACCCCTGCATCATGCCCCTTGAAACATCTCTGCTGAAATCCCAAACGTGTTTTTTCAAGAGGCAACTGGACTTTCTGGTTTTTCTTTGAAGTCATTTTGCTTCTCATCCAAGAAGCTTCTTTAGCTCTGACTGGATGGTGGGGAATGGAAGGATTTATACTGCTTGCAGACAGCTGGTCATTTGCACTGTTTTAGCGAGTCATTAACACCATTTGAAATATCTTCGAAGAAAAACCAGAAAGTCTAGTTGCCTCTTGAAAAAGCATCTTTGGGACAACCATGATCTGTATGACTGAGAATCTCCATAAACGTCTCTGTTGGACGTTTTTGACAGCTTTCAGACTTGAAATATACATGTGGAAATATCATGCACTAGGGAGGTGGGAGGTATCAGAAATATGATAAAGAATCAATCTCTTATCACTTTTTAAAAAATTCTTTGTTTTTCTTAACTATTCCTACTTAGAGAATCATAGACTGGAAAACATACAGAAAAACAAAAATAGACACTAAAGGTGAAAACATTTTCTGGTAAAAGCCAGTCATTTGTGACTACCAGCCATAGAGTGACATGAGCATTATAGTATCCTTTTATCAGAAATATCTGATAATTGTGGTCATAAGTAAACTATGCCTCACATCCCAATGCAGCTGGATGTTACAGCTGAATAAGATTAAAATGTAAAATGTAATCCTTGTTTAGGTACCACAACTGGGCCTGGCAACTCAGTCATTAAGTGAAGTGATCACTAGGTTAAACCACAAATGTACTTATGCTCTTACTTCAGGTTTCCTTTGTTTTACAGGTTTGTGAAGAAATGTGAGATTTGGTCATAAAGTTAGTGTTTGATAATCATCATACTTATGAATAGTTGCTAAATGAGGACTACCTGTACTGAATTTATAAGTAGCGAATATACTGCTGCCTTGATCCACATGATATCAAGGAGCAAACTGCTTTTCGGTTCAAAGTGTAAGGAAAAGGAAAAGAAAACACCTTTCATTTCATGAATCTCAACATTTTAGAGAAGAGAATAGCTTGTAAATAAATATTTCTTACTACAGGATCATAGCTAACAGACTCCAAAATATAAACTATAATTATTGAACAGGAAAAAGGTATAAGTCAATATAAATTTCTTCACATCATAGAATAAAGGACAAGCATCTACAATCGTATAATGGCACACCCCAACTGATTCTCACATATATTCTTTGCTCATAGATGACATTATATTTCGTTACCCTGCTGTTATTCTTTCATCTTATCACAGATAATCTAGTAAGGAAGAAAAGCTAAAATAGCTGCCTAGCATCTTTTGGATTTTCCATTTAAACCATCCTACACCTTTCTTACTTAGGTTTTGTGCCAAAGTTTGGATTAGCTTTTTGTGTTTGCTTTCTTTTAAAAAAGAGACTCTCTTCTACAGATGACACAATAGAGATATGAAGATTGTAGTCACATGCCCCAAATAAAAAATAACAAGAATTACTCTCACAGTCGATTATGTTGTCAAAGATTTCATGAAAAGGCAGAAAGACCGGTCTCCATCCAAGCTTTTCACAACTGCTGGAGGGTTTGGGAGAGGTAGAATTTTCTCTGACTCACACTTGTTTGATAAAATGAAGAAACAGCTAGAGAGACCAGTTTTTGTGTGTGTGTGTGTGATTTCCAATCTTTGTGCAAATGAAAGAAACCCCAGCTCTCACAGAAGTCACTTGCAATGAGGGGATAGTGCAGAGGAATTGACAGCCAGAGCAAACAGAAATACAGAAAGTCAGTGTTATATTTGTAGACCTCTTTTGAAGAGATCTTCTGCCACTATCATGTTATAGCCTGTTTTTGTTAAAACTTCATAAGCATGTATTACTGTAGATTCAGATTAAGTAGAACCTTTGAATAAAGAATCATGGAACTAGGGAATGTATGAGTTGGAAGGCTTTATAACTCTCTACTCCACTTCCCTGTTCGGTGCAGAAGTCTTCTAGACCAGGGGTCTCCAACCTTGGCAACTTTAAGATTTGTGGACTTCAACTTCCACAAGTTCTGGGAGTTGAAGTCCACAAGTCTTAAAGTTGCCAAGGTTGGAGACCCTTGTTCTAGTGGGTCATCAAGCACTTGTCTGAAACCTTCCAGAAAGGAAAGCATGTCAGACCTGTTCCAAGCAGACTGTTTCCCTGTTAACTGCACCTACCCATAAGAAATGCCTCTTAATCTCTAGCATAAATCTCCTTTCTTTTAATTTCAACTCATTGGTCATTACTTACTTTTAACAGAGGACAGGTCTGCCCCTTTAACAACTGCTGTTTGTAAACGTCTATAGTGTCTGCTCTTTCTCATCTGCGGACTGAACACAGCCAGCTCTTTTAATTATACTTCGTAGGGCTTCATTTCTAGTCCTGTTTTTACTCTATAACTTTTCTCTGAATCTGTTCTAAATTCTGTTGGTTTTGTCCCTTTACAAAAATGATGCCTTTTGGGCTGGACAAGATATTCCAGATGCAGCTGAGCCAAAGTCGAGGACAGTGGAACTATTACGACTCCATTTTTACAGTGTTGAGCTATCAGTTTATATTCATTCCTCTTTAATTATCAGTGTGCTTCCATTTCCAAAGTATTTACTTTTCTCTTCCCAGTTTTTCAGTATTATTGGTATTCATTTCTCTAGTCCTCTTAAAGCTTTTTCCCCCTTTTTTTTCCTCACAGAGACGAGTTGTGACAATACATTCAATATTTCATTTTTCAAAGTCTTCCTTCCATCTTTTTCTCTACTCTTTAGGATTTCAAATAGTGATATAATCCTCATAATTTGTAGTTCAAACAATACATCTTTCAACTTTCCCTTATCTTCAACATGATGTGGTCACTTTTCCTGAAGGTGCCTGACATTTTCTTTCATTAGCCAGTTCCTGCCTGTGGATTAAGATCAGATCCAAGATAACCAATCTCTTTGTTTCATCACCTCAAAATTACAATTCTCAGAAAGAAATTAGAAGATTGAGGGGCCCCATTCTTTGGCATTTTTCCAGCAGATATTTGGCTAATTGACGTCTCCCACTATCACTCCATTCTTCTAAGCACATTTATTTCCATCTTTATGAGATGCAGGCCCTTCCTAAGCATCTCTTACACTGGTGTTTGTAGAAGATCCATGTTACTCTATGGTGGCAAAAAAATCAGAAAGAGTCTAGTACTACCTTTTCTATATTTTTCCAGTGGAAATTTTTGATTTAGTTGATCTTTGTGAAATTGGGAATCTGGAAAATGATATTGTATGGTGTCCTCTGTAAATTTTAGTGCAAACCCATTATACTTCATATTCCTCAGATATAGCTGATACACTTAGATTAATGGCTTTAGTTCAAACTGCCATGATAATGAGCTTGCTTGCTAACCCATGTTTAGGGTATTATCTCTTTAAAGAGCATCTGCTTCCCTTTATCTGTGACAAAGGAGTCAGCCCCCTCTTTTGGTCTCCTCTTCCTAAGCATAATTACCACTATTAATTCACACTTTATGTTTGTTTGGATCTATGGAGTTATTTTTTGATAAATTCCTTCCTGCATCCTTTATTACAGGGGTCTCCAACCTTGGCAACTTTTAAGACTTGTGGACTTCAACTACCAGAATTCTGGGAGTTGAAATCCACAAGTCTTACAGTTGCCAAGGTTGGAGACCCCTGCTTTATTATATACAACCTGGAGAACAAAAATATTACCCTGTTGGGCAATTATAGGAAAAAGCACTGCTCAGTAATATTTCCCAAATAGGCAGCTTCCAGATGAGGCATCTATTGTAAAACTGCACTAGCTCATAGACAAAATTTATAGATGGTTAAGAGACCATCATTTTCTCTTTGGAATAAAATCTGCAAAAGCAAAAAAAAAAAAAAGTATGCGTATGCACTGCATTTTGATTGGCAATGCCCTAAACCCGTGATGGCGAACCTATGGCACGGGTGCCACAGGTGGCACGTGGAGCCATATCAGTGGGCACGCGAGCTCAGCTCCGGCACACATGTGTGCGCCAGCCAGCTGATTTTCAGGCTTTCTGGGCCCCCCAGAAGTCAGGAAACACACTGTTTCCGGCCTCTGGAGGGCCTTCCGGGGGGGTTGGGAAGGCCGTTTTTGCCCTCCCCAGGCTCCTAGAAAGGCTCTGGAGCCTGAGGAGAGCAAAAAACGGGCCTACCGTGCCCACCATGCCATTGCGTGCCAAAAGCGGGGAGAGCACGGGGGGGCGCATAGAATTATGGATGTGGGCACGCGTGTGTGTGACCCCACCACGCTCCCCCCGCTTTTGGCACGCGATGGCAAAAAGGTTAGCCATCACTGCCCTAAACCATGCACTTGAAGGACCGTAATCTGGAAGAATTTGAGATACTTCCAAGAACTACATGTATTTGAGTAAAGAAAAAGAGAAGCAGACATTTAAAAGCCTATAGCTCCAACTGAATTTAATGTCTGAACAGAATGCTTCCAGATATTGATTTATCCTTCTAGTTAGAAGGTTATGTGTAACTCTTCTTTCCTCATAGGATGCGGGCAGGATCTTCTCTCTCTTTTTTAAATGGAAAAAAAGTAGTAGTGCCGAGAAAACAAGGAGAGTTACAAATTGTAGTCTACAAAATTCCATGCACTGAGATGGTGTGGTGCAGTGGTGGGTTGCCCCCGGTTCGCACTGGTTCTATAGAACTGGTAGTAAAACCGGCAGGAGGCTCCGCCCACTGACCCCGACATCATCAGAATGTTTCTGCGCATGTGGTCCCATTGCGAATTGGTAGTAAAGGTAAGTAGAACCCACCCCAGGTGTGGTGGCAAATTAAGAACCTTATCTGAAAGCAATGTTAAAGTAATTCTTGCCCAGACTTGCAATACAGTTAATGGTTAGCCTTATGGCTTGGTATAATAGTCAATACCCAGCCATGAAAACATTACCGGTGTTTATTTAAAATGTTGAAGTTAGGTTATAAAGAAGCCACTGATCAGCAAATAGAACATTATGCTGTTTTCTGGCCAATGCTAAAACAATGCTAAGCCATATGCTATTACCCATATACTCCAGTGTTTTGGAGAATAATCTTTTCTAGAACTTCCATTTGGGTTCCAATTAATGTTGACAAATCAAGATTGAGCATAACGTCAGACTTCATTCTGTGACTCGAGAAACGTAGGATTCCACATATAAAGCAGGGAAACTCCTTAACACAATTAATGGGATCTTAAAGTTGCCTACTGGTATCCAATCAGAGAAGAGGAAAGTTTCTCAATATATGTAGCGTTGGTTTAACTGTGAAGCTCAGAATGACATTGACTATAGCAGAGACAGATTTTGATGGCAAGCAGTGCTCAAAATCCAAAACAATCCATAGCATTGTGGCATTCTTTGGAAATGTTGCAAATAGATTCTATGGCATTTTTAAATTTGCAAAATGATTTATGATTCTCCTTGTTGGTAACTCCTTGTTACCACCATATTAAAGGTTGACTGTGATAAGTGACTTTAACATAGAGAACTGAAGTTGGGCAAGATTACCCTTGTCACTGCCATATGATCATTGCCATTTCCAACCTCACTCTTTGATACTTGGCTCGGACATTCATTTACTACATGTAGAAGCCATAGCAAAGATGGACTGATCACAAGTATGATCACTGGCCTATCTGATTATAAGTAAAATAAAAATGCTTCTGCAATGATAGAAATGGCTATCTACGCTATCGGTGCCCTGTTGGTGTTTTTATTTCCATTCAATACACATTGCACAAGAAATTATATGAATTGATTTCTAGAGAGAAAGCTAGTGACTAGAGAAATGGTAAGCACAATTACATAACATCACCCATTCTTATGGCCGCTGGAAAGATACAGGATTTAAATTAGCCATCATCCCAGTCCTTGGCTTCATATTACATCATCTGGCTTCTAGGTTTAAGCCCAGTCCTCTATTAACTATTAGACGAATGTTTTTGTTACTCATAGTGACTACTTTCCATGCAGATATTTCTATTGAGGAAAACTGGTACTGTATACCTGTTAAACAAACACATATGTTTCAGAGGATTTGGGGGAAGGTTGCAGAGACTGATGGCCAGGCCTGCTGTTCCTTCTGTCCTTAAATAAACGGGGGAAATACTTTAAACCATACATTACAGTGGTGGGTTGCTCCCAGTTTGGTCCGGTTCTATAGAACCGGTAGTAAAACCAGCGGGAGGCTTCACCCACCCACCCCAACGTCATCATGGGTGATCTGCGCGTGCACACGTGCAAGCAAAGCAACCAGGCATGCATTCCCATTGCAAAACAGTAGTAAAGGTAAGTAGAACCCACCCCGGTACATTCCCTTGTAAATTCCAGGCAATATTTATAGCAGTGGTTAAATTGTTTTTTTTAAAGGAAATCATTCATCATTATGTGTCACCACTGAGAAAACATTAATTTTCCATAGAAAGTATTAAAGGAATTCCACATTGTGCTGTGATAACATATTGGCTCCTAATGTGTTTTTCATTCAGGCAAAGAATGTACTTAAAATATCTACAGGTCGGTTTCTTAAATGTATCTTAGCATTTCCAAAGCTCCAAAGCTCAACCTCAGATCTCATTTTAAGGCACTGTCTGGAGGTCATGTCTGCTTATTTGTCTATATGTATGTTTTAAACACAAGAATGACATTCATGTAACCGAGAAATAAATAGAGCTTCTTAACATTAAAGAACAGAGATCATTCTGAGATGTGTGTGAATGTACATAATGTACATATTTGAAGACTGGCATTCCCAGCCTATGTTAGTGAAGCAATACTTTAGATTAACATCTGTGTGCAGAGCATGAGGGCTTTGCAGTAACCTGCCTTGAAGAGCTAAAACTATTTTTCTTTGAAAACAATCTTCTATGTTCACTATGGATTCAGTATATAAACAACTTTCCGGTAAGAGAGAGAAGAGAGAGAGAAAAACAACTAAGCTCATTGCAGTTTCCTTTTTTTCCTTCAATTTCTAAAGGCTCCTAATTCTGTAAAACTTGAATGGGCTTTTGGATGATAGGCTCACTTATCTGTTGAACAAAATAGCTGTTTTCGCAAATAAATCTTTGCAAGCCAGATGAGGCCCTGTTATATTCTTACTGATACACTTTTGTTATTTTATCAGTTTTATTTTAGACCCTGGAATCTGTAAGGAACAAGGTAAAACCTGGCAGGACTCCTCTGAGCTCATAACATTACATCTCTGTCCTCAAAAGTTACCAATAATTCATTATTTTTTCCCCCTTTTTAAATAAAGCAGAGTTATAACCTTGTTGCTTTATGAAGACACGGTTCCTTCCTGAGAAGTAACATCATTCCCACCAATGACCAAGCTTTAGAGCCATTGCACTTATTACATCTCAAGAACTAGCCTAAGATGTGTACAGTGGGTGGGCCAAGACCTGAGACAGGGTAGGCATTTTGGGAGATTTTAAAATAGGTCCTTAAGTTTGCGCAAGACAGAAGGCAAATATTTTGACCCCTAACATCCCAATACCAAAAAATAAAAACATGCACGTACAGTCGCTCAAAAAAGTTGAAAATCTTAGCCTTGCCTACCAGTACTTTAGGAGGTCTTTGAAAAAGATGTTGGCAAGCTACATTTTGTATGCCAGTCCTATATGAAATTATATGAAATATTAAGGCGATAGTATTTTGAAAAGCTCAAGTTCTGCCAAGTTTTTGTTTAAAGGCCTCTAAAGCCCTACTCAGCCCACACTTTTGATATTTGAAAGGCTTCTTTCTCCTACCTAAAGTTGCCCGTTAAGAATGATTAAGAGGGATCTCTCCAGTTCGTGCCACCTTTTAACATGGACAATAGGGCTTTCCCAGAGGTGGCTGTTACACTGTAGAACTGTTTGTAGGGGCTTCCACTACTTCCTTTTGTCATCATATTAAAGCATTCTGTTTTCCTTGCCTTAGATACCGTCAGTTTGCTTTTATGAGTAGGGATCCTCTTTTTAACAGAATTATTTTACTATTGCCTATATTTAATCTGCAATCTATTGTTTATTTTTAGGATTGTATTTTTCATTTTCATTGATTTTGCAAAATTGCAGAATATACACTTCAGAAAAATAACAATAGAGAATGTTGGACTGTAGGCATCAGTGGGCAAGTAGGCATATATTTTTTAAAGTGTCTCCCCTACTTCTGCTTCAAAAATAATTCCCTCCTTGTAGAAAACTAGAGCATCTACGAATGAACTTTGCTAAAACTATGTGATGTGTTAGATATGAGAACTTTTCCATTAGGGATAGGTTTGGGAACATGGCAGCTTACCCCAATCTGGTGTGGCATATTCTAGAATGCTATTATTACTGTAAATCACCTTATTTATTTGGAGTCCTTCCACAATCGGCTATAATGTTATTCTGCATGTTCTGCAGCTTCCTCATCAGCAGTTTATAATAAGGAAATCCATTTAACTTTCATATAGTGATGTTCAATGGAATGATGCTACACCAGGATTTAAATATAAGTTGCACCCCTGCTATTTTCAAGTAGTACAAAGTTAGATCCAGCAAAGTTTTCATAAGCCCTAGGTCAAAACAAGGCCAGCTGTAGTACAAATAATTAGGAATATGAAAGGAAACCAGTTTATTCCCAGTAACATGACAGCTATCGGCCTTAACACTCTCACAGTAGTATTTAGCTAAATGCATAAACGCTGCATCCTTATGAGCTAGTATCAGAACTGTGATGCTGTAGTACTGTATTAGCATTTTCAATAAATTATATTTTCCAGAATTCATTGGAGAAGTCATGACAGCTTAGCTGGTAAAATAAAACATCTTAAATTGACATTGTGCTCAGACAGTAGCTGCTCAGTAAGTGGATACCCTCAATGTTGTTACTACTACCCAAAGGATGCTTGAGAAGATGAGCCAACCATTGCTATTATGAGTGCTGTGTGAAAACATAATAATATAAACAATATAAAAGTGTCAGTAGTGAAAATCAAAGCCAATGACAATAATTTTTCTTCTTGTCTGCGTTTTGAATGTATCTGTTCAAATTTGATTGTAAACGTGCAATTTCATTGTACCTCTCTTTTATACTGTTCAGGTAGAGGAACCTGTGCATAAATTTTAAAAATTACAGACACTTGCAAGATTATATTTATTTTCACAAAATATCGTTTGATATTTTCAGAGTACTGTATATGCTTTCAGTTCTCTGAGCTGGCAACCACATTTTTTTTCTTAAATTTCAATGAATGGAAGGCTAATCTCCCCTTCCCATCGTCCACAGAGGTTTCCCCTCAAAACCCAGACAATTACCCAGGGGTGGTATATCTGAAGAAATATGACTGTTGCTAAGAAGCAGCCCATGTTCTTCTATTATCTGGAAAACAATGTTGGTACTTTTTGGGCTAAATTAAATCTGGCTACTGACAATTTGGCTCCTCAAATAGGAAATTAAACAGCAACTTATTTATAGAAATACACCTCTGAATATCATCCTCATCCTCAGCATCCTCAGCATCATCCCTACCACCATCCTCTTACGATGCTCTAAATCTGTCAGTTGAGTTAGCCTCCCATTTCTTCATGGCACATCATTTCAAGGCTATCCTCTGCTCAAGATAAGGAGGAACGTCATCTTACCTTCCCAATTAAGGCAGCAAATTGGTTATTGAGCATTTTGATATCATCTTTCTCCTTGGTCTTTATTTCCTGGAGAGCTGGGTCAACATCCAAGTGGAGTGGCGTCAAGAGATCTTCGTTGAAAGACACTCTTGGGTATGTATGATAATAGCCATGTCCTGTGAGGCTGGAGGAACTGAAGCTTTTCTTGCTGGCTTCTCCCATGGTAGGACTGCTGCAGGCCCCATCCCTTAGAGAATGAGGAGAATGTGAAGGAGAACACTCACTTCTCCAGCTGTAAGAGGCTTTGGGAGAAGTAAGGGAGCTGGTACTGAAGTTCCCAGAATGACTTGTCATCCTTACGATGAGGGAAAGCAAAGAAGCACTAGGTCAGCTACCGAGAGAGAGAAGTAGCAGGTTGGGGAACAGCAGCGTAGATTAATTCCTGCCTCTGCTGAGCTCAGTTTAGCTAATGAATTGCAAACACCTGTTCTCCTATGTTCATAAAGTCAGGAGGGTGTGACTGTTGATGTAATCCAGATCAACCTGTTGGCTTTGTCTCTCCCTCTTTCCTCTCCTGCCTTTTGTAGTTTTGTTTATGAGGTGAGCACATATGCGGAGACACTTGTAGGAAAAGAGGGAGGAAGAAAGAAAAAAAGCCCAAACCAAAATTATTCCCTTGCTTCCATCTACTTGCTTCCCGAGGAGAGGAAGTTAAGAGGAGGTTTCCTCAGCCTTAATAGTGAACAACAGGCTTGAACAAAGACACTATCTTGGCTGAACCTCAAGAGCAGGAAGCCTTTGAGAGTTGAACATGTCAAAACATTCAGGCCCTGCTTCTTCTCCAGTGACTGTACTGCTCGTTTCTATTGTAAAATGCCAATTAAAGATTTTGCATGCTCAGGACATTTAGTTTCAGGCAGTTTGAATACTGAGACAGATTCCAAGCACTTTTCTGTCTGGCTTGTCTAATCAAAGCTGCTTGATTAAGCTGCAAAATTATACATATAATAATATACAAAATGTATATACATACAATACTATACAAAATTATTTCTATGCTTATAGGAAGTGTGGGGATACTAATATATTTAATCATTTGGATTAAATTAGGCTGCAGTTAAAGATGCTTGAATAATTCAGTGTTCACAATTCCTAATAAGAACGGAAAACATTCATATTTGCCAGAGAGTTGTTCAGCTTAAGCCATCCCTCAGATTTACAAGTGGAGTATATTTTTAAGACAGTCTGACTTCATTAGAAAGATTACATATTTGTGGGTGGAGAAGGTTTAAAAAGTAAACAAAAGAGGAAGCATGATAGAACAAGTAAGCATATTATTAAGGAAACATAGATCAAAAATGAGACTCATTCCTAAATTTGTCATACAAAGAACAGTTTTGTGTCACTCTTAGACAATGGTATTTGTTCTCTTTGTATTTCATTGGGTGTTGCATATTGCTAGTTAAATAAACTACAGACATTTCAGATGAAGTGCAAGTATTGTAATAAATTCCTGTGATGTGTTTTTTAGTCTTTTATTTTAGACTTGGTCTCAGTTGCTCAAAAAAGTAGTACCTCAAAAGAATATTAAGGATTACACAATACTATACTACTTTTGTTGGTGGAAAATTATATCATTTCCATCTTGTACTTTTGTGGCCAATGACATCATTGTGCCACATATAGCATTCATATTTCCTAGAAAGATGTTCAAATCCAAATATGAACTTGATGCACCTCTATGCATGCATAACACCCCACTGAGATGAATCTGATTTAAATGTTTTAATTTTAACTGAATGTTGACCCTATTTAAAGATTAGATTTTTAATATACAAAATCTATGTTCCTTCACGGAATTTCCAGACATTGCCTTACATTTGTAATCATCATTCAGTTCTCTGCCATTTTTCCGTCTTTTTTTTTCTACTAGCATAGGATTGGTATTATATACCCTGTTTCTTCCAAAATAAGACATCCTCTGATAATAAACCCAATCGGGCTTTTGAGCGCATGGCAATAAGGCAAAGTGCTTATTTCAGGAGTCAAAAAAATATAAGACAGGGTCTTATTTTTGAGGGAACACGGTAGAAGTGTTTATCTGGAAGCATCTAAACTAAGCAATCCTAAATTCGAATTAAGATGTTCTTTGGAGTCAGCATGCCAATAAATCCTAAAGCCTGACTAGAAGTGGCTCAGGAGAGCAGGAAGGGTAAATGTAAGGGTGCTCTTCCTGTGTTTTTCATTTAAATTGTCTCTCCATTGCATTTAATGGGAGTAAATTTAGACCAATTTCTGAGCTAATCTATTCTGGATAGATATGACTGCATCTGGGATCCCAAATCTAATCTAGCCTGTCTCTGCCACACTCCTTTTTGCATTTTCTGTAGTTGGGATTTCATTACCTTCTAAAAATCTGACCTCTAAAGATGAACTGTACCTCAAAGACCCAAAGATACATTTCCAAAAGGCAACTGACTTTCTTGTGGTTTTTTTCCCCTTGAAAACATTTTGCTTTTCGTCTAAGGAGCTTCTTCAAGTTCTGGATGAATGGGAATCTCCATAGACTTGTACCTCAAAGTATTTATTCTCCATCCAAAATGGAGAAGAAACATTAAACACTGGCCTCCATAAAATGAAAATTTATTGAAGGTTCTCGAAGGGGTAGTTGATTATATGTATAGTAGGCAAAATTAGTTATAGTTTATGTGAGAAGTTAACCTGATTTCTATCTGGTCCTTTGCATTTACATAATATGTAACTCTCTATTTAGCTTTACTTAATTACTATGATATATAGGGGACAATATCTGCCAACCCTTATGAAGTGGCTAAAAGAATTTAAGGGGAAAACAACTATTAAATACTTTGTTGAGGGTAGTGAAATGAAACCTCTTTTTTTGGATTAGTAGACATGGTTTAAAACTGACACAGGATGACATTTGTGAGCTTTTGAAAAAAATTAATTGGTCCCAGCTGCTGTTACAATAAATACATGGTGCTCTTGATAGTAATAGTAATGCACATTTGAAACCTGGTGCCTTATATTGGTAAGGAAGGCTTCATATCTTCTATGAATTATTTTGCCAGTTGTGGCAAATAATTTCTTGTTTCTGATATCTAGATGTTATGGCAGTGCTTCTCAAACTTTTTACTTCATTACCTAAAATTTTTTTAACAGAAAGTCGTTTTTACCAAATGTAGGTAAAACACTTTTAAATCAATTTAAATGTTCCTGCTGTGGGTTTATGTATTGCTACCCAAACAAAAACTACTTTTACCTAAATTTGGGTAATTTACCTAGGTTTGGAAAGTACTATACTGTTATTCTATATTAACTGACATGGGAAAAAGAACTGCTGGAACCATAATTGGATATTTATTTACATTCTTTTTATTTCTGGAAAGGCGATCTGGAGCTCCCACCCAAAACTAAGCAATGAGATACCCTGGGCCTCACTTCAAGCTTTCCTGAATGCTTCCTGTCCTTACCAGATACCTGAAGCTTTGGGGTGGATCTTGGCAATCCAATTTTACAAAATTAGCAAGTTCTTCACCACTGCTTGTTTTTCTACTCAGTCAAAACAAAATGTTGATCATATTTTCTGTCTTACCAGTCTGAACGTGCCAAATCAAGGAAAGGGATTGCCTCCCTTTTAAAAAATGCATGGCCCAAAGCTGATCTGATTATAATTAATAAATGGTAATTGATATAAAGATGTGGATTAAGTTCGACTTTTGTACACTAGTCATAGTTAGACATCAGCTCAAATCTGCTGTTCTGTGGCTTGTCACCATGAAGCATTGCAGAGAGTCATGTAAAGATCAAAGCCACTACACTAGATTGTTCTGGTCAGATCTCTGGTCTCATAATGACACCTTCAACTGGTTACACCAAGGATAACTGGTCCCCGGTGAAGGAACAATGGTTCAGCTTCTGCTTCTTGCTGGTTTAATCTATAGAATTTTACTGGTTTGATGTAAACTGAAATAAAGAGAACGGGATGTTCTCCAAGAAAGGTTTACAAAAAGAATTATAGCTGGCAAAAGATAGATTGCTGAGAGGATTATTTACTGAAAAAATGATTCTAAAATGTTGTTTTAGGCTGCTTTCCCAGGGGAATTTAGATAAGTTAAAAGATGTATGATGCTAATGGAGTCAAGAATAATATACAATGTCTTTAGTCTATCACTAGTTTCTGTATCTCTGTGAAATAGCAACAGGCCTAGTGAACCTAAACTAGACAAGAGTCCAATGTAGATATCCCTTAATTTGAATAACTATTTCTTACAATTAAAGAAAAAAGAGTAAGAGTGTAAGAAAAGTAAAACTGAAATATATATTTAAGAGCAAAAATTCCTACATATTCCTTTTTCCTTTACCTGGCAGAAAGTTAACAATTAGTCTTCTGAATTATCAGTAATTTATTAATTATTACAAGGATGAACATCCAACAACTGAATGAAGCTGTGCTTGACATCGTAGCATGGAGAACACTTGTCTATAAAGTTGCCAAGAATCGGACATGAGTGAACAGTTTAAACTACTACTACTATTTCTGAATTATCAGTCTTCAAAATTAGGTTTTTGAATGAGTAATCCTTAGTTTCTGGATTACTTCTTCTTTCTTTACTCTAAATCAGTGATGGGGAACCTTTGGGCTCGGCATGTCAAAAATTTAGAAAATGCCTAATGTAACTGCTGGCATATCACTTCCCCCAAACAAAAGACAATTGTTTATCTCCCCCCCCACATCCATCTAGGCCACCTTGAAGCATGGCATTCAGCAGCAGTGCCAAGGCTGGACCTGAAATAGAGGCCCAGGCCTTGACTTCACCCCTAGAGCCAGTGCTGCCACTCAAAAAAGGCCACCTTGTGCCATTACCCAAGGCATACTAGCCTACAGAAATGGTGCAATTGCCCCTGTGGCCCAGCACTCCTCAGAGTCTGCTGTGAAATGTTTATCTACAGGTGGGCTTCTCTTTCTATTGACAGGCCTCTGAGGCCCAGCTGAGGTTGCTCTGCGTCATAGAATAGAATAGAATAGAATAGAATAGAATAGAATAGAATAGAAT
>WNWU01000036.1:9236809-9259352 GCA_012654045.1 Ptyas mucosa
ATAGAATAGAATAGAATAGAATAGAATAGAATAGAATAGAATAGAATAGAATAGAATAGAATAGAATAGAATAGAATTCTTTATTGGCCAAGTGTGATTGGACACACAAGGAATTTGTTTTGGTGCATATGCTCTCAGTGTACATAAAAGAAAAGATACGTTCATCAGAAATCATAAGGTTCAAGGCCTTCCTTCTTGAAGCAGCTATGGAAAATGCTTTTCTGCAGCTTATGAAAACCGTGCTAAAACATGCCCTACTCTTATGCGATTTTTGGAGGGTACAGAGACAAGAAGACCCCATTCTTTGTAAATGTTTTTCACGCAAGATGTATAAACTTTGGGGAATGCTCCTGCATGGCCTTGCACCTGACAAAAAGAGTGGGAAAACACACCCTGTTCTTGCACAACTTCCAGAGGGTCTGGACGCCTGGTATGGTCATAAAAAAATAACATGGCATGTCACGTGTCATGGGTTCACCATTACCACTCTAAATCTCATGTTCCTCTATCAGTTTCATTTTCCAAAATCTTCAGTTCTGGGTTTCCATTAGCTTCTGAAGGAAAAGAAAGACCACCAATACAGACTTTATGCTTCCACCTTCCATGACAAATCCTATTGCCCTTCCGCCCAGTTCTCTTTGAAGAGAACTATTTCCCTAATGCTGGGAATGATTGAGAGTAAAAGAAGAAGTGACGACAGAGAATGAGGTGGCTGGATGGAGTCACTGAAGCAGTAGGCGTGAGCTTAAATAGACTCCAGAGGATGGTCAAGGACAGGAAGGCCTGGAGGAATGTTGTCCATGGGGTCATGATAGGTTGGACACAACTTTGCAATAAACAACAACATTTCCCTTGTTTTCCATTCTTCACTTTGCTCTTCATTATTCTAACATATCCTTTTCATTCAAGATAATGATCCAGAAGAAAGTAGGTCCCTCATGTTACAGAATATTGAGATAGGGAAGAAATCAATATTTTCACTGAGATTCTAGCAAATCCATCAAAATGGCAGGTCTTAGGCTATTCTCAACCTCATTCAACTAAGATATACCTCAGGGCCATATTTTACTTCCTCTAACTATATGAAGTCCCTCCACCATTTCTTCAGAGAACATCATACTTGCAATGCACCTATTATTTGAGAAATAAAAACTCATTGACTTACATTCTGGAAGTCATGTTTTCTGGGTCCCCACTCAAACCTCTCTGTTGAGGTCCTAAATTCAGTGTCACGTTTCCTTTGGCATTATGAAGGCATTTTTCATCTCCTTCATATTACATTTTACTACCAGTATCACTGCTCTTTTGCTTTATAAATATAAATTATAACGAAAGAAATAATCAAATATTGTGCATAGAGCAGGGAGGGATTTGAAATGTAAATTATATTAGTCCTTCGTTGTAGGGAAAAAAATGTTAAAAAGCGTATGTATTTTTTAAAAATAATACTCCCATAGAATTGCCTCCTTTGTTCCTGTTTCCAATCTTCCCACTCTCCTGTCAAGACCTTAAGGCAATGATGTATACTTGAGATTTCAGAAAAATGATGCAAGTTGACAGGAAGATATAGAATCACACATGTATTTGTAATGAACCTTGCTTATACTTAAGCAAAATATTCTGTGGGAGGAGAAATGGTTGCATTATGTGTGAGAGACATGGAATTTCCTGCTTTTTTTCTCTTCCTTTTGTTGTGACGGCGTGGGAGTAATAACTTCTTTAAAAGGTGTTTTTTCCACCTTTCCTGTTTATACTTTTGTAAACAGGACCTTTCCAAATATCTACTGCAATTTAAAAGGGCAGATTTGCCTCAGTTCTAATTGGCTATAATAATGGTTAATATAATAAAAGTTGGAGGGACCAGAAGAGAATATATCTGCTATCTGCTATGGTGCCGGTGTGCCACGCAACCAAAATCCTCCAAAAATTTCACTGAATCCGAATTGCCCTAAATGATTTGGAGTCATTAAATTATGTAACATTTTATAGGTAAAATTGTAGACAGCTTTTAAATAATAATGGTCCCCCCAAATAGTGACAAAATATATATAGGATCATTTGTTCTCACAAGTATGTGGTACTTTATTATAATCTCTTCAAAAGTTATCACAATGAAAGGGGGGCATTGGGGATCAAAGCAAGGGTGGGTTCTACTTTACTACCGGTTCGCGATGGAATCGTGCATGCGCAGATCGCCTATGACGACATCCAGGGTGGTGGGCTGAGCTTCCGCTGGTTTTACTACCGGTTTTTGCAAACTGGTCCGAACCAGGGGCAACCCACCACTGGATCAGAATAACCTCTTCCATTATTCCCAAATTGGTAAGAAATACATTTAATTGCATTTTAATGAACAATATTACATGTGACTCAGAACAAAATTATATGTCAATCTTTATTTTTCACAATTCTCTCATGCAGAACACAGCTTCCCCCTCCAATATACTTGGGAAAACTGTGCATAAAACTATTTTATAAAGAAAGATGGACATCAAATTGTTTGGGAAACTGCGCATGTTAGAAAAAGCCCAGAATAAAATGTACGATGTAGGAGAAATGCATATGGAATTATTGAATTTTCTTTCTGGAGATTTTAAACAAGTAAATGTGCTCAAATGTGAATGAATAAGTTTGAAAAAAAAATCAGAACTGAACAAAATTGCCACTAAATCACTAGCTCCACTGAAACAGACAAAACAACTCTAGGCAAAAGTTATCAACAGCTTTTTGTACCCTTTTGACAGAAGGCTGAGTCTACCATTAGAAGAAATAATTCTATTAACAGCTAGTAGAAATGTTGAGTGTTTAAATAAAAATATAATCGTAATAAATGGGAATATTGTTCCAGAGAGTCTTTATCATCTTCTGTTATGAAAAATTGTATAAACATTTCTCAATTCAACACAAATTTGATTTTGTGGAATATGGTACTTTTCAAGATTAGATGAAACACTGTGTATAGAACAAATACATAAAAATACATATTTTTATGTCAAGAAATAGCATCATCTAAAATTCTGAAGACATCAACATCAATTTGTTTAATCATTTGGCATTCTATTCCAGTGGAATGCTTTGCACCCATTTTCTTGACACAGAGACATGCTGGATAAATTATGTATGTATAAAAAGTGCTATAATTTTCAAAATTTTCCCAATTTGAACAACTGTCCGGTTGTGCAGTTTCCAATAACACAACATTGCTTCTGAAATAGAAGAAATGCTACAGGAATTCTCTACGACTTTAAAACCTGCTTATGTTTTGTGCAAAGTATACAATGTATAGCTTGCTGCAGTTATCCCTTCTTTTTACTCATGTGCTTCTCCCATCCACCCACTACTGTGTAATTGTAATATAGGTTGATGAAAGACACAACAAAGCCAAGTGTTATGCACTCGGTAATTGATGGCATTGTTTAATTAATATACATGTAGATATATATCATTAAATCATCTCAGTACAATTGGTTGTACCACAATACTTCTTGCCTTTCCCCACTTAAGTACAGGTCTGTGCAGTATCCTGTCCCAGGCCATGCACTCACAAATACACGAAGGGGTGGGGTTGTTCTCTTTACTAAACGAGGATTGCAAACATACATGCTTGTAGTATAAAGACAAGTTTCCCCAAAGTTTAGCAAGTTTGGCTTACAAAAGTTCCAAATCACAGTGGCACACAGGAGAGTTTTTAGGTGGAGTCCGAGCATCCATGTTCGAAGTCACGGTTTGCGAGGTTCATGAGTCAAGACACCCAGAGTGGGCGTTCACGGGTGATTGTTGTCAATAGAGACCTTGTGCTTGCTGCTCCGTTTTAATAGAAACGGTCCTAGTGTAACTCATTTAGCAAGGTGAGACTCCTTCTGTGTGAACACCCTTTTGCTTTACTCTCTTGTAGGCCATTAAGGTTTTACGCTGGGAGGGGACTGTAATTCTTTACCCTCATTTACAGATAGTAGCTGTTTTTGCTGGTTGCTGGTACGTCCCACCAGCCACCATCTCTCACTGCCCAGATGGTGCTGGAGCTGGCTGTTTGTCACCTGTTGGAATTTCTGGAGCTTGCTGCTCATAGTTGGTCCCCTCCTCTGACTCCAAATCTGAGCCTACTTTGGCATGCGCTGGTAAAATGCTATTCTCTTAAATCTTTATGCACTGGTATGTTTAGTTCTTCCAATAAGACCTCTAGTTAGGCAAAGATGAAATATAGGTAGTCCTTATACCCTGTTTTCCCCAAAATAAGGCATCCCCTGATAATAAACCCAATCGGGCTTTTGAGCACATGGCAATAAGGCCAAGCACTTATTTCAGGGTTCCCCCCCCAAAAAAGACAGGGTTTTATTTTCGGGGAAACACGGTAGATAGGCCATAATCGATCCTGGAATTTTAGTTGTTGCGATTGTGACTTGAGTCACCATGTGTCCAGACTCAATTCTACAATCATTTTTATGAGTTATTAAACAAGTCACCATGGTCATTATATGATTCACATGATCTTTAATCAAGTCACATGATCATATATCCAAATCCATCTTATCCAATGTGTGTTTTTTGCTGGAAAATTGCAAACATTATTGCAAATTGCGAGCACATGACCATGGGATCCTATGTTGTTGTTCTCAGTCTAACTCTAGTTGTTCTAAGTAATTGATCCTCTTCAGAATAGTCTTTGATATAAAAGATGCCAGCTGGCAGTCAATCTCCACAATCCCAAATCCCTAATTGCTACCCACACTGACACTGAACAGCACCAATTTGATTGGAGTAATACAACAATCATCGGCCACACTACCACCCACCATGCATGCAACTTTACCAAAGCCTGGCACTCCACAAACAATTCCATCAACACACATTGACCTACAACCAGCCTATGAACCCTGAGAATTCAAGTCAACCGCACAACCAACCAGGGACAGCACCGATGTTCAAATAATCCATACAACCCCCCAACCAGCACTTCACCTATCAATGACCTCATCTGAGGTCCCACCACAAGACCCTCACCTGACATGACCCACACCTGACTCCTCACAAGACCCCTCACAAGACCCTCACCTGATGTGATCACCAGACCTACTGACCCCACGAAGCCCTTATAAGCAGAAGAATGCCAACACTGACATTCCCTAAATTCCACTGAAGAAGTTACCTAGCCTGGTAATGAAACATTTGTAAACCAACCCGCAAGTTTGAAGGATGAACCTCCACCCTCATAAAAGATGTATTCTTAGTAATATGCACATTAATTCTCTGCAAAAGGGAAGTGTCCTGGTTTTTCTTAGATTTTTTAAAAAGAAATGTGGCCCTTGCCACAGAGTATATTTTATGATCAAATAGGATACATGCAATGTTTTCAACAGCTGGAGCACCATATATGCACATTATCTGAATGCTAGACTTATACATGTTAAGTGTTTCTTTCACTAAATCCTAAAATTACTAAACCCTTTTGCAAAGTCTGTTCAAAACAGAATGCCCAAATATACTCTCAACAGAATGCATAACAATCTATTCTTCCCTTAGGGAATATCAATTATACTGTTTCAAAATATCTGGTTCTCACATCTGGAGGGTACCAGCTTATGGAAGATTACCAAATAGAACTTCAAAGGTAAAACAATTTGGCAAATAGCACAATGAAGCAATACTGTAAAAGCATTTCACAAATTCAGGCATCCAAAATTAGCATGTCCAAATATTTTTTGGAAGCAGCACCACACAGAACACATTCTAAATGTCCAAATCATATGTTACTAGGTAGGCACTATTTTAATCATGTATATCTTATCCAGGAAGAATATATACAATTTTGAAAATTAATTCAAACATTCAAAACTGGACTGTTAGCCACGGTTATGATGTAAGCAATTAGGAGCCATGTCAGATAATGGAAATCTAGATATAAAATGTAATGCCACCCAGAAATCATTTTATCGATATTAGTTCTAACGTTCTGAGGACTTCAATCCAAACTGTACATTGTGCCATTCACACAAGTATGAATCTGTTTTGCATTGAATTTAATCCATTCTGAAACATCTGAACTCTGCAGACTTTTGTAATTTCTCATGTAATAACTGATCTCAGGCTTCATCTTGCCAAAGTTACATCATTGTTGCTAATGATATACTTTACATACCATTTTCTCAATATTTCCATGTTTATACCAGGTAAGATGAATAGGTATTACAATGAATGGCATATTGAGGTTTGATTGATTATGTGCCATCAAGTTGTTGTTTACTCTTACTGACCATATAGATCAGGGGTTGGCAACCTTAAACACTCAAAGAGACACAAAGGTCCTAACCGGAAGCCCCCCATTCAATTCTGGAGCTGACCGGAAGTCCAGTTCCCCCACCATAGAGTCTCCCCCTAGTGTGGCGTCCTTTTTCCTCTAACTGTCCTAACCAAAAGCCCTATTGTGGAGCCAACCAATGACAGTGAGCTGCAGCAGAGGGATGAAAGAGCCACATGCGGCTCCAGAGCTGCGGGTTGCTGACCCCTGATATAGATAAATATTATCTATTGGTTGTGTGGATCTTCTTGTAGTTCCCAGGGATTTTTTTTTAAAAAAATACACCCTGGATTTTCAAACCTGATCCCGAATCATATCTTAAAATTCACTTAATTCACCACCGCCGCCAAAATGTCAGCTTGTAATTTGTGCATTGTGTTGATCTAACCATTTAATAAATAGTCTAAAATTCTTCTAATGGAGAGCATCTATAGGCTGTGATGAGCATTTGGTTATGTTTGATTCATGCACTGTTTTGTGGGAGTAGGAAGTTGATCCAGGATGTAGTTGAACTATAACGGCCCAAAAGAATCTTAAAAAAAGAAGAAAAAATTGAGACAGCTGTCAATACATTTCAGGCCCAAACAGTGCTTCATCAAGAACATTCAGAATACAAGTAGGACCACAATTGAGCCCAAAATTTCTGTTGCTAAGCAAGACAGTTGTTAAGTGAGTGTTGCTCCATTTTACGACCTTTCTTGCCACAGTTGTTAAGCAAATCACTGCAGTTGTTAAGTTAGTCACGTGAGTTTTCAGCAAATCTGGCTTCCCCATTGACCTTGTTTGTCAGAAGATCACAAAAGGCAATCACATGGCCCCAGGACACTGCAACTATCATATATATGAACCAGTTGCCAAGCATCTGAATTTTGATCTTAGGGCCATGGGGATGCTGCAACGGTCATAAGTGTGCAAAATGATCATAAGTCACTTTTTTTGAGTGCTGTTGTAACTTCAAACGGTCACTAAATGAATGATTGTAGGTTGAGATCTACCTGTAAGTAAGTTTGGGGTTTCAATGTGTTGCAAGAGCACAGTTTAGTAATTCCAGTATATCTGTCATAAAGTGGATGGGTGGATGACCGTCTTCATTTAGCTACAATGGATTATTTTGGTTCAGTCACTCTTTTTAAATCTTACTTCATCTTAAATGAGCTCATTAGGGTTTTTTTGGAAGATGTTGAAAGACTGCCCTGAACTCTTTGAAGGATGTGATGGACTCAGACATTATAACCTGACAATGATATTCCCAGAGCTCTTTGCATACAATGTAGAATACTGATGTATGTCGGTGTCAGGGGTGAAATCTAAAATTTGTTACTACCGGTTCTGTGGGCGTGGCTTGGTGATGGTGGGGGTAATGTGACTGGGTGGGCATGGCCAATTTTTTTTTTTTTACTTTTAAAACCATGTAAAACCATGTAAAAAAATGCTTTCAAAAGGCTCTGGTGATCCAAGCTGAGTTGCCTGATTAGCAGGCAACTCAGCTGGGATCATCAGAGCTTGGCTCGTCAGAGCCATTTAAAAGAAAAAAAAAGGCTCTGATGATCGTGTGGCTCAGCTGGGCATTGGGGGCGGGGGCAGGGATTTTTGCTACTGGTTTTCCAAACTGCCCGCAGCCATCGCTACCTACTCGCCCGAGCCGGTCTGAACCGGGAGCATTTCACCCCTGGTCTGTGTGTGTGAGAGGGAGGGAGGAGATAAACAATATACTGGCTTGTTGGTCTTTAGTTGACTTTACCCACTTTCCTTTCTGCATTTCAGCAGGCACCACCGAGTGTGTTGGTAAAGATGATTTTCTGTACAAAAAAGGCAAGTCCAGGCGGCTACATCGACTGCCACCTGGTGTCCTTCTCTGTCAGAGGCACTGTTTCTATATATCGCAGATCAAATGTGTACTTTTTTTGGCAATGCAGGTCCATTTTCCCTGAGGGTTTTGGACAGGGCTGATGCTCTATTTTAAAAATGTGCGAGTCAAAACAAACTGGGTCTTGATTGATATGATGCAATCAGCAAATACCTGGTTTACTCATATTACTAAGAGTAATTAAACCTGTATACATTTACCAACCCAGGAAACCAAACTGCGTCTTGACTGATACAAGGCAATCCACAAATAGCTTGTTCTCTCATATTTCTAAGAATTGAGGCTAACCAAACCGGTCTAAATTCATCAACGCAGGAAAAACAGAAGATAATACAGGCTGTCCACAATTAATGACCACAATTGGGGCTGACAACTTGTTTGCTAAACGATGTGATCATTAAGCGAGACATGACTCCCTCAGACCTATGACCTTACTTCTGCTCTGATCATTAAGTGAGACATTATAAGACCATGACGGGAAATTTCAACCTCTCTTTCTTCATTGACTCTGCTTGTCTGAAGCCGTTTGTGAAGCATACAACTTGACCGTGGAACACCAAAATGGTCGTAAATACCTGCTGGTTGCAAAGCACCCAAATCTGAATTACGTGACTGTCAAGATGTTGCAGTGTGTGCAAGACACATGTGTGAAGTGTGAAGACCAATCATAAAGCTACTTTTTCAGCACTGTCATAACGTCAAACAATTATTAAACTAGGCAGTCTTTAAGCAAGGACTAGACAGGATCTATTACTGTAATATAATATTTGTTCTTTGACTTCAACAAAGTTGAAGTTTGTTGTTGTTGTTGACTTAGAAATAACCTCCCAGGAATAATTTGGTGGAAAAGAAAATCACAAAGGCCACAGAGATTATTAGAGATGTATCACTGGGAGGGCTGTTTTCGCTTATGTTGACTGAAGGCAGTTTTGACTGAGAGAACTGGCTTGTTGTGTTTTTTTCCCCATTGGAGATGGAGAATGAAATATCTGCCTGTTCAAAACATGCACGATCCCAATTTCTTCCCCGTCTGTTCCTAAAGGGAGTCAGGCTCTCCAATCTATTTAGCCACACACTATTTATTTTCACATGCACATGAAACAAGAACACACCCTGAATCCTGATAATCATTCTTAAAATGTGTACACAGGTGTGTCCATATCAGGGGGAGCTTTCCAGCAAACATCCCAGCCTGAAGTTCCAGGATTCAATCTATTTCATCTCCGCACCAGTTCACTGCCAGAATTGTGGCTTTCCGTATTTATGACACACACTTTTGGCCTCTATACTTCAACATTTCAACAGCAGGTCATTTCTACTTCTATTATACATCAGATCTGGTTATCCATTAAGCCATGCACAATTTATTTGTGCTGTATCGGGGCCTGGGAGATATTTCATAAATTGTCTTTCTTTACAATCTCAGGTAGCAAAATGAAGAAGTTTATTCAATTATTAGTAGGCCACCAAACTTGCCTTGAAGCCATATTTCCTCCGAGGGCTCCCTGGTTAACAAAATTTACTAAATAGGAATGAAACATTAGCACACGTCGCAACCAGTGGTGGGATTCAGCCAGTTCGCACCACTTCGGGAGAACCGGTTGTTAACTTTCTGAGCAGTTTAGCAAATTGGTTGTTGGAAGAAATCATTAGGGCAGAGAACCGGTTGTTAAATTACCTGAATCCCACCACTGATCGCAACCTTGCTTTTTTTCTGTCAATTTCCCATTTGACAGTAAAATGCTGTTAAAGTTCAAAAGAAACAACTCTAGGGGACAAACTGTGTAACTTTATTCCAACTCAGAAATGAATTCTTTGAAATTAATGAATATATTAAAGAAGAAGTGAATGAGAAAAGAGCCTGAAAGATATTGTGTAGGATGGTAGGGTTTTTATATTTTTCCATTGGTGCCCAGAGATAATAATGTAGCAGATTGGGTAAATGTTCTTGCATTACCAAGAAGAAATGGCAGATAAAAAAAAATATATTTGCCATTTCCATTTCTATTTTGACAGCTTGTCCTAGGGCAGTGATGGCTAACCTTTTTGCCATCGTGTGCCAAAAGCGGGGGGAGCGTGGTGAGATCACATGCACGTGTGCCCACATCCATAATTCTATGTGCCGTGCTCCCCCTGCTTTTGGCACGTGATGGCCCAGTGGGCCCGGTAGACCCATTTTTTTGCTCTCCTCAGGTTCCAGAGCCTTTCTAGGAACCTGGGGAGGACAAAAACGGCCTTCCCCACCCACCCAGAGGCCTTCCGGAGGCCGGAAACAGTGTGTTTCCTGACTTCTGGTGGGCCCAGAAGGCCCGAAAATCAGCTGGCTGATGCACGCATACGTGCTGGAGCTGAGCTCGCGTGCCCACCGATATGGCTCCGCGTGCCACCTGTGGCACCTGTGCCATAGGTTCGCCATCACGGTCCTAGGGCAAAATTTGGAGGAAGTTAAAAATTGCAGAAAATATTTGATAAAACAAATGATGAACTGAGGATAGAGATGCTAGTGCAGAGAAAGTTCCCACTATACAATTTTTGACATTACTACTTTTTACCAAATATAAATATAAACTCCTGGCCTGCAGACCGGATGCGTCACATGCTGGCCACACCCACACCCAGTTTAGCAAAGGGGAAAAAAGTCCCGATATGTCACATGATGCCATCATGACAACATGAGTTTGACACCCCTGATATAGAGGCAAGTTTCTTCTTTGGTAGAACAGGTAAAAAGCAGAGGGTACAAGATGTTTAATAAAATGTCCCAAGAAGATGGTAATTTTGAATAATTCTGAGGTTACAGTGTAGTCTCTCTTTAACAGAACAGACTATTCTTGGAGACTGGTGCTAGTTATGTCCTAATCCTGTTAAATCTGAATGTACATAATTTGCATCCATTTTATGTTTTTTGGATCACACTGGGATGGAAATGGATATAAATGACATTAATTTGCATGCATCTCCTGGACTACTTGAATATGATAACTCTTGTTTATTATTTTGAAGGGATTCAAAAAGTACATTTTGTACATTACATCCAATGTCTATTAAATCAGCATATGTTAAACTGATGCTTCACTATAGAAAAATCTCATCAAACCGCAAAACAGCTTGGAAGATAAAAGGAAGAATTCCACTTACTCATCCGATACCTGTGCATACTTAATAGAAATGAATGCACTACCGATAATAAGCATAATACAGACAAGCCTAGTCCATTTTGTTTACTTCCAGAATCTGATTCATAAGCTCTATGCATTTTTATAGGCCCTAGAGCTAAATTGATTTAAGGTAGAAATTCATGCCGCAAGCACTTATACAGACTATGAACACTGATGGGATTGGGGAGCAAAGAGAATGATTGATTTGAATGTGAATGATGTAAAATGGATAGACCTATTAATAAATCCAATCCAATTATTTGAGATTGAATTATTCCCCCTCCCCCCCCCCAAAAAAGCTGGCAACAGGCAGAGCAAGAAAGAGATTACAAAACGATGAATTTCTTATGGTAAATAGCTTACAGCAGTGGTGAAATTTAATTTTTTTTACTACTGGTTCTGTGGGTATGGCTTGGTGGGTGTGGTTTGGCTTGGTGGGCGTGGCTTGTGGGTGTGGCAGGGGAGGGATACTGCAAAATCCCCATTCCCTCCCCACTCCTGGGAGGAGGATATTGCAAAATCTCCATTCCCGCCCCATTCTGGGGCCAGCCAGTGATGGTATTTGCTGGTTCTCCGAACTACTCAAAATTTCCCCTACCTGTTCTCCAGAACCTGTCAGAACCAGCTGAATTTCACCCCTGGTTTATAGCTCAGAAATAATACAATCGTGACAATGACTGATGTGAAAGGTAGTAGCTGACCCAATATGTAGAGAGAGAAATAACTTGGACTGTCTTTTTATTCTTAAGTAGTGGGTGGTTGAACTAGAAATAGGTGACTGAGTCCTTTGCCATGGTTGGGTCATGTTGTGGTCTAGATGAGATTTGTCATTACCCATTGTCTCTGCAAGATGGGTGAACCCATTAAGATGATTTTCCCAAATGCACTTGATATATGCAGATGGATTCCCAAGAGTGCTTGAAAAGTTTTATAACAACTCAATAGGTGGTTCATGGTAGAGACTTGGAACTGAGAGGCAACCAGGATATTTTCTCTGTTGGTTATTCCTAGGTTCCTTGACTCACTGAAAACTGCAGGAGATGAAGGGGCAAAGATGACACCTGGTATACTATACTGGTGGAGGAAAAAGAAAGGATTTTTTTAAAAAAAAATCTGATCAAGCAAGAGAAGAGCTTAAGTTAGAGCCTACCATAGTAATTACAGCAGTCAAGGGCTCATACGTATGTACTCTTATTGTGTCAATGATTTATACTATTATTTGGGAGGGTTTTTTAAAAACCTGTGAATACTCTTATGGAGTATTCTCTAGCACAGGGGTCAGCCACATGCGGCTCTGGAACCACATGTGGCTCTTTCACTCCTCTGCCATGGCTCCCTGTCACTCAAAATATGTGTCACAACCACCAATGCGTGACACCCGCCAGCATGCGATTTATTGAGCTTTTCAACCCCCAGTAGGCCAACCATGGATAAATCCAAGAAAAGAAAAGTTTCAGAAGAAAACAGAACGTTTCATTCAACTACATATACTAGTTTTGTGGCTGCTCAAGAAATAGTCAGGCACGGGAAGGGTTTTGTGGCTCCCAGTGTTTTCTTTTCTGTGGGAAATGGGTCCAAATGGCTCTCTGAGTATTTAAGGTTGCAGACCCTGCTCTAGCATGATCTACATGGGGATTTCTACCATGCCCTTCCTGGCTGTTGGTTGGGTGTGTGTGTGTGAGAGTATCTGGGTGTAAGAGGTAGTTCATGCTTCTTTGTGGGAGCAGGTGTGATATCTGATAGTTTTGGACAACTATTGCCTGATGGTAAGCAGTCACCTAAGAGTATCCTTGAAGAACTGGAGAACGTGAAGAATGTATTGAGAAAACCTCAATAAGCCATTAATAGCTGTGACAACTATTGAGGTTGGAGAAGTTTCTCCTAATTCACTTTTACATATCTCCAGTGTGCTATCCCTAAATCCTCGACCGCAGCGTGAATAGAACCCTTCAAAATCCTTTTCTCCTCCAGATTAATTTGGTTGACTTTTCTTTCTTGATCAGTACTTCCATCATACTTTCTTCTCCAAATCTTCTTCTTATGTTGTCTAGGTAAGCTAAATTCTCAGGAAAAGCAGCATTTTGTTAACTTTTGACCTGCTAATTTCTATTTTTATATCTGAATTCTGTATAATGTGAGCTGAGCTTCCAATCCATTATCCACCATTCCCTTGAAACCCTGTGCTTTTTATTTCACTTGACACTAGCTTCTATCTCATGGTCAATAAGTCTGAAATTATTGCTCTAGAATCTATAAACCATCAAAAAGAGCCTTTGTCTTTTGTGAGTTATTGAGTTATAAATGCCCAAAGAGAAAATTATTTCCCCTTTCCCTTGAAGCCAATAAATTCTGACTTTTTCTTGAAGTTACTTTGAACATCATAGAAACAATATCTTCTAAGCAAAACTCAGCTTTTCTCACGTCTATTTCTAGCATTCATGTTTGTCTACCTTAAATGAAGCTTTCTTTTTTTTCAATTCTTCTGCAACTGTTGGGGTTGTAATAGTTCAAACTATTGGACAGGAGACAGGTGGATACATAAGCTGGGAGGTTGCTGTTTTTCTTGTTTTTCATTCATTCTCCTGTCGCTATCTGCAGAGCACATCTTCATCTAGGAAAAACTGGTCTAGTTTTGCTCAATCCACAATGCTAATATTTCAGGAAAGGTCAGTAGCAAAGACTTAAAGACAAAAAAATAAAATAAATAAAATAAAGTTGCAAAATATATTTCATCTGGGCTATAAAAGAACGCACAAATGGTTTTGCTGATTTTTCCAGTGTGGGATTGCATTGATCCAACTATTAACAGCTGGGTATATTCAAATAGGTAAGGTTGTTCATTCCTTGAACACCATTATCCGTTAAAATAAGTATACACTCGCGCTATGCTATAATAAGGTCTCCTATGAAATTTGAAAAGAAATCCCCAACTTTTCAGCATATTAGAAGTATTTGAATATACGGTATTGTGGACATACTTGTAAAAAGGTTGCAGAAACCCTTGTCTATTTGTACAGTAGCTCTCTCTAGAATCTATTATAGACCACTGATTTACTACTAGCCAGCGCCTCACCACTGCTTATCTTTGTTCTTTTTCTGAATAAGAGAGCCTGTTTAACATTAAGCTGCAGCCATTTATCAAGCTTATGAGGTCTGTTTGGGCCTGAATCATGATTAAAATAAAAGCAGGGGTGGGCTTCAAAAATTTTAGCAAGGGGCTCTCTGCCCGATTGCTGGGTGGGCGTGGCCATGGTGGGTGTTGCCTAGTCGACCTTTTACACCATGGCAGGGTTTTTGCCCTCCCTGGGCTCCGGAGGCTTTCTTTGAGCCTCCAGGAGGGCAAAAATGGCCTCCCCAGGCTCCTGAGGCCCTCTGAAGGCCAGTAGAGGGCTCGTTTCTGAACTTTCTTTTCTTCCTGAACTTCCAGTAGGCCCGTTTTTCACCCTCCCCGAGCCTCCGCGTGTGCCCTGCACTTACCTGAATCCAAAACAGGCCATGTGGGGAGGGGAGGGGTGGGTGGGGCCAGCCAGGAGTGGGATTTGGGGATTCTCCAAACTGCACAGAATCTTAGCTAGAGGTTCTCCTGAACCCCTGCGAACCCCCAGTAGCCCACCCATGAATAAAAGGTATGTTTGAGGTTGGCACTTTTTTATATTGCTAATACAAAAAGTCAGATACCGTATAGTAGGAAGTATCTGAAGTGCCAAGAAAAGTTTTTGGCGTGTCTTGGCTTCCCAGTTACCATGCTGAGACCCTATGCTTAGTGAAATATGTGAACTCCCCTGTTATGATTTGTAAACCATAATTTATAACTTAATTTTATGTATGAATCAAGCCACGATGCTTGGTGCAAACATATTATTATAACAAACTGCAGCTTATAACAACCGTGAACCCATTTGTTGCCTTGTAAATGGCGGCAGACCTTTAGACTAACATGGACCTGTATCAGTCATTCATTTGACCTTCTTTAAAAATCTTTTTATGTTTAATGGCATGAAAACATTACAGCCAAACTGTTTTTGCTCCATTATTATATGGAACCGCTCCTAAACCAGTGGTGAAATCCAATTTTTTTTACTACCAGTTCTGTGTGTGTGGCTTGGTGGGTGTGGCAGAGGAAGGATACTGCAAAATCTCCATTCCCTCCCCACTCCAGGGGAAGGATATTGCAAAATCTCCATTCCCACCCCACTCTGGGGCCAGCCAGAGGTAGCATTTGCTGGTTTTCTGAACTACTCAAAATTTTAGCTACCGGTTCTCCAGAACCTGTGAGAACCTGTTGGATTTCACCCCTGTCCTAAACAAATGATTATGATATTTAGCATTAAGAGAAATGGATATTTCCTTACCTGTTTCCACTCAGGTAAAATATTCAAAGAAGCATATGTATGAGGGAGGCTTTCTGCAGAAGCATAAGTGGAGTTGGTAGTCTATTGTGTCTTTCTCCAACTTAATATCCTCTTAATAAGCTGGAATTACTCCTATTAGCATCGAGACATGCAAATTCTGCAATGTCATGATAGTAAAAGCAGGAAAAGCGGAACTTGCATCATATCCCAATGCGCGTTTCATCATTTTAGTACCATCATAGTCAAGAACAGACTTCTATGTCTATTACCATGATGCTTAGGTATTTTGGAAGTTTAGGCTTTGCACCTCAGGAGGCTTCAGACCAGTGTTTCTCGATCTTGAAAGATTGAAGATGTGTGGACTTCCAGAATGTCTCAGCCATTGAATTTTGGGAGTTGAAGTCCATACATCTTCAAGCTACTCAGGTTGAGAAATGCTGCTTCAGACAGATTTTTGCAGACTCCTCAGATTTGAAGTTGGTGGTTACATGGACACATTTGTTTATCTTGGCAGCAAAACAAGTGGTATACCATTGCTTTCTGGGATGTTCTTTCAACATCTAGCCTACAGCTTGGGAATTTCCTTAAACTCTTCAATCCAAATACTTGCCATATTTTTGCTCTGATTACCGTATTTTTTTTTTTTAGGTCACCTAAAAGTGTCTTGGTTCTTCCTACTCCTCTCGCTGTTTTTGTTTACCTTTCCCTAGAATGGCCAAACTGGAACTACAAGGATTTGCAAATAGTTTTGGAATTAGAATTGCTTTCAAGGGCCTTTGTTAGCAGATCTCCATAGTTCATACCATGTGATAAAACCATGTGTCGGAAGGTTATTTTCCCCCCGTTTAAAGGAAATTAACCTTCTCTAGCATCCAGCCAACCTTACGTATAGTCAAGGCTATGGTTTTCCCAGTTGCAATGTATGGCTGTGAAAGTTGGACCATAAGAAAGACTGAGCGCCGAAGAACTGAGGCCTTTGAACTATAGTGCTGGAGAAGACTCCTGCAAGTCCCTTAGACTGCAAGGCAATCAAACCGGTCAGTCCTAGAGGAGATCAACCCTGACTGCTCTTTAGAAGACCAGATGAAGATGAAACTCAAATACTTTGGCCATTTAATGGGAAGGAAGGACTCACTGGACAAGAGCCTAATGCTGGGAAAGATTGAGGGCAAAAGAAGAAGGAGATGACAGAGAATGAGGTGGCTGGATGGAGTCACAGAAGCATTAGGCGTGAGCTTAAATGGACTCTAGAAGATGGTAGGGGACAGGAAGGCCTGGAGGAATGTTGTCCATAGGGTCACAATAGGTCAGACACGACTGTGCAACTAACAACAACAACAAGCATCCAGACGTTGTATGACTTAGAATTAAGATTGCAAAACAACAGTGTCTTGGGCAATTATTAATTCCATCATTAAATATTGTATACACTATAGTCTTTACCACACTGACCTACTCTGCATATACTGCAATACTCTGCAATTATGAGAACAACAAATAGATAATTGTGGATAGCACTGCAGCCAAAGTAATGAAATATGTCCCAGATTTCCTTCCACCCCATACTTTAAGGCCCTTAAACCTTTCCCAAAAGTTGAGATTAGAATTGTTCACCCAAGACCATAGAGTCATAGAATGAATGGAACAGAACAGCCCTTGGTGATCATCTAGAAAATTGTTACCCTTTGTAGGAATCCATTAGTTCAGCATCCCCAACAAACAGCCATTCAGCTTTTATTTTGGGCAGTTCTATTTCATTGCCCAACAGTTCTTTCTATTATCACATTATTTCATGTTTGTCTGGTCTTCTGGAACACGGTTAAACAAAGTTAGGTTATCTTCTCCATGATAGCCTTTTAGATCAGGGGTCTCCAACCTTGGCAACTTTACGACTTGTGGACTTCAACTCCCAGAATTCCTCAGCCAGCATGCACTGTAAAGTTGCCAAGGTTGGAGACCCCTGTTTTAGATACTTGGAGATAGCTAGCATGTCTATTTATAGTCACTTCTTCTCCAGGCTCTCAGCTGCAAACATTCCAGTTCACCTTTGGAGATGCATTGGATTTTCAATGCCCTTCCAAAAGTGCAGTGCCCAAAACTGGACATGATCGTTTGAGCAGCAAACAATAAAAATAATTTTTTTTCTTGATCTTGACCATGTACTTCTGTTGATGTGCTAATTGTCTTCTAAGGCAGTGGTTCTGAACTTTTCTTCACCACAAACCCTCTTTAGATACCTTTTGTACCCTTGGACTATGGCCATGGTCCTCAAGACTTGACTCAAGATTTAAATCATAACACTTTTTCAAGACTTCTCAGACCCCCTGTGATGTCATCGCAGCCCTCCCTGGGTCTGCGAACCACAAGTTCTATTATTTTATTTTATTTATTATTTATTTCAAGCATGTATTAGATAACAGATATAAATATAAACATGATTATAAATACATGAAATGGATACGAATAAAAGGGGACATTAGGACAGGGATGGTAGGCACAGTGGTGCGCTTATACACGCCCCTTACAGAGCTCTTAGGAATGGGGTGAGATCAACAGTAGACAGTCTTAAGGTTAAAGTTTTAGGGGTTTGAGGAAGAAACCACAGAGTCAGGTAGTGCATTCCAGGCATTGACCGCTCTGTTGCTGAAGTAGTGTTTTCTGCAATCGAGTTTGGAGCAGTTTACCTTAAGTTTGTATCTATTGTGTGCTCCTATATTGTTGTGGTTGAAGCTGAAGTAGTCATTGACAGGTAGGACATTGTAGCAGATAATTTTATGTACTACACTTAGGTCAGATTGAAGGCGGCGTAGTTCTAAATTATCTAAGCCCAAAATTTCAAGTCTGGTGGCATAAGGTATTCTGTTGCGAGCAGAGAAGTGGAGGACTCTTCTTGTGAAATATCTCTGGACTATAATCATTGAGAACTATTATTCTAAGGCATCATTTGCCCTATATGTCATCTAAAAATTTAATCATCATCCAAGCCATGTTAAAACATGCTGAACAGTACAGGACTTACAACATAGCTATATGTTACCTCTTTCCAGTTTTCTGGAGAGTCACTGATATATACTCATTGGGTACAACTGTTCAACTAAGGTGGCACTGTTCAGCTAGGGTCCCACTCACATTTTGCCAACTACTTTACTAGGATCTCATGGAAGATTCTGTCATATGTTTTGCTGAAGTTGATATATGCGATATCCACCACTTTCCCAGCCTATCAAAAAAGGAAATTAGATTGAATTGATACGACTTGTCAAGCAGTGCTTTGTTTTCTTAATGGCCACAAACTGATTCCTTAGTAATCCATATCAATGTCAAGCTGATTAGTCTGCACTCACTAATTTATTCTCTCTCCCTCCCTCCCTGCCCCCTTCTCTCTCACACACATACAAGATTAAAATAATATTTGCCTTTCTCTATTCCTCTGGCATTGTCTGGGTTATGAGGTAACTAGATGAAGAAACTGACTGTACAGGAAGGTTATAAATATATTTACCAAGTAAAACTATAGTAACAGAATCTTGAAAGTCTGCTTATGTTTGACCTTCCCTCTATTTTATCCCCACTGAGACAGGAAGGAGCCAGCCTGAGCCTCTTCATAATACTATCTCCTTTCCCAGGGTTTAACAAATGTTTCTGCCCTTGTTTTGATAACTGTTTCTGACTATTCCCCTCAAGGCCATATCTATGGCTTTCTGCAGGCATTATGTCCATCCTTCATATATTCTCAAGGATCACCAAAAGGCCTCCTCAAAACTCTGGTTTTCAGGCCTGGTCTCAATGATTCAGATGTATTCATTCAGTTGGTCCCTAGCCATTGACTTACCTGAAATCTAGCACAAATGGGCAATTATATGCCTCAGTAGTGAAATCTAAAATTTGTTACTACCGGTTCTGTGGGCATGGCTTGATGGGGGAGTAATCTGACTGGGTGGGCATGGCCAACTTTTTTTTTTTTACTTTTAAAACCATTTTTTCTACAACCTCTTTGGTGAAGAAGTTGTAGAAAAAATGCTTTTAAAAGCCTTTGATGATTCCAGCTGAAGCTGATCGGCAGAGGCTTTTTTTTTTTACTTTTAAAAGCATTTCTTTTTTGCTGAAGAGGTTGTAGAAAAAATGCTTCTAAAAATAATTTAAAAAGCCTCTGATGATCGCGCAGCTCAGCTGGGCATGGGGGGGGGGGCAGGGATTTTTGCTACCGGTTCTCTGAACCACCCGCCTCCATCGCTACCAGATCGGGTGATCCAGTCCGAATCGGGAGCATTTCACCCCTGATGTGCATGTTATGTCTTCTGTAGGGTCTTGAAGCCCAGAATGATCTAGCTGGGCAAAGAAAATTGGAATTAGCAGAAGTGGTAGGGATCAGTGGTGGTATGCAGCTGCTTCTCTCCGGTTTGAGTGAACCAATAGCAGTGGCTGTGGGAGGCTCCGCCCATGCGCCCAGGCATCATTACATCCCGTTTTTGACACTCTACCCATGCACAGAAGGCCCTGCGCATATGCAGAGGTGGCACGCACGGGGTCAGATTTGTGAACCAGTAGCGAAGGTAAGTGAATACCACCCCTGGTAGGAATGCAAGAATGAAATAGCAGTGAAGACATTTCTGCTTATGTCTGTACTATGGTACATATTTCATGTGATGTCTTAACTTTGCTTTCTCCACCACTGTTATGTGAAGTCAGAAGGCAGAGCCTGTAGTACAGTGGTTTAAAGCACCCTGTTATTAACATCTATTAACATCTGCTGCCTGCAATTACTGCAAGTTCGAATCCCACCAGGCTCAAGGTTGACTCAGCCTTCCATCCTTTCTAAGGTGGGTAAAATGAGGACCCAGATTGTGGGGGCAATAAGCTGACTTTGTATAAATATACAAAAGTATGAAGGCTATTGCTTAACGCACTGTAAGCCGCCCTGAGTCTCCAGAGAAGGGCGGCATATAAATCAAATTAAAAAAAAAAAAGTCATTCAGAAGCAATGGTAAAAAATCTTGGTAGCTAGAACCAGGATAGGAGCAAGGTAACAAGGCATATGTTTTCAGCAGTGGACATCACACATGATCAATATTTAATTTGTTGTTTAAAAATGAATTATAATAGCAACCAGTGGCGTCTTCTTATTTATGACCCTAAAGAGTTTATGAAAACCTGATTTCAACATGATTGTGACCATTTCCCTCAAGGGGGAGACAATTCTATTTGTAACAAAGGAGAGCAGTGCAAATTGATTATCACCTTGTAGTATCTGTTTACACAAAAGCAAACAGAGGTTTCTGAAGGCACTATTTTCCAAAAAGCAAAAGCATGACTTCTAAGGGCTCCTTACCCCCCACAGCTACTTCACTTTTCCAAAATTTCAATTAAACTCCTCTCTCTCTATTATTCTGTTTGTCCAAATTTATGCTAACACCAACTGGCTGTCTATATTTCCTTCTGTTCTCAAATGAGGGCATCTATCCGAAGAACAGGGCAAGAATACCAAACTTCAAGTCATATTTTGCTCATCCTCTTTATCAGTGGTGAGATTTGCAGTAGTATAACAGTGGTCATTTGTAACAGTTCAGGATGCCAAACACTTAGTTTTAGATTTAAAGCAAAATTTATTTCTACAGAGATGGAAGTGACTGGCCTTCAACATTTCAACCATTGCTACAGACTAAAAAGTCTCTAATCTTCATGGGTTCCATATTAAGGAGGATATTGTTTTCCTACAACAAAAGGAAAACAACTGATCCTAAGGTCAAATGGTAAAAAAATGGAGCAGTGTTGTCAACAGAACCCAGATCTTCTCGTTTGCCACATTCCAAGGCCTCTCCCTTTATGCCACACACTGTGCTTGTTATGTCATTACACCATTCGGGAAAACATCTTGAAGTCCAAACACTCCTACATCCACCCTTTTGAACAGGAAATCTGCAATTTAAACATCCAGCAACTTGTGCCTCCAGCTCCAGGGAAATTAAAACTTTGCATAGTACCACATCCAATCAGTATACTCTAAGAACTCCAAATTGAACAACTAACATTGTGTTAAGAAGAGAAGCCTGGTGAAGAGTATCAGATTTCAAGATTTTTTAAAATGTTAATTTACAGATTAAACTGACATTAGGAGGTGTATATAAGGAAGAAGTTAGGCGGGATCCTGGTTACAGAAAATAAAAGCTGGCAACTGAGAATCTTCCCTGAACTCCTGTCCCTGAGCCTACAACCAGGAGGACCTTATAGTAACTCTGCTAGCAACAGCTCTCCTGGACTTTGGTCTCTCTACACCACAACCCAGTCTCCTACAACAGGGATCTCCAACCCTTGGGCCGCTGACTACTATCAGGCTGCAGCCTGTTGGGAATTGAGTCACCAAAGAGATGGGCATACATGTGAAGTTTCATTTGCACATGTGTGGGATTTAAGGTTGCACACGCAAAACTATCACCCCACCCCCACCGCTGAAACCGCTGAAGCTGTTGCTGCTGCTGGTCCACAGAACTAAAAAGGTTGGGGATCCCTATCCTTCAAGGTGAGAGGCCCTGGTCCATTTATGCATTCAGTAGATCATAGAGCAATCCTAACTCCAAATTGATGTTTCTGGGTTAGGGTTTAGCTAGCGTTCCTAAAACTGAGATATTATTGCATTCAATGGTAACATATAAAGTTGGGTGTTGTGGTGGAATGTAGAGTTATGGGATGGAGGGACTCTTTCCCAGATAGCAAAGAGACAGCTGAACGTGGAATGTCTGGTGGCAGGAAGAGAGCAGATCTGACCCTTCCTAGTAATTTGCAGAGTATATATCTATATATACAGTATATACTCAGAGATATTGAAATATATATACAGAGAAACATCCATGAACTCATATATATATATGTGTGT
>WNWU01000036.1:9259752-9291977 GCA_012654045.1 Ptyas mucosa
AAGGAGGAAACAGCTGCGATCACACATTGCTCCTGGAAGCACGAAGCCGAGAACACCAGCCTGAAGATGACGAATGAGACTTCGTCGAAACGTCGCCAAGACACTTCCAATTTTACGCGGGAGAAAACCCGAATAACCAAAGACCTACATACAAACACCCGCGAAAACCTCAGAAAACAAATATATATATATATATATATATACACACACACACACACATATATATGTAAATATAAATGTAAATATAAATATAAATATATTTATAAAACCAGTTACCTCCTGAGGTCCGGACCATCCCTACCCTATTGGCCTTCCGAAAAGTGGCGAAGACCTGGCTTTTCCGGCAGGCCTGGGGCCGTTGATCTCGCTTTGTGATCTGACAAGATCCAATCATGAATGATGTGAATGGGTTTTAATTATTTTTAATGTTTTTAATTTTTAAGTGTTTTTATAGTGATTTTTTGAGTGTATTGTGAGCCGCCCTGGGTCTTCGGTGAAGGGCGGTATATAAATTGAATAAATTGAATTGAATTGAATTATTGCAGATAATTGCTTTAGTCTGGCAAGATTCAGTTTGTAAGTGAACAACAATAACAGAAAACATTAACAATAACTTCTTGTGTCATTCTTCAGTTCCTTTACATATGCTGCCATTCATTGTTACCAAAGCATATGTGCCTCTAGCTTACAATACAGCCCATGTGCAAAAGTAATCCTGATTTCCTTATCATCATATCAAAGTTGTCACAAGGTTCTTTCTATTACCTATTTTTGTGAATTTCTTTGACAAAATTTCATATTAAGCACCTGGGTACAATCATGCACGCAGCTATGTCAAAATGACTGTATAGTTTTTAATTATTGCATCATATCACATATCTACAGCTGTGCCTCTGAGAACAAAGCATTTCTTCATGCATAGAAAAACAATTATCATATAATCATCTGGATGATCTCATCAAGCCTTCCTAATCGCACAATTTATCTACATTCATCGGTATAAAACAAAAGGGGTCAAGGTACAAAGGAAATAGAGTGGCAGAAAGAGGGGACGGACATGCTTTGAGTTTGGTACAAAATTTATCATGAAATGTCACACATTCAAAGTCTGAGAAGAAATTAGATGTGCCTGAAATGAAGAAAGGAAAAGCCAGAGGGGAAAAAAGCAGCTTGCTTGGTTTGAGCTAAATGCTTATTTAGCTATTTGACTTGTTTGTTTTGCTGGTTACTATTTTAATTTATTGTAGTTACTCATTCAACTTACTTTCATTATGGAGGATGTGAGGGATGTAGTGTGCCAGATCCTCCATCCCAACGCCTCCTGGCTCTCCTGCCAGCTAGGTTCAGAAGTTGAGGAGGTCAATTTTATTTTTCTACCATTTTTCCCCCTCAGTTCCCATCTGTGGCTTCCAGTGGGGTCAACTGAGTCACTTCAAATTCCAGTAAATAGGGGTGAAATTCCCTAGTGTACAAAATATTTTTTTCCCTTTGGCACTCCCAGATCAAAGCTTTTTCTTTTGTTTACTCCTTATCAAGTTTTTGATGTAGACACAAACACAGATGCTAGGCAAGGTCTCCACTGAAGGTGACTCAGCCTCATCCGAGGGGTTTAGCCATGCAAAATCTAACAGAAATTGAATGGATGCTGTCATCGGTTTAAGCAAAATTAAATAGCAGGATCTAAAAGGGAAACAATCTGTTTTTGCCAACCAGAGAATCAATGAAAGTGGGCTCTATTCTTTGAAGCTCCTATTTTGACCTGAACTCTCACAGGTGGTGCCATTATGAGTTCCCACTCTCTGTAAATAATAGTTAAAAGGTTAATAATCATGGTTGGGAAGAGGAAGAGGACAGAGATTAAATTCTTGAACAAAAGACTGCTGTCACCACATGCATTGTTTAATACCTTCATAATCGATGCTTCCAGGCTTATTATGCGACCCTACTATTTTTTCCATCTCACTTAACAATATTCATACTCTCTACATGGCAATTTAAATTTGATTTTCAATTAGAAAATCTTACACACACACACCCCTTTGAAGATCCCAGTGGAGTTTGAAGTTCCAAATGTTTCCAAAGCATTGGTTATTGGCCTTTCTTCCTTTTCAGGATTCCTGGATTCACTTTGGGTGTGCATTTTCCCCTCTTACCTTTCTCACATTCCTTTCCTTACAGGAATGTAATTTGCATCTCCACTGTTGTGCATCAGGGAGCATTTCCAAAGATCCCCAAAGTGCCTTGTTGCCACTGTCAGTCTTGCCACCAGTTGCACAATTACGAAATGGAAACGTAGGGGGTTGCCCTGGGGCTCTGTTGTGAAACTTGAGTTGGGAGGCAGGAGGTGAGACAAGCAGCCTAACAGCAGGCAACGGCCCACCAGCACAATGCCAACATGCAGGAAGACCTATTCCATCCAGCTAAAAGAAAAAAGCACTTCCCTGGAGTGGACACGGTTAGACATTTTCTATTAACAGTATTATTTGCATCTGGTGCAGTGGTGGGTTTCTCCCGGTTCTGTCCAGTTCTTTAGAACCCATAGTAAAAGCAATGGGAGGCTCCGCCCACCCGCCCGGACGTCATAATTGACAATCTATACATGCACAAAAGTACGTGCACGCTCGCACTCCCATTGCGAACCGGTAGTAAAGGTAAGTAGAACCCACCCCGATCTGGTGCCATATAATGTTTAAAGGAGCAAAGTGGTCTATAAAGAGAACTATGGAAGAACTATGGAAAGAAGAAAGAATAATAATAAAAAAATTAAAAATAATAAAACAATAAAACAAATAAACTAAAGTAAAATAAAATAAAATAATGAATAAAATAATAAAACAAAACAAAACAAAATAAAACAATAAAATAACAAAACAAAGCAAAACAAAACAAAACATAAAATAATACAATAAAATACAATAAAATGAAAAATAAAATAAAATAAAATAATACTATTCTTAGCCATGGAAACTTGGAGGATGATTTTGAGCCAGTTACTCATTTTAGCCCATTGTCTATCCAGTGGGCCAATGAAGGCCTCTTCCACATGTTTCGAACCCATATGGTCCTGAGTTTTCTTTTGCCAATTGGGCCCACAATACTTGCGGATGTCATTGATCCATCTTGTTTTAGGTCTCTTTTGTGGATGCCTTTTATCAAGTGGGATCCATTTTATGACTGCCTTGGTCCACCTGCCCTCAGTTCTTCTGGCTATGTGACCAGCCAACTTGTCAGGTATGCTTCCTTCAAAGTCCAGGAAAGAAAGACCCAGACTCCATTGTTTATAGAGAAAGGTACTTTTACTAGAAAATGAAGTGAACGCAACCAAAGGAAAGCTAGAACTAAGGCAATAGGCGTGAAAAGTGCATATACAAAGCGTCCCCTCTCACAGTTCATCGTAAATCATCCAATCCAAAGGTCTCTCAGGGGTCAGGTGGAAGCACATCCAGCACCGTCATCAATCAGGAATGCCACGACAGTTGCCTGACCCCCCCTTTCAAAGATACAGTTTCGTTTCTTCTTTGGGTTTCGTTTTTGACTCTCTCCTCCAGCTTTGCATCCCCAGCCCCCTGGTTCCTAGCTCTCCCACCTCCTATTACTATGGCAGCCAAAGCAGTGAAGGAGGAGGCTGACACAACTCTATCCAAAAAATGAAGGGAGATCTTTATATAAGGCAATTTGACCTTCTAGAGCACGGGTGTCAAACTCGATTGTGTCATGTGTTGTATCGTGACTTTTTTGCCTTTGCGGAGCTGGGGTGGGCGTGGCCTACGTGTGATGTATCTGGCCTGTGGGCCACCAGTTTGACAGGCCTGTTCTAGGGGAAACACAGAATAAAAATCCTAGTACATAATGGCAAATAAAAGACAAGGAAATATCAGGTGTGGCACAAATATAAAATACAAAATGAATGCAAATACCATATCAAGGGAAGGGGGAAAAATAAGACATGCAAATTGAAGAAACTGGAAACAAACAAATAAAATCTCACCCTTTTCCATGGACAATGAACATTGGGAAGTAGAAATTCAGGAGGGAAAATGGAACAGTATGGCTGCTGGCTGTGCCTATCAGGAACAACCCTTCCTGGAATATTATGGTAGGATTTACTACTATCTGGTAAATCAGAATATCTAACTCCCTTGCCTCAGAGCTGTTCAAAGCAGAAGGACAACACTTATTCTTGTCTAGCCAGATTCCTCCCCCAAGCCAAAAAAAGGCTCCAACATATTGGCCATTTCTGAGTTACTTTTATTATATACCAAAACTGGGTATGCTAATGAGAGGGGAAACATCCTGTACAAACTACTCTGATGATTGAATGGGATTGTTTGCTGAATGAATTACAGTATATGAATACTGTAATGGTGCACTGTTTATTTAGAGATCTAGTTGATATGTGTGTACTAAAACATGGTACTTTTTAATTATTGTATAAATAATAAGCACACACCACCATACATACAAAAACAGAACTATGACCCAGTTACGGGGGGGGGGCACTACCTTTTGCAAAGCAAAACAGTGGGAGGCTTAGGTATGGGTGGGACTGTGGGATCAAAGGGAGTTTTGTCCAGTGTGCAGATGAAGCTGGTGGCAGAAGGCAGAATTGGGAAAATGACCTTAGAGTCTACAGCTTCCTTTGGCCCATCCCAGTCCACTTAAACAGTCCCTGTTAAGTTCGAAGCGTAGGAAAGGAAAAGATGGGACTCCAGAACTTTTTCACCTGTTTATTGAGCTCATTGCAGAACAAGAACTGCTGGCCCGGCAGCCGCGGCTCGTCTTTTAAAGCCGTTTGGCTTGCCAGCTGGCCACTAACAGTAATTTATTTTTCCCGCCATGAATTCTATCCAATCCGCAGCGGTCATGCAAATCCCTATTTATGTCCGTACATAACACCCCTCCCCTCCTAGCTGAAGGATTGCCCAATCCGTGACCTACGTATGAGATGTAATCACACAGGTAGGTGGAGCGCCTGATCGTTCTACTGGGCCTGCACAGCTCAGTTGTTCCTGGGACTTCAGTCGGCTCGGTCGGCCCTGTTGCTGTTCAATCTGAGATGGAACCTTCTGGAACTCTTCGATGCGCATGGTGGTTTCTGGCCTATCTTCCCTGCTTCCTGGTCCTGGATTGCTCAGGGGATTCTCGCTTGACCCCGGTAAGTCCCCACTATTGACTCTCGGGCTTGAGTTTAGTTCATCAGGTGGATTTGTAGGTAGAGCTGGTACATTGTTATTGGTGTTTCCCAACTCCGGCGTGTATGTTCCACGGGGCAGAGCCTCTGGTCTTGTGCTTTGTGTCCTTTCCTCTTTGTTTCCACCCTTTCCGTATCTTAACCGTGACTCTCCCCACCTGGTCCGGAGTTGGTCAATGTGACTCTTCCATATTTTACCATCCTCTAGCTCCACCTTATATGATTTGGGACTCGTAATAGCAATTACCCTAGCTTTTACTCACGTCGGGTACCCTGCATAGTTATGGGCAAACACCAAATCGTCCACATCGAAATCCCTTTCAGGTTTGGCCAAATATAGGGGTGTATCTGGGTGGTATTCTGAGTGTAACTGATCCAACCAGGACCATAGTCTCCTGCCCATCAACATCTCTGCTGGGCTCCAGTGGATGGCTAAGCTGGGAGTTATATGTTGGGCAAGGAGAAACTTGTCAATTTTCTCCTGCCAGTTCCCGGGGCCCATTCTGGTGAGGGTCTCTTTGGTGAGTCTCACCATTCTTTCCACTTGTCCATTTCCCGCCAGACAAAAAGGAGCCACTAAAGCATGCCTTATCCCTAGCTTGGCCAACAATAATTCCATAGCCTTAGCCATCAGCTGTGGCCCGTTATCAGTCACTAACACATCGGGTAACCTGTGCGTCGCAAACATCCTCCTCAATGCTTGGATGGTAGCCTCTGTTGTCATTGATGGCATTAAAGGCATTAAAGGGGCCTGGTTTAGCTCAGCAGACTAAAAGCATAGTGATCAACACCAACTGTCTGCAATTACTGTAAGTTCGAATCTCACCAGGCTCAAGGTTGACTCAGCCTTCCATCCTTTCTAAGATAGGTTAAATGAGGACCCAGTTTGTGGGGGCAATAAGCTGACTTTGTATAAATATACAAAAGTATGAAGGCTATTGCTTAACGCATTGTAAGCCGCCCTGAGTCTCCGGAGAAGGGCGGCATATAAATCAAATTTTAAAAAAAATCACTTCTAACCACTTTGAATATGCATCTATAACAATTAAAAATGTCTGTCCCCCCATGGGTCCCGTAAAGTCTATATGTATCTGTGACCATGGACCTTTGGGTGCATCCCACTCCCTCGGGGTTGTGCAGGGAGATACTGGTCTTGTTTCCTGGCAGGGCATACATATTGCCACCCATTCAGTAATGTCCTTATTGATTTGGGGCCACCAGAGGTAGCTCCGGGCGAGTGCCTTCATGTGTACAATCCCTGGGTGCCCTGCATGCAATGTCTCTAGTACTTGTCATCTCAAACATCTTGACACAATCACTCTCTCCCCCCATAACAGACACCCTCTCATTGCTGACAACTCCATCTTCTTATTTTCAAATGTTTTAAATTCCTCCCCTACCTTTCCCTGCAGCCACCCTCTCAGCACCAGTTTAGAACTCTGGCTAGTATGGCGTCCCTTCTGGTTTGGTCTGCGATCTTGTTTGCAGTGGTTGGGCTGGCTGGGTCAATGTTGATCAGGAGTATCTGTGTTACTGGTGCCGGGTCTTCTACTAATTCCGATGTTGGGCATCTGCTGAGGCCGTCTGCATTGTCGATGCTGGTGCCAGGGTGATGAATTAGTTTGTAGTTGTAGCCAGTGAGAAAGATGGACCATCTTGTCATTTGCGGTGCCATGAAGTTCGGGGTTTGCTTGTCTCCAGCGAGTAGTCCCAGCAGATGTTTGTGGTCTGTGATTAGTTCAAAGTGTCGGCCATACAGGTATTCATGGAAACACTTGACCCTGGCCACTATAGCTAGTGCTTCCTTGTCCAGCTGGCTGTAGTTCCTCTTGGCCGGGGATAACATTTTGGAGTAGAATGCGATGGGGGCTTCGGATCCATTAGGCAATCGATGACTGAGAATGGCTCCAACTCCGAAGGGGGAAGCGTCGCACGTTAGTAGTAGTAGAAGGGTTTCCGTGTATTGTATGAGGACACTGTCTGAGGATAGCAGCTGTTTAACAGCAGTGAAAGCATTGTCCTCACGTTGACCCCACTTCCAGGTGGTCGTCTTCCCGAGGAGTTTGTGGAGCAGTTCAGCAACTGTTGCCCTTTGCTTCAAGAAAATGCCATAAAAGTTCAATAACCCCAGAAAAGCTTGTAATTCCGCTTTGTTTGTGCATGTGGGGGCTTCTCTGATCGCCTTCACTTTGCTATCTGTGGGGTGGATGCCATTCCCATCAATGAGGTAGCCTAGGAACTCGATTTGCCTCACCCCAAACTTGCATTTTTCTTTTTTAACTTTGAGGCCCTTCTCTTGGAATCTCTTTAAGGTTTCTTTTACTCTGCTCATGAGTTGCTCCATTGTTTCCCCCGAAATTAACACATCGTCAAAGTATGGAATGACTCCCGGGGTGCCTTCAGGAGTCGCTCCATAAGGCTTTGAAAAAGCCCTGGGGCCACACTGACCCCAAATTGCAGCCAGTTGCATTTGAATGCCCCCCTGTGTGTCACAATAGACTGTGCTTCCACTATTGCAGCATCAACTGGCAATTATTGATATGTTTGGGCAAGGTCTAATTTTGCAAAAACCTTGCCATTTCCCAGTGAATGCAGGAGGTGCTGTATCATGGGTACCGGATATGCGCTCTGTTGCATGCTTTATTAAGCGTGCACTTATAATCAGCACATATCCAGATAGACCCATCTGGCTTAATTGGGATCACGACTGGGGTCTCCCATGTGGCACGGTCTACTGGCTCAAGATTCCCTGAGCAATTAGCTTATCTAATTGCTCATCTACCTTGGGTCTGAGAGCAAATGGCACCCATCGATGTTTAAGCCTTATTGGGTTTACCCTGGGGTCTAGGCTAAAGGTTATGGGTTTCCCCACATATTTATCTAGGCTTCCATCGAACACATCCCAAAATTCACCCAGCAGCTGGTCCAACTCATTTCCTTTGATTCTGTGCAGTCCTGTGATGCCTAACCCCAGGGGTTTGAACCACTCAACCCCCAGCAGTATGGGCCGGTCACTTTCGACCACTGTTAGTGTAAGATGGCTGCTGAAGTCCCTGAAGGCGACTCTGACCTCTGCTCTTCCCAGGACATGGATGGAATTAACCTGGTAGTCGTTCAGTTGTATTCGTTGTGGCTTCAGCTCTTTCTGGGGGAACTTTGGGGTTAGCTGCTTCAGGGTTGCCCAAGACATTATTGTGAAGAACGATCCCGTGTCTAGTTCCATGTCGCACAATCTTTCTTTTATGGTTAGCCTTACGTGGAGTTTGTCTCCATCGCACGCTTCTGAGTGTCCTACTGTGGTCTAGTTGATGCCTCTGCGCTCAGTGTATCTTTCATCGCGGCAACGGTCCCTGGGTTTCCCTGGCTTCTGTGTGTCCAGTCATGGTTTCTGCTGGGCTGGGCTGGGCTGGGTTGCTCTGCAGGCCTCTGCTATGTGCCCCTTTCATTGGCAGTGGTGGTAAATGGCCTCTTTGAATTTGCACGCCGCTTGGGTGCAAAACCCCATACACCCTGCGTAGCAAGGTGCCTCATGGTCATTGTCCTGGGGGCTTACCCATCAGTCAGGGTAGACCCGATGGACAGCCTCATCAGGGTCTTCCTCGTCCTTGCCTTTGGTGAACTCTGGCAGGTCCTTGCTTTCCCGATGGGCATGGTGGACTCCGCTATTCCTGCAGATGTCAGTGGCGGAGTTGTCTGAGGATTCTGCTGCTCATGCTTCCTCCACAGCGATTTTGAAATCCACTCCCCGTTTCATCAACAACTTCTTTTGGAGGTTTATGTCCCTCATGCCCAGTATGATGCAGTCCTTCATCATTTCTTCGGGGTTTATGAATCCGCACTTGGCTGCTAACTCTCTCAGGATGGCCACAAAATCATTGATGGTCTCTCCCTCTCTCTGGCGCCAGCAATAGAATTAATTCCTGCTGACCATGGGTGTCGCCGTAGGTGCATAGTGGTCACGGAGTATGCTCTGTAGTGTTGTCCAGAAGATGGACTCTATGTCAGCCAGCGATTTGAGCGTCTGGGCCATCTTGAATACCTTGGTTCCACAGTAAGTCAGGAATAGAGCCCGCTTTCGGGTGTTGGGAAGATTCTGATAGTTATTCGCCTCCATATACTTTCAGAATTGGCACATGTACTTGTGCCATTCTTCTGATTATGGGTCAAAAACTGCGGGGGCTTGCGATGGGTTGGAAGCCATTGTCCAGTTGGCCGATGCAGCATCCTGCTGTGTGATAGATGTGGTGCCACGCGGTGATGGTCAGTTCTTTGTCCTCACTCTTCCTGAAATCCCATCCTCGTCGCCAGTGTTAAGTTCAAAGTGCAGGAAAGGAAAAGATGGGACTCCAGAATTTTTTCACCTGTTTATTCAGCTCATTGCAGAACAAGAGCTGCCAGCACAGCAGCTGCGGTTTGTCTTTTAAAGCCAATCGGCTTGACAGCCGGCTACCGGCAGCAATTTTTTTTTTCCGCTGCAAATTCTATCCAATCCGCGGCGGTCATGCAAATCCTACGTCTGTCCGTACGTAACACCCCCTTTCATTGTTTCCCTCAAATGCCCAGTTCCCCAGTTCTCTCCCTCCTCTTAGAATCTTTATTGTTTATAATCATCTGTTTCAATTATAATATAATAATAATAATCTGTTTCAAATCAGGAACCAGATTTATGTTTGGAGGGCTGGGCTGGGCTGAATCACATCCATGGATTGGAGGTTACTTGGAGGGGGATCACTCGGGAGAAGAGGTGGAAGCCCCATGACCCATCCAGCTTGAGACACAAAGTCTCTTTCAACAGTGGTGCAGAAGGACACTATGATCACTCACATCAAAGCTTGAATATACCCCGTCCCCATATCTTACGGTGCTCCCAGACACTGGCTAGCGATGGGTGTACAGACAGCAGAAAGATTGATCTTGCCTTTGGCAAGTATATGTGGTAAAAGCCACTGTGAAATCAAGCACATCATTGTGGCCAGGGGACTTTGGACCAGTCCCTCTTTCTCTCTCAGCCTAACCCACCTCACAGGTTTGTTGTTGTGGGAAAATAGAAGGAGAAACATATATTAAGTATGTTTGCCACCTTGAATTGGCTAAAATACAATATATACCATATTTTTCGCACTGTAAGATGCACTGGACCGTAAGACACACATTAGCTGTAGAGGAGGAAAACAAGAAAAAAAAATCTGACTCTGCCTTCCAGCGTCCATCTGGTATTCATCTGGCTAGCATCCTTGCAGCAAAGAAGCAAATAGCCTGGTCAGCTTCTGCACATTATCAGAGCCCCCAGAATGTGGCTCTGCTCTGTTGCGCCCAGCACCAGTCAACTGAGCTGAAATGTCTGTGCATCTTATAGAGCGAATATTCTGGCTTATTGAGGATCACTGCCACTTCCGCTGTTCACTGCTGCCACAAATCACCACTGCTGCCGATCACCACTGCTGCCTATCACTGCTACCACCATTCATTGGTGGCAATCCCTGCCACCTAGAACAGCTGATTGATGGTATTCTGGGAGGCTGATCCAACTGCCAATGAGCTGCTTGGCAGCAAAGGCTCCAGCATTCCCTGACGGTGCTGAACGGGGGCAACAGTGACAGGCTGTACCAACCCCCCTCCCCCCACCGCAATATTCACTATAAGACGCATGGACATTCCGACCCACTTTTTTTGAGAGGGGAGTGCATCCTATAGTGCGAAAAATACAATATAATATAATATAATATAATATAATATAATATAATATAATATAAATGGAAAGATAAAATATGATATCATGATAAACTGATAAGGTAGGGGAAATAGGTATTACACATTATCTTTTTACTCGTCTGTCTGTGCACACATTGTCATACATTCTCTTGGAAGAAGAGATCATTTTAAAATCAGGGTCATTGTCCTTTGGAGTAAATGCCACATGGATTTTCCACCAACTTCCCACTTGTTCAGGAATCTGTTAAAAGAACAATCCAGAAAACTAACTGCACCACAGCTATTTTGGTATGTAGCACATACCAGAGGACCGGAAATTTAGGTGAATCCTATAATTAGCTTCTACTATCACTTCACCATAGCATCACCACCCATCTTAGTCAGGAAGCTCCGCCCATCTTATACAATGCCATGACATCACAGCAGTACAGCTCCATCTAGTGATACCACAATATTACAGGGGTGAAATTTCCACAAGGAATGGGACATTCATTATGGCAGAGTCATAAACAAACATTGTAAAAACATTATTTTATATACTGAATTGTCATGGGGACCACTTTCCTTCTGGTGGACATTTGAAATTATTAAATTATAAAGTCATGAATAATTTTAATGATTATTGACATTGTTGGGAAATCTGAAGTATTTTAATAATTATTTGGAGAAAATCTGAAATAATTACATCCAGGCAATGTTTGATTGAATAGGTGGGATTGTTTGATTGAATAGGTGCCATCAAGTCAGTGTTGACTCTTGAGCAACCTTATAGATATTCTCAAAGATCTAGCCCTAATACACTGTAGTTAATGCAATGCAATGCAATGCAGCACAATGCAACAGAATGCAAGACATAATCCTAGTTATTAAACTCTTAGTGTTTTACAATAAGAATAAAATCCCACCAAATCCCACAAAGTACATTGAGGTGGTCACCAGAACAATCACCTAATTTCCAAATGTTCGATCAAATTATATTGTCTTGACTCCTTTCCCAGGAGTCATATGGGTGGGACTCTTTTGTAGGTGGGACTCTCAGCATCCCCCCTGCACACAGACTGGAGACATTTCACCTGAAGACAACATCTCTGAAGCGCCCAGGTAATTGATAGTACTTTCAATTAGAAACTGATTGTTCAGCAATGCAGTGCCCAGAGAAATAATATAACACCAACACAATAGTTTATACCACTGAGCAATTTGGTCACTGCACTTTGTACGGACACTTTCAAATTAGCCCCATGCTAGAGTAATTTATCCTTGTAGTGATAAGGGTATGAGTCACTGAAACATAATTCAGATACAGCACCAACTTTAACTGGGCAAAGATCCTATGGACCATGGCTTCCACTGGCTTCCACTGCTTTCCAGGACATTTACGAAGTGGCTCTGCACTGATCTCGCTCAGGGAGAGGGCAATCCAGGGGTTCATATCGGTTCAGGCAAAATGATAGTTGTGACCTGCGGGTGGGCCACCACCCTGGCGCTATGCCGTCCTATTTAGCTGTGTTTTTAAAGCTGCGCGCATGAAAAAAAAAACTGTTTAAACTCTTGCTGCAGGGCTTCAAAGGGCCGCCCTACAGCTGATCAGTGTTAAAAGAAAACAAATGAGTAGACCGGTGCCTGCAAAAATACATGAGTAGATCAGTGCCTGCAAAAATAACTGCAAGCAGTTAAAAGCCTGGTAGACCAGTACCTCTGCTAAATCTTAAAGAATTGTCACATGACCATCAAGCCACGCCCACAAAATAAGCCACACCCACAGAACCGGGAGTAAAAAAATTTAGAACCCACCCCTGCTCTGGAGACACATTTGGACTTCCTTTGGTTTTTTTTTTTTTAAATACACAGCAGAGTCAGCTAGTGTTTGGTGTTTTACTTGAAAAGAGAAAAAGAGCCTTATTATAGATGTGAAGAAAAGCTTGACAATGAAAACAGAGCATGCCTTCACCACATCTTTATCTTTCTTGAGACTTCCTCCATCTCATTTTTCACTCTGTGTACTTGAGTCTGAATAGCTATTCAGCTAAGAGCTTTGTGTTAAGATTTGCCAATTATTTTTTCCAGGTAAAGTGGAAGTTTCCTGCTCAAGAGAAATTGGGGGGGGGAGCACTTTTAAGATTGCTATGTGGAAGAGCCAAAAGGGAAGCAAAACAGGTTTTAATGTAGTTTCTACAGGTAGTCCTTGACTTACGACCACAATTGAGCCCAAAATTTCTGTTGTTAAGTGAGACACTTGTTAAGTGAGCTTTGTCCTATTCTACGACCTTTCTTGCCACAGTTGTTAAGTGAATCACTGCAGTTGTTACGTTAGCAATACGGTTGTTCAATGAATCTGGCTTCCCCATTGACTTTGCTTGTCAGAAGGTTATCAAAGGTGATCACAGGTTCCCATGATGCTGTGGCCGTCATAAATATGAATCAGTTGCCAATGGTCTGAATTTTGATCACGTGACTATAAGGATGCTGCAACAATCATACGTCACTTTTTTCAATGCCGTTGTAACTTTGAATGGTCACTAAATGAACTGTTGTAAGCCGCGGACTACCTGTATAAGATTTTTCTGGAGGATACAGTGAGAGTCCATTGCAACATGCCTCTTGTCCCAGCTTTTATAGCTTTCCTTTCATATGTATTGTAGGCATAGAAACAAGCTTCTTACAAAATAGAGAAGGCAAGAATAGCAATATTCCCTTGCTATTATTATAGTAAAAACACGTTGACACCAACATAAATCAATCCCACCACTATTCTCCAGAAATGGGATAGAAATCATGTCTCATTTCAGCACAAACTTGAAGTGGGCAAAGAAAGCTCATCCCTAGAATTGCAGTGGTATGCATGGGAATTGCTTGCTCTGTGACAACCCCCACCCCACCCCCACAAAATCCCTTGATTTGAAAATATTTCAAACCAGGTTCAGAGCCCTTTAAGCTGGGCCTCCCAGTAAGAGTTTCAAGTTCTTCTGTCTCTACCTAATCCTCCTTTCTAGTCTGTCATCATTCCAAAACAAAATAAATCAGGTTATGCTTTACATGCTTGCGATGTACTTTTCAAACTAAAATCCCAATGGCTGTTCGTTTGGTAGGAACACTCTAAATGTTCTTTCCAGCTCATTTGTTTGTTCGTTTTTTATATTGTGAAAACTACCAGCAATTCAGAATTCTCTCTCACAAATGAGATCTTACCATTTTCACATGACATCTCACCAGTGGTGGGATTCAAATAATTTAACAACCGGTTCTTTGCCCTAATGATTTCTTCCAACAACCAGTTCACCAAACAGCTCAGAAAGTTAACAACCGGTTCTCCCAAAGTGGTGCGAACCAGCTGAATCCCACCACTGCATCTCACAACAATCTATAAATGAGACGCTGCAGCTGAAATCTTGCAAGGTTTTGGGTTGTCAGGGTGGGCCATGTATGGATCGTTGCACAAGATCATGCAGTGAAAAAGAGGCAGAGGTAGTTTAAAGAAAAAAAAAACTCTTTGCAATCTCTACCACAGATCATGCTCCTGACATCAAAACATGAGAATTTGAACAATTCTGTTCCACTAGCAGCAATCATCACATTTTGTGGAAATGCCCTCAGACCACAACTCATAATTAAACGAAGTCTAAGCAGCTGGGAGACTAAGTTATGAGTCCAGAAACATTCATTCAGATTGACAGACTTATAACATGTAAATAACAATTAGGTATGAATGAATGTACATTTTCTTTGTATAATGTGACAACCCCAACAATTATCCATTGTCTAGCATTACATCATGGTTTTAAAAACTTAAGCTATTGTTTACATAAAACTTGCTAAAGGGTAGGAATAAAGTTAGTTCTCTCAGTCTGGCTGATGATGACTTATAGGGAGTGCAAGAGAGACAGAAAGGAAAGATGAGATGTCTATTTAGCAATACAAGACTGTGTCATATGACTCATGAATGAAAATTGAACAAACTAGGTCCTTTAAAGAAAAAAAAAAGTAAAATATAACTTTTTACCTTCAGGGAATACTTTACAGGTTGATTTGTCTGCAGTAAATCATGGGTGTCTGCTATCAAATCTATTGATAGGAAGGATTCAGATTGGTTAATAGGTCAAGTTTGTAATCCCTAAGCTATTATTTCTAATATGTCTGTCATCATTCCAAAACAAAAGTACTTATTGGACTTTTGCAAGATCTAAAATGGACAGCTAACATCAAAAATGTCATCAAAAAAGCACAACAAAGAATGTTCTTTCTGCGCCAACTCAGAAAGCTCAAACTGCCTTAGAATGTCCCTCAGAAACCTTTAAAAAAATTTTTTTCTAACATGACAGAAGAAAAAATATATCTAAGTCTTTTTTTCCCAATGACTTTATTGAAGATTATATTATATGGGTAAAAATGAATACAACTGGATATTACAGGAATATATTTTATTTTATTTTATTAAAAATGAAAGTACAGAAAAGAGATGTGATAAACTGCTAATGCTGATTATGCTTGCTGGGGATGAAGGGTACTTTTTCTTCTTTTATCTCTTCTAAGATAAAAGAAGAAAACTTGCCCTTCATCCCCAGCAAGTATAATCAGCATTAGCAATTTATCACTTCAGCCCAACATCCCCTAATTCCATACTAGCTCACTCTCTCTAAAACCTCATCCCATCCCTAAAGCCTCATCTCTTCATATTAGAATTAGAATTAGAATTAGAATTTTTTATTGGCCAAGTGTGATTGGACACACAAGAAATTTGTCTTGGTGCATATGCTCTCAGTGTACATAAAAGAAAAGATAGGTTCATCAAGAATCATAAGGTACAACACTTAATGATAGTCATAGGATACAAATAAGCAATCAGGAAACAATATCAATATAAATCATAAGGATACAAGCAACAAAATTACAGTCATAAGTGGAAGGAGATGGGTGGTGGGAACGATGAGAAGATTAATAGTAGTGCAGACTTAGTAAATAGTTTGACAGTGTTGAGGGAATTTTTTGTTTAGCAGAGTGATGGCATTCAGGAAAAAACTGTTCTGGTGTCTAATTGTTCTGATGTGCAGTGCTCTATAGCGTCGTTTTGAGGGTAGGAGTTGAAACAGTTTATGTCTGTTTATGAGCTTTCTGAGTTAGGGACACTTGTTGTTCTGAAGCTTGTGATGGTCACCTCTGCAAAAACTCTTCATGGTGTCCTGCAGAAAGGAATTTGCCTGAAGACTGTCCACTATTACGGGACTTCTTCCTGAGAAATCTGTAATGCATTTCCAAGGTGTGTCTTATGAGAAAGTGTAGACGAGAGGAATGAGGAAATTGTTGAATCCTAATTCATCATAGAATCTTAGGCTACAATTTTCAGACTTTCCTCAGAGACATCAGCTGAATGCTTTCCTTTTATGACCCAATTAAATCAATTAATTAATCACCATCACCATTACCTCTTTCTCCTTCTTCATAGAAATACAGGTGGTCTCTGTTAACAAGCACTCATTCAGTGACCATTTGAACTTGCAATAGCACTGAACAAGTGATACTTACAAGAGGTCCTCAAAGTTCCAGCCATCTTGGTGTCTCCACAGTTATGCGATCATGATCTAGGTCTGTGATGGCGAACCTATGGCATGCATGCCAGAGATGGCATGCAGAGCCCTCTCTGTGGGCAAGCACGCCATCGTCAGCTGTTCTTTTGGTTCCCAGTGTGCACATGCGCACTGGCCAGATGATCTTTGCTAGAGCCCTGGAAACCCAAAGACCAGCTGGCCCATGCGCATGCACAGGCTAGAAACCAGAAGACCAGGTAGTCTTTGAGTTTCTGGGGCTCCGGCACGTGTGCACACACGTTCCAGTTTGGGCACTCGGTGCCGAAAAGGTTCGCCATCACTGATCTAGGTGCTTGGTGCGCAGCTCACAATTATGACATTGCAGCATCCCACAGACACATGGTTAACATTTTCAACCTTTTTTTGCTTACTAACTATAAGGAAAGTCAGTGGGGAAGAGGGCAGATCATAAATGATGACCACATGATGTCCTTGCTTAATGACCACCCGGGATTCACTTAACAATGAAAACCAGAACTGCCAACACTAAGCAGTGTGGTCATGTGACATTATACTTTAAATGTCACTTATCAACAGAAATTCTGGTCCCAATTGCCATAGCTATCCGAGGACTACCTGTATTTAATATTCTTTTCCTGCCAATTGTGTGATTGTCCACCCATCCTCCTTTATTTTCTTCATCCTCTCTCATAATCGTGGTGGTGGTATGACAAAACTGTAGAGCAAAGCAGGTACACAAAGATCCTTGTCATAGAAGTTCACACTTACCAAAGAGTTTAACCAGCTCCGTAAAAAGATTTTGCCACCAGTGAAGCTCCCTTTGCAGCAAAGCATAACACATTTTGGGTCTTTTAGTTAGTTGCTATATTTACAAAGATCTCCAGCAACTTTCCGTATGTCTTCCAACTTCAATGTTTGTCTTAGCTACGGCTATTACTGGTGCAGAGAAATGTCCTGTTTTCTTCAATCTACTGTATCCCCATTTCTCAGCTTCACATGCTCAGGGATCTCAGCCTACCACCTAAGACTGAATTTTCAGTCTTCATTTCAGCTTCCTGTGTTGCAGGAGACAGAAATGCCAAGGGTCAACTCTGTCATCTGGGACATTATTTGCCTAATGGTGGTTGAAGTTACCACAGTAACCAAAACATCAACTTGCACCTTTGCTTCTGATAACAAGTTTAGCCTGAAACTTCCCAGGGCAAATTCTTATCTGTTCTTTCTTTTCCCTCCCTCTCTGAATAACTCTTGAGTTAACTCATACTAAAGAAATGAATTGCTCCCAAATTCCATTTAAGCAGAATTTGAAATGCAAACACGAGCCACCAAAGGTTGGGGTCTTTGTTGAGGCGTCAGGAAAAAAAATTGGCCTTTAAAACTCCTTGAATGGCCAAAAAACCCAAAAACCCCACACAGGAAGTTCCCCTCACAGAAATAAATATTAATCCTTTATAACCAGAATGTACACAATGAAGCTGCTATGAAAAGGGCCAGGGGCTGGTTCTAAAACCTCAGCAATTCTTTCAATTTAATTTGAAGGACGTTAAAACAGGGAGATCTTACAAAATGTCTTTTTGGCTACCCCCATGAGATTTGTAAGGTGCTTCCTTTCGTTTGATGCATCAAACCAGCCAGTTCCTAAAGAAATACATCCTGAGTTTTCCTCATAAGGTTTAATCCCCATACTTGCCATCCAGTAGATGAAAAGCAAACTGAACATAGTGATTAAGTTTCCGCATTATATTAAGCCACAGTGTCGTTGTTTGGCTGTGGCTTAATGTGTGTGAACCCAATCATTGCTTATGGATAAGAGTATGAATCTAGCCATTGTGGCTTAGTTGAACGAACCATGGTTAAAATATATCCAGCCAATCCATTCATATTTATGGTTATCAGAATATAGTCTACAATTCCTTTCTTCTCTAACAGTCTGCTTTGAATCTGTAGAGACAATACAGGGATCTAGGATTATGAATGTTCTAGATTAAATGTCCTGGAATAAGGTTTGGTTGCAATTGCACCAAAATAGCTAACCTGCTTCTTTGGTCAATATAAATCACACTAAAAGAGCATATGTTTGCTGTGCTGTTTACTCAGCAAACATATATTGCATTAAATCTTGTTCTGTTGCTGTATCAGAGTATCTAAAAACCTTTCGGGTCTAGGTGGTGGCAAGCCTCAATGAAATGACCCATGATTACCTCCCTTCAGTAAGGGGGAACAAAATCCCACTGATTAGAGCATAAAAACACAAAAGGAGGAAGCAAAATATAAATGATTAATCATGGAAATGATGACAATTGAAGTACTAAGCTATATATCCCTTTGATGCAGATATTTCACCGCCCTGAGTCCTTCGGGAGTAGGGCGGTATATAAATCCAAAAATAAAATAAAATAAAAATAAAATAAATATTACATTACCAATAATCCAATGCTACACAGGCCAGATTTCTGTGTTCTGTGTATCCTGGTCGTGGCTGGTAACTGTTATTCAGCCTATTTGGGAGGATATCAACCTGGGGTAGATTTTTGATTATTGGATCTTTTTTAAATGTATCTTTTATACACCCCCCCCCCCCCGAAACAGCATATCTGAGTGAAGACCCTGATCAAAGATGCTGGATTGGCACCATTCAACAGGTTTTTCTTCCCTTTTGAGCTCATTATTCTTGGTTTATCTTTCCCGACATTTCTTTTATTAACATAAAACCGTTCCCTTATTACAACTTCTCCCTAATCCCTGTGTATTTTCTGATTGACTTTACTCACAGGGCAGGAATAAAAGACTGTGAGACCTTAACTTTATTCTGCTTGGGGCCAAGCTATCCAGGTAGGGGGACAATAGCTGCTAAGAAAAGGGCAAGGTGTAAGGGAGTGGAGCTGATAGCGTTTTCCCCAGCTGCCTTTCTTCTCCACTGAGCTCAGCAGGTTGAAGGCAGTGGGCCGGCAGCCAGACACACCCAATTCTTCCAGGCAGTAAAATGATCCTTTCTCTGCCCCCAAGCCAAGCCCAGCTCTTTCTAATAGATAAAAGGGAAAGGAAGTGCCAGTCTGCAGGTTCAGAGGGACTCTTTCCTTTTAAACTCCCCTGACTCTACACCTTGCTGTTCTTCCCCTCCTCATCTGTAGCTGCCAGATATAAACCTCCCTGCTCGAGCAATCATGTCGCAGCTGACTTCGTTTAGTTCTCGTTCAGCAACTGCCCCTTCTAATTTTTCCCAGGTCCGGATCAGCTCTGTTTCTTCATCCCGTGGAATCAGAGGAGGTGGAAGCTTTAGGAAGCCCGGTGGCTTTGGTAGCGCCAGTTTGTATAACCTGGGCAGCAAGAGGATTGCCCCGTCCTACCCTGTCTCACCTTCGTTTGGATATGGCGGTGGTATTCAAGAGGTCACTATTAATACAAATCTATTGTCCCCACTCAACGTGGCAATTGACCACACCATGCAGGAGGTACGCAAGGAGGAGAAGGAGCAGATCAAGGTCCTCAACAACAAATTTGCAAGCTTCATTGACAAGGTGAGATATGGGCCTTTTTGTGATATCAAGAACTTTCTATAGGCCTTAGTAGTGGGTTGCAACTGCACTCATAATGTTGGGATGTTTCATAGTTTTTTTCTACAAAGCTAGGGATTCCGTCAGGCTGACTACTTAAGCTGCATTCAAGGAGATGCTTGATTTTCACTCAGATAACTTGGATTTAAACTGTGATGGCTCAGTGACTCTATATTTACCACATGATTGTTCTTAATAATCCCTTGATTAAGACTGGGTATGGCAGGCTTTTGAACTGATCTGTAAAAGACTGTACATCTTCACAATATGGATATACCTCACTTTGTTCTCCCATGCCGTCAAGGATGGAGGCCGATACGTTATACACAAAGGGGAGAAAAGGAGAGCGAGAGATCCCCAAAAGTTCAAAATTATTCAGGGAGTCATACACATAGTTATGAGTGTACACATCTGAAATAATTAGTAATTACACTTGATATGTTCTGGAATATTTTTGCTTGGCTCTTAAGTGGGCAAAATGTCTTGTTTTTTACATTTGTGCACCCCTGTTGCAATGTTTTTGAGTTAATGCAGTTCTTGACAAAGGGAAAAAATGTATGGATTCTGCCCCATGATGATTTTATGTCTATATATACCCTTGTTCACCTTTTAATGTAGTCTGCATTTTTTGGCTTGCTCCTGGGAGTAGCTGCAGTGAATTCTATGGGGTTTGCTTCTGAGTAATTATGCTTAGGAGCATAATGTTAGATATCTACACAGAGATATCCCATAAGTATTCATTATAAACCATCTATATACTGTGGTGCCCTTTGTGCTACTTGCCCAACAGTTCTGGGTCGGGTTGGGTAGTCAACCAAAAAGCCAAAGCTCTGAGCATACAAAGTAATTGTCCACTTACAACCATTTGTTAAGGTACTGCTTGAAGTTAAACAATGACGCTAAACCAAGTGACTTATGACTGGCCCCACAGTCATGTAACCAAAATTCAGGAGATTGACAATGGTAGCAATAAAGGAGAATATTTGTAGCTCGGGGTTGAAATGAGGAGTCCTTAGTGTCTCTCTGAGCTTGGCAATGGGCATGTACAACTGCAACATAACCATAGTCATACTTGTCATTTGCGACCTCCCCAGTTGCTTCCCTCCTACAAGCAAAGTCAATGGGGAAAGCCAGATTTGCTTAACGACTGCCATTACCAACCATGGCAAAACAGGTCATAAAATAGGGCATGGCTTACTTATTAACCCTTTTGCTTAGCAATGGAAATTCTAGTCCCAGTTTTGGTTGCAAGTTAACATGTCTCCTGAAATATTATAGCCCCCTATTAATGTAAGTGATTCATTTAAACGTTAGAGAACAATATGCAGTGTACGAATGAATCTCTGCTTAGCTGTAAAACTGACCAGGAGGTTTCTTTGTTGGAAACCGAAGTCTGTAACCTCCCCCATCTCTTAAACTGATAAAGAAAAAATGCAGTACATTCCTAGAGCTCTTAAACTGTTCTGCCAGGCAAAAGCTAAATAAATATCAGAAGTTCAAAAAAGCTTGTAAAATGTGTAACTAGATTCAGGCATGTGTTTCACGCTGACCCATGGCTAAAAGGCTGGCTTTAGAACCAAATGGCTAAAACAAAGATTTATCCATTGAGGGTTATTTTTTTGTTCCTTTTTTGCAGCTTCCCTCCCTCTATAGTCCTTCCCTATCTACTTAATATTGCCAGATAATTCATTCTTTGATCTGTATCTGAACACTATTCAGGCTGGTCATTTTCTATCTGATTTTGTGGCATGTTCATATTATCCTGGAAAAAGTAACTGTGCTCTAAAATGTGCTTGTGGGTATTTCTCAGGTCCGATTCCTTGAGCAACAGAATAAAATATTGGAGACCAAATGGAGCCTCTTGCAGCAGCAAAAAACGGGCACACGGAGCAACTTGGCATCCATCTTTGAGACCTACATTAACAACCTGCGGAGACAGCTAGAGAGCTTGTACAATGACAAGGGACGCCTGGAAGGAGAACTGAAGAACATGCAGGATCTTGTCGAGGATTTTAAGAACAAGTAATGTATTCATAACGGTTTTTGTCGAGTCAGGGAGGCTTCAGGTACCTCTGTGCAAAGCATCCCAGGTTTTCCTTTAGGGGGAACAGTATCTAGAAGAGAATTCGGGTCTAAAAAGTGTGTGGGCTTTTTTGAGGGGAGTGGGGGAACAACAGAATTTCATTGCAAATTCTAGTTGGCCCGATAGAGATTCATTCTCAAACCAACGTGTGTTGAATTGCAGATAAGCAATATGAACTCATGGATGGTTGAATCCCTAATATAGGTCTCCTGCATGAGCAGGGGGTTGAACTAGATGACCTCCAAGGTCCCTTCCAACTCTGTTACTGTTACCTGAAATAAGCCCTGGAGAGGTTAGCACAGAGGCATCTTCTTCATTCTTCTATACTTGTATCAAAGGAGTATTAATATTGTTCAGAGAAGGATGAGAAACTAGTGTTTGGATTACTCACATCATATTGCTATTTCCTTGTAAATGGAATAGCCTTAATCTGACAAGATGATTTTTTTTTAATCATTGAAAGAAATAAGATGGAACTGTTCATACAACACATATTTCTCTTGTGAACTGTTTAATCTTCTGTGCAAAATATATGAAGCAGATACAGAAAGGCAAGCCATTCTGTTCATGGTGGTGGCTGGTAAAAAAAAAAAAGTGCCATGTATTTATAATTGTTTTGCCTATAGACTGTGTTTTTATCCAACCAAAGCAACAATGACTTCTAAAGTACAGGGTACTAGATATTAAAGCTATGCGTGATTCAAAAATTACTTGGAAGCAACTTGCACAACCCCAGACCATCTTGGTTATTCATTAAAGCAGTTTGGTTTGGTTGGGTGAGGCTGTGCTGATTCAATATTGGTGAGAGACCACAAGGAAGGTAATTACTGTAGAATCTGCAGTACAGTTGAGTACAGATACATATGAAATGTAGTAGTTGCAAGGACCAAGAATATTAGTAATGTGGAATTATGTGAAGTATACAGTGGTGGGATTCAAGTAATTTAACAACCGGTTCTCTGCCCTAATGATTTCTTCCAACAACCAGTGTGCCAAACTGCTCAGAAAATTAACAACCGGTTCTCCCGAAGTGGTGTGAACCGGCTGAATCCCACCACTGATTATAGATACTGAATGATATGCGCTTCTTGGCTGCTTTCATCAATAGCCGAAAATAGCAGATGAAGATAAATTAGGGGTCAATCATATAATCCCTAGGATCCAAACATAGGCCCTGTTAGTAAAATAAATAAAACAAAACACAAAATTTGATAACATTAGACCAACGTTCCCATAACATACAAGATTCAAGTAGTCTAAAGAGTTTCAGTCCAGAGAAATTTAGATGAAGCATTTCTGCTTATTGAATTGTCAATGCTTAGGCTTAAACCACTGGAAAGTTTCGTGGCATTAATGTTCATGTCCCAATATAGATTCTTCCTGCAAAGGTGAAAGGATGAATAACCAAAAGGATTAGTGTAGGGAATTTAGAACAGCTTGACCTGTTAAACTGGAAAGAGGATGGTAGGGACACAACATATGGAGTGGCATATAGCTGTAAAAATGACTCAAGGTTAAGAAGGTTAAACATTGTCAGACAGGTTTTTTTTAAAGGCTCAAGCTATTTAGAAATGACATAGTCCTAGTACAGCTGTATTATAGCTGCGTGTGACAGAAATGGTGGTTGTTAAATTAGGTTAAAATGTACTAGAATAGTTGTGGTTGAGCATGACCTGCACATAGCCATTAAGATCTCCAGCCTGTTTAACCTACTAATTATGAACTCTTTAAGACTGGCTGAGTCTGGCCAAAATGGAATCTAAGTATGACACAGCCCTCTTTTCATAATACCATTTGCTGATTTGCAAAAGGGAAAAAAAAATCTCATTTAAATCATTCAAGAGACAGCATTAAAACGCTTCTGCCTGATGTTTACACATCTCATACAAGGGGCTATCCAGCAGGTGTGCAGATAACTGTGTAAAGGCTTAAAAGGTTCACTTGCACAAAATTCCTCAGGTATATAGTTTCTGGAGGTGCAGAAATGTGGGTGTTGAACAATTAGTTTCATCCGCCTGAACTCTGCATGTGTACTTCATGGGCAGAGACAGAGAATGCTTTGTCTACTTTTCTACCACATATCCTTGAGTTAATGGTGTGAACATCCTGGAGCTGTTTTCTGTGTGGCGTTCTGTATTCTGGAATGGAAAATGGCTAGAATCCGAAGGAGTTGCCAAATAGTTAAAGCACAGTATTAGCCTAGATAGCTGGGTCACCCTATTTTAGCTTAGGCATTGTTTACAAATCTGATGCAGTCTTAAACCAAGATCGAATAAAGCAACAAATAAAGCCACTATTGCAAAGCAACACTTATAATGATAAATATCCTTATAATTTGATCCATGACTATCCAAGTTATATTAATATACATATATTCCACAGTAATCATGCTGCTGTAGTGTACCTTTTATATGTAGCAATATTTTGCAACCCTGTTTGTAACATTAGCAGATAATTTATATTAAAGTCCCATGAGCCTAGGAAAATGTTTAAGGGAAGAACCAGCTGTCTTGATTCAGGCACAGTATGGAACAATTCATTCAATAGATTCTTCATTGGGCATATTTTTTTTAATATTGGGATTTTATTAAAGCTGCCCTCAAAAAATGCTGATAGTAAGGCATTAAAACAGGCTTTAGAAAAGGTCCATCACCAATACTTAGAATATGAAAGTGAGAATAAATATGGAGGTGACAGTGGGGAGGGAGCAACTGTGTTCTCTGAAGGAGTGATATATTCTTACAACTTGGCTCAACACAATATTTTATTGTGTGATGACAACCTTAAGTACCTCTACCCTTAGACACTGCAAGTAACACTGCATGTGCAAAATTTATTTGTAATATTCCATCACCTGCCAGTTTTATGTATGGTTGTCCCTTAAAATTAATGGTACCTGTAAATTATGGCTTAGTCAGGCAAATATTATTTGCAAAGTCTACCTTCAGTTCTGGGGAGTCCAGTTTCTAATCTCATGACCACATTAAGGACAAATCTAGGGAACTGAGAAGGAATTCCTTAAAAAAACATTCTTATTTCTTTCACAAAGTATGAATGGCAGCCTACCTCTGCCTCATATAGTGGTGGAAAAGTGATTTGGCTGTGAAAAGTTTAAGATCGAACCAAGATTAAGAGGGATCCCTGGCTTAAATGGAATCTCAGAAGAGCCCCTGGATTCCCTTGTGCTACAGAAAAGACATAGTTGGATTGAATTTTACTGCTTCATGAAGTTTGGATACTACTCTTAAAACATTGATGCTTTCAACTTGTTTGATGGCTTGATTATTTATGAGCCTTTTACTTAGCTTAGAAAATGTGTATACCGATAGTTATCTTTAAAGTCAAAATACTTTCTAAAGAATTCAGGGCAGGGTGCACAGCTTAAACACAAATCCTTGTTTTGTTTTGTCTTCTCAATGTTCCTGTGAAGTAGATTTCACTGCGAGCAACCCAATGAATGACTTAAGAAATTGTATGGATGATGGAGGATTTTGAGTGAGATTTTTCTCAGTCTGTGCCCCATACTTCAACTATATATTCAACTATATGCACAATTATGCTGATATGGCAGACCTTGAACTTAGGACCTGCTATCTCATCTGTGTAATTTAAGGGTATAGTAAATTATAGTTTAACTCTTCCACATTAGGAGCCATTTTAAGTGGACGTATTATAAATCCCTCCCCACCACGAAGTTCCTGGATTAGCTTCTCATGCAATCAGTTCATACAAAGAGCATGCCAGCAAGTGAAAGGTCATTTTTTTCCTCCTATCTGTTGAAAAAGGGAGGTGGAGGAAGGACCTACACTACTTTATCTGCTGATAGCTCTGCATTTTACCACATCCGCTGTTATTCACAAAGCTCCTGTGGAGACAAAGGAGCAAATGGTGCTGGAGTTGTGTGAAAAGCCTCTTGCTGAACTTGTGTAAAAAGGCTCTTTGCTTCTTACAAATGTCCAAGAGAAACGGACTCCTCGCCTATTTTCCCCCACCCGGCCACACCTGTTATGTTTAAGAAATGGAAAGTTGGCACATAAGCTCCAATAAGAATGGAGAGCAAACAAAACTGATAAAACGCCTGAAGGTGTGTCTCTGTGGAGGAGAAAGTCAATAACTTATTAATGTTTTGCCAAAGCATACAAGTTGCTATATGGATGTCTGGAGAAAGGGAGGAGCGGCCTGAGGATAGGCCTTAACTAGGCTTTTTATACGATCAAGGGGCACCAACCCCTTACATAGCAGGGATAGTTCTGTCTGTGAGACACCAATTGTGCCATAAGCAGCTTAAAAAGGTCTTTGCTTTTATGAACTCCTGGAATTTGTGAGTGGGTCTCTTTGCTGGCTGAGGCAATCTGGGAGTTGAAGTCCACAGGTCTTAAAATTGCCAAGGTTGGAGACCCCTGTCTTAGAGAATATTCTCTGCATCTGCTTTAAATTACAATCCCCACAATTTTTTTGCAATAGGAAAGAGCCATGGCAGTTGTTAAGTTTTAGGAGTTTTAGGTTCTTCCAGAAAGAAAGAAATTTGCAGATTTTGAGAGGTCATCATGCACAACAGGAGAGGAAGAAAAATAATTTTATGCTTTCTTTGTTCATCAAGTTAGGTTTGTCAGTTCCAGCTGAAAACAACCCAGGAGATAATTTCTATCCTTTCCTCAGTAAATGTAGACATGGGTCATGCTTGGCAGAACCCAGTCTGAGAAAAGATAGACAGGATTTTTAAAAGAAAAAAAATGTTTAATGATGGATTGAGGTTTGTGTAATATAAGCACCCGCGCAGGCACACACACAAAGCCCTTTTTCCTCCTGGTAGAAAAGAGGCAAAAAGGAAATTGTAAATGAAATGAAGAAAAGAGATGCTATATAGGGCAGGAAGAGAAAAAGGGAGCTCCAGCTATAACTATTCCCTATTGTGGAGGATCAGTTAGCCGAATCAATAAACCTGGAAAAGACCAGGTTGTAATTCTCAAAAGTCCATTTTTCTTACAAACTCATTTTGTGACTTTGAAAAACTTCCCGGCTTGGGCTGAAATGGTTATTTCAGTTTACAGCACTTTATATTTGCAGAGGCTGTCACTCGACCTATGATTACAACTTTTGACCAAGCTTGATTTGCACATTTCCAAAAGGGAAAGCAGAAGAAGGCATATAGTACAATACACTGAAATACAATCTATGTTAATCTAATAAGGACAAGTGAACCCTTGTGCACTGTTGCGCAGGAGAGAGAGAGAGAGAGAAAGAGAGAGAGAGAGAAGGAGAGAGAGACAGACACACACAGAGAGAGAGACACAGAGAGCAACTCAGCAACTTTAGCTGCTACAACCAACACCAGAGGCGAAAATACTGAAATTATTAATCAATAAAGTAATAAATTTATTAAAATAAAATTATAGAAAGTTGTCCTCAGTTTTATTGCCTTCAGGCACACATAATTTCCCAAATATTATTATTTTTTTAAACTGCCCAACTTCTTCCTTTGAAGGGCATTTGACACACAGAGACAGTGAAGTGAGAAGGGAAAGACATTCCTATAATTTTGCCTTTGTGATTTGCTACAATATTAGATTTAGATTTAGATTTTATTTGATTTTTATACCACCCTTCTCCAGCAGGACTCAGGGCAGTGAACAGCCAAGATAAAACAAAACATACAAAATTTAAAAGACAATTTAAAAGGTAATTAAATAATTTCAGCCCACAATTTAAAACAACCCAGTTAAAACCAATTTCCAATTAAAACCGAAACAGATGGGATCAAGCCAGCCTGGCTAGATGAAATAAATGCGTTTTCAGGGGTCGAGAAAAAGTCCAGAGGTCTGGTATCGTGCGTATCTCTGGGAGTAGGTCGTTCCAGAGGGCAGGTACCATCACAGAGAAGGCTCTCCCCCTGGGGGTCACCAGCCGACATTCTCTGGCAGATGATACCCTGAGGAGGCCCTCTCTGTGCGAGCGTACTGGCCGGTGGGAGGCTATTGGTGGCAGAAGGCGGTCTTGTAAATACCCCAGTCCTAAGCCATGGAGCGCTTTGAAGGTGGTCACCAACACCTTGAAGCGCACCCGGAAGACCACCGGGAGCCAGTGCAGCTCGCACAGAAGAGGTGTCACATGGGAGCGCCCCATTGCTCCCATAATCCCCTGTGCGGCCGCATTCTGAACCAGCTGGAGCTTCCGGATGCACCCCAAGGGGAGCCCCATGTAGAGAGCATTGCAGTAGTCTAGGCGGGAAGTGACGAGTACCTGAGTGACCGTGTGTAGGGAGTCCCGATCCAGAAAGGGGCGCAACTGGCGTATCAGGCGGACCTGATAATATTGGCAAATGCAGTATTCTACTGACTGCTGGCTGCCTGCAATTTGGCAGTTCGAATCTTACCAGGCTCAAGGCTGACTCAGCCTTCGATCCTTCCGAGGTCAGTAAAATGAGGACCCAGATTATTGGGGGCAATAGGCTGACTGTGTAAACCGCTTAGAGAGGGCTGTAAAGCACTGTGAAGTGGTATATAAGTCTAAGGGCTATTGCTATTGAAATGGAGGTCTCTTCATATCTCCAGGGCTGTATTAAGTGTCATAACCATGATTATGCTCTTGGCTGTTGTAGGCCAAAATATATTTCAATGATGGGTAACTGGTCAGATTTAACAATAGACATGTGTCCATTTTTTTCCTGTTTCTAGTAGGTGACTTCTCCTTATTTATTTTTTGTTTATTTGTTTGAAAACTGATGGATGAGGAATCAGAGTTGTTGCCAACCGCACCCTGATTTCTGCCATTTTTTTTAACCCTACCTCAACAGAGTAGAGAATCTAATTTTCATAAAGGCAGAATTGTCAAGGCTATTTATTTGTTTGGCATTCTTTCTGCATTCCAAAGGCTGTCTGGCTTGCAAGGATGAACCTTCTTTGCAAAAGCACTGTATTCTCTTTTCCAAATTCACACATAGTTTTCAGAAACTAGATACTGTCTGTTTAAAGCATTCATTTGAGAATGGACATTCCAAGTATCTATTGCATATCCTGTTTCATAAGTGTATTTTATGCCTATTTTGTACAAGCTGTTAAATATTCAATAGGCCAGATAGCAGCTTTCACCACCTTAGTAGCCAATATCTACTAGATCAGTGATGGCTAACCTTTTTGCCATCACGTGCCAAAAGTGGGGGGAGTGTGTGTGCGTGCCCACACCCATAATTCAATGCCCCCCCGCCCCCATGCATGTGCAACCTCACCCACACTCCCCCTGCTATTGGCACACGATGGCATGGTGGGACCGGAAGGCTCATTTTTTCACTCTCCCCAGGCTCCAGAGCCTTTCTAGGAGCCTGGGGAGGGCGAAAACGGCTTTCCCCAGCCCCCCTGGAGACCCTCTTGAGACCAGAAATGGCTCATTTCCCAACTTCCAGTGGGACCGGAAGGCCCATTTTTCACTCTCCCCAGGCTCCAGAGGCTTTCTAAGAGCCTGGGGAGGGCAAAAATGGCCTCCACCTCCTCAGAGGCCAGAAACAGCCTGTTTCCCAACGTCCGGTGGGCCCGGAAGGCTGGAAAATCAGATTTCCAGCTGACGCATGCGCGCTGGAGCTGAGCTAGGGCAATCGCTCATGTACCCAAAGATATGGCTTTGCGTGCCACCTGTGGCACGCATGCCATAGGTTCACCATCACGGTACTAGATCATGAACTATTGGAACTGAAAACAGCATATCAGTATATCTTTATCTTATTGACAGTGCAGTTCTACTGGGAAAGATGGGAGCGTACATGCGGATAGCCCCAGGGTTAGTCTGTCTACTGTTAGTTAGTTAGTTTACTCTATTGTCATTGCACCTTGTACAACGAAATTAAATGCCAGCTTCAGTGTACATTATAATTATAAAAATAAAACACAAACACACATCCTTCACATTCTATGCAATTGAATTGAAACCTCTGATATTGCATCAATATTGCACTATACAGTAGAATTCAATATAATTACTGCTCTGGGACAGAAGCTGTTTTTCAGCCTATTTATCCTTGTTTTTATTATCCTGTACTGTCTGAACTTTCTTAAGGCATCGGGAGCTATAAAGCTCTTATGGGAACGATAAATGATATGGGGACTGGAGGCTAAAACATATGAAGAACGGTTGCAGGAACTGTGAATGTCTAGTTTAATGAAAAGAAAGACTAGGGGAGACATGATGGCAGTGTTCCAATATCTCTGGGGTTGCCACAAAGAAGAGGGAGTCAAACTATTCTTCAAAGCACCTGAGGGTAGAACAAGAAGCAATGGGTGGGAACTAAACAAGGAGAGAAGCAACTTAGAACTAAGGAGAAATTTCCTGACAGTTAGAACAATTAATAAGTGGAACAACTTGCCTGCAGAAGTTGTGAATGCCCCAACACTGGAAATTTTAAAGAAGATGTTGGATAACCATTTGTCTGAAGTGATGTAGGGTTTCCTGCCTGGGCAGGGGGTTGGACTAGAAGACCTCCAAGGTCCCTTCCAACTCTGTTATTCTATTTCTATTTCTATTTCTTCCAAAGAGGAGAGAGGGCAGTGATCCTCTGAGCAATGATGTTAACTCTCTGGAGCACTTTCCTATCTGCCGCTGTGCAATTGGCTAACCATATATAGGTGCAGTAAGTTAAAATACTCTCTATGGTGCAGCAGTAGAAGGTCACCAGCAGTTTTTCATTCAGTTGTTGTTTCCTGAGAAGTCTCAGGTCGTATAATCTCTGCTGGGTCCTTTTGACCAGTGCTGCAATGTGAGCACCCCAGGTCCGGTCCTCTTTTATGATAAAACCCATAAACATAAAACTGGCCACTTGTTCCACTCAGTCTCCACTGATAAACAAGGGCTGGATATCTAATCTGTTCCTTCTGTAGTCCACTATAAGCTCCTTGGTTTTATTGGTGTTAAGGACCAAGTTATTGTTTCCACACCATGAAAGCAACCAGTCCATCTCATCACGATAGGCAGATTTCCAGACATCCCTTGTCAGTCAGATGATCCTAGGCTACATGACTCAAATGCTTTGGTATAAAGCAGCATGCTTTCTGGTAATCATATATATTTGGGAATAAATCCTCTTTGGTACCACACAATTTAATCTTCAATAAGCAGGACATATCTAAGCTTATTGTTCTAGATTTGAATGTCCAATTTGACTTCCCAGACTTGAAGGTTTAACATGAAGAATCCTGTTAAAAGATACATTTTCATTTTCTAAAATAGCAAGGTGAGGGAAAGAAACTTGCTGATTTCCCTAGGGTTAGATAAATTTTCACTTTCTGTGATGAGTAACTCATGAGCCTATTTAAACCATCTGTCTCTTCCACATTCATCACAGGTATGAAGATGAAATCAACAGGCGCACCTCTGCAGAAAATGAATTTGTCGTGCTCAAGAAGGTAAGAGTCTATTAATCTAAATTTGCATGTTGTGCTATAGATGGCAGGGTTTCGGGTGTGACAGGATTTTACTAGTACAATTTTTGTAGCATTATATGCAGAATAACCCTAGAAACAGTATCTTTAAACAATTGGAATAGATCAAAGTAGAACTTTAATTCTACTTATTAAATTTATTAGCAGTACATTGGGATGTAAAATTTTATTTTAGTGATGATGTCCAAATGTCAAATGTCTTCAAATTTGATATTAATTATGGAAATGTAAACTTTTGGGTGGCATCTGTTCTTGTCCATACACACAAAAAATGATGGCATCACCACAAACTGCCAATGGAGAAAGGATCATCTATTTATTTTCAAAGAAAAGAGAAAACTATAAACATATAAAAATAAGTTGTTAGCGGAAAGAGTTACAGACATTTTTTAATGTCAGGTTTTTATTTCTGTGCAGGGATTATTTTCTCATGGGAAATATTAGCTGGTACAACCTGTCATCTCCACTATAAAGTGGATATTCCATATAGAAGCTTTGAACGGAATAAAAACTGAATTTAATAAACATTCTGAAAGGAAAATTCTTGCAAACATTAACTCAACTTTTTATGAAGCATGTGAATGATAGGAAGAGTAAAAAAAATTGCATTTTAAAATAACTTAAACACACTGCTGCAACCACCAAAATCCTCAAAAGGATACCTTTGTTTTGCAAATTGGTTTCATTCATTCATTCATTCATTCATTCATTCATTCA
>WNWU01000036.1:9291987-9304061 GCA_012654045.1 Ptyas mucosa
GCCCCCGGCACATGATGTGGTCCCCTGCTCCCACCATATCTGCCCCTCCCATCTACCGTGCTGATAGTACAACCCTCATAAATGTTGTCCCCCATTCTCTCCCCAATCCCTCGTTCTGCACCTCCCAAGCCGTCACCCTGTGCCGGGCTCTGCTCTGACCTTGGCGGATTTCTCTTCCCCCCCCCATCCCCTTTGGTCGTCTGCCCAATTTTATTTAAAAATGTATTAGCCCCGCTCCCAGAACCCCTTAAAATCTTCTTTAAAAACTTTCACAAAAAACCCCATAGATTCTTCCTTGCTCCATGCCATCTCTCCGGACTCCAAAGTCCGTCATCGAGATAGGCCCTTGGTAACGTAGAGGGCCAAGCCTGCGAGAGGGGGGAATCTCGCAGGGCGAGGAGTTCTGACGCCGAGTACATACAGACATTGGGGGGGGGGGGAAGTCCAAGGTAGGGGGCTGCTGATGTTAAGAGGGAAAATTCCAGTCCATAGTCCAGGTTGCCAGACTCCATTGCCCTCTCACGGCAATAGGGAAGGAGGTACAAGCCATTTGGTCCTGGGAGCTTCCCGGCCAGCCGTCCTCTCAGGGATTGAAGGGACAACTAATGGAGGAGGAAGATCATGAAATGGTCCTTCAAAATGATTCCTCTTTACAAGTCAAGAAGATCCACAAGACTCTTATCCCAGTGATGAAATGTAAAATTTGTTACTACCAGTTCTCTGGGCGTGGCTTGGGGGGGGGGGTAATGTGACTGTATGTGCGTGGCCAACTTTTTTTTTTTTTAAACTTTTAAAAGCATTTTTCTACAACCTCTTCAGCTGAAGAGGTTGCAGAAAAAAAATGCTTTTAAAAGCCTCTGACGATCAGGCAACTCGAAGAGGTTGTAGAAAAAAATGCTTTTAAAAGCCTCTGATGATCCCAGCTGAGCTGCGCAATCATCAGAGGCTTTTTTTTTACTTTTAAAAGCATTTTTTTGGCTGAAGAGGTTGTAAAAACAATGCTTTTAAAAGTAAAAAAAAAAGCCTCTGATGATCGTGCAGCTCAGCTGGGCATGGTGGGAGGGGCAGATGCAGGGATTTTTGCTACCGGTTCTCCAAACCACCCAATGCCATCGCTACCGGAACAGGTGATCTGGTCCGAACTGGGAGCATTTCACCTCTGTCTTATCCCCAAGGGGACCCAGTGCCAGTCCCTCACTGTTGGACCTAGGGTAGCTCAAGAACTTCAGATTTGGTGGCAGGTATTTCCATCCCAGATAGGACAAGGTCATCCACAAAGAATAGCTGGATTTTTGTTCTCTATATAGAAGTCTACCTCTCTACATGGCTCTCCTCCATCTTCCTTACATTGTCCAATTGGCAGCATTTCAATAATATCATAGCTAATTATTATTTGTATTATATGCCTCCTCTGAGCTTAGGTTTAACAGAAAATCAGGTACATTTTTGACATTTGAGGTAGCCACAGTAGATCATAATGACATCATAATAATTATATATTAATTACTGTAACAATATACCATAATTGCATAAATGCCATGATTATGCATTTTTATCCGAACACCTGATACAAGTATGTAAATTACAGTATTACATGTGGGGCAACATCATCTTACATGTTTTCTTATCTGCCTTCCTGAGGACATTCTCATTATGTTAGAATGTTTTTAAAAATTAATTTTAGAATTGATAGAACTGAGATAAATTAGATAGATGTGCCCATTTAATTACATTGATGGTGTGTATTCTTACTGTTTAGGATGGCAATCCTGTCTTTTATGAAGAAGCTCCCCTTAAACTATGGATTGGTGAGGATACAACATTTAGATGAACATTGCTTCTAGGATAATAGTGCATGATTCTCAGTCCCCATCTCATTCACTTCTCAAATTATGGCTTTTCATGCACAAATAAGACTAGAATAATTTTTCTACCAGAGTCCATTAGTACCCAAAACTTTAGTACAGCTAGTCTTCAATTTATGACCACGATTGAGCTCAAAATTTATGTTGCTAAGTGAGACATTTGTTAAGTGAGTTTTGCCCCATTTTATGACTTTTCTTGACACATTTGTTAAGCGAATCATTGCAGTTGTTAGATTAGTAACACGCTTGTTAAGTGAATCTGGTTTCCCCACAGACTTTGCTTCTCAGAAGGTCACAAAAGGTGATCACGTGACCCTGGGACATTGAAACTGTCATAAATGTGAACCAGTTGCCAACCATCCGAATGTAAATCATGTAGCGATGGGGATGCTGCAACATCGTAACTGTGAAAAATGGTCATGAGTCATTTTATTCAATGCCGTTGTTAACTTCGGACAGTCACTAAGCAAACTGTTGAGGATTACCTGTACTAGATAGTGGTGCTTTCATCTTTCTCATCAATATTTATGATGTTGAACAATGGAATGGAATCAGAGGAAGAAAAGGTGTAAAAAACTGCCAATTTTAACAGTCTTACATAGACTTGTTACAAATGCTTGCCTACAATACATCCCTTTTCTTGTATCATTTGTTCCCCACAAAATTATAGATGATAAATAATTGCCAACAAAACATCAAGAGGGATGCGGTAGCGATGGACGAGATAGAGAAAACGACAATCACAACGATCAAAAGTCTCTAGAGCAATGTGAGGTACTTTCTTGAATGTGGGAGTTTTCTGCTCTGAAGGCAAGAAAGTTATAGACTTATGTGTTATGTGGAATAAATACTGCTTAACTCATTGTAAGCCGCCCTGAGTCTCCGGAGAAGGGCGGCATATAAATATAAATAAATAAAATAATAAATAAATAAATAAATAAATAATAGATGGGAAAGAAAAAAAAATCACTCATTTTGGAACTTTTTCAAACAGAATAAAATTATGTCATAAAATCCTTTATACCATGGGTGTCAAACTCAAGGGCTGATTCTCCCCATGGGATGCTTAGATCTAGCCCATGAAATTACCATGGAAACAGCAAAGGACCAGCCTGTGGTGCTTCTGCCAGCATAATGGAGTTCGGGAAGGCTGTCATAGCCAAAAATGGAGCTCAGGAGCCCGTTTTCACTGGCAGAGCACTGAGGCCACCACTGGCGCCCCTGACATGAGTGACATTGAGCTGGCCACACCCTCCGGACCCTCCAAGGTCAAACACAACCCTGATCGGCCCTCAATGAAATCAAGTTTGACACCCCTGCTTTATACAATGGACTTTTAAAAGAGGAATATATTTTGTACGTATAGTACAAAGGTATTGGTAGTTGTTAGTAGTGGTAAATTAGTTGAAAAATCAGAGCCAATGCATTTTTGCTGGGAAATAATTATGCTCTGCAAGCATCCCAGAGGAAGTTGATCAGCTACTGTGAGAAAAGAAAGCTGAATCCATATAGTATCTCATGCTTATTATAACCAATATTGACACTACACAGCTTGAAACCTTATTTATAAGTTTCCTCCATGGAGAATCTGGAAGAGTTTGTCTAAAAAGGTTATCCAGTGTACAAAAAACAACTTAGGACATCGCCAACATATTGATACATTATTCCAACAGAAAACATACCACTTTCGCTTATCTGAAGTATTCCATGCTCCAGAATGATATACGTATGTCTTCTGATAGATTTGCAAGAAGTAGCAGAAGCTTCTTACAGTATAAGAGGTTTATTGTGAGGAGAAATCTGCTTCCTTCAGTTTCTTATGTGGTTGCACTAAGTCATATATCTAACATATAATGCAAACTAATTTGTTCTAGATAAACAATTGCACTACATTTTTCTAATGAAAAACCAGCAACACTGGTCTTCTAAAAGCCAGTTTGGTATAGTGACACCAGTTTGTGAGTTCTAGTCATGCCTTAGAAATAAATCCAATTTGGTGACCATGTTGTGCCAATCACTCTTTCTCAGCCCTGGGAAGTGGGAACTGGCAAATCTCTTCTGAAATCTTACCAAAAAAAAGGGCCAGGTGTCAACATTGACTTGAAACAAAAGTAAAAAAGGAAAGTTTAATGTCCAAGAATTGGGTTGACCTTTGTTCAGATCTTCCCAAAACACATTCCCTTGAAGATCATAGGTGTCCCAATCGCCCATTTGCAGTATCAAGATTCTGGCCTGCTACAATGATGCTGAGATTAATTTTAAATGAATTGCCTCATAATCGTGTTTTTATTGGATATGCACACCGAAAAGTAAAGCCGTATTTCAAAGTACAGATTTCAAGCATATATATATAAAAAAAAATACAGAAGATTATCTAGTTTACGCAAACCTTGAAAAATATAGAAATCTGACTTGGTTGAAAGAAGGAAAAATAAGAACACAAGCCTGTCCTCTATACAGTTTGACTCATTTGAAAAGCAGAGTGCTGTTGACATACAATCAAGGAAATGGCCTGTCTTACAAAATTTGAACATGGAGCAAAGGACAGATGTATGAATACTGCATGGAGAGGCCCAGGGAAGACATGGTCCACATGTTCCATTTTTAAAAGTACAAGGAATTGGACCTTTATCTTATGTATCTTGTCGGAGGACAGGAAGCAAATTTCATGCTAGAACAGCTACCATCTCCAAGATCTACAATGTTGCTGCTGCCGCCGCCGCCGCCGCCAATTGCAAAACAACTACCTCCACCCATGCTGAGGCCGCTTCCATAGCCAAGACCGCTGCCGGCAGCAGATCCTTGTGAAATATGTGAAGAGAGAACGGCTGCGAAAAGAAGACACAGAGAAGAACCTGGGTATTTTCTGTTCTAAGAAAGGCAGCTACTTTATGGAAATTATGGGAAGGGTAATCTCTACAGACTCTGTTAAGTCCATCCTTCCTAATATGGGACCTTCAAACGTTTCCCCCAAGTGAAAAGATTTTAAAACCTCTTTGTTTATTTTATTTCTCCATGGTGCCAAAGGTCAGATGAAAGAGTATGATGATCTCGCTTGAGATCAAATGCAAGAAGGTCATATGAGATCTGAGGATGAAATTACTAATATTTTGCAAAGATTTGGTGGTGATCAGAGTTCCTACAAATTCGCTTCTTGCTTTCTGAGGCCTGAAAAATTGGTCAAATCCTGTCCTATGGCATTCTATAGGGTGTTTAAAATGTAAATAGATGCAGATTTTCAGCCCATGCCTATGGCATTATATTGGCCAGAGGTGGTATTCAGCAGGTTCTGACCAGTTCTGGAGAACTGGTAGCAGAAATTTTAAGTAGTTTGGAGAACCACCTCTGACTGGCCCTGCCCCCATCTAATCTGTGCTTCCTGAGTCCCAGCTGATCGGGAAGAATTGGGGATTTTGCAGTATCCTTCCCCTGGAGTGGGGAGGGAATGGAGATTTTACAGTATCCTTCCCCTGCCACGCCCACCATGCCATGCCTACCAAGCCACGGCCACAGAACCAGTAGTAAAAAAAATTGAATCCCACCACTGATATTGGCATAACACACCAAGAACTTTGCTGTGTTGCTGCTAGTGTAATTGTTGCAACTGTAATTGCAAAACCAACAATTGCAGGGGAAGAGGCAGGGCAGGAGGGTTGAGGGACAGCAGAAAGGACAGATGTCTCTATCTAAATAGAAGCAAGGAGCCTTTTAATCACCACTGTACAGCAAATGTCTTATAATGTGGATATTCTTCAGTATACTTACAGATGTTCACTGCATCTGCTGCATCATTTGCCAATCTAGGAAACAAAACAGAAGTCAAGCATAAGTAAGAATTCAAATGTATTCTGAGCATATATACCGTGTTCCCCCAAAATAAGACCCTGTCTTATATTTTTTTGAACCCCGAAATAAGCGCTTGGCCTTATTTTCAGGGAGGTCTTATTATTTTGGGGTGCATGGAGCAAGATGGAGCTCCTCTTGCCGTCTTACCTGATTTCCAGCTCTGCGTTTAGATATTTTTGGGGAGGGCTTATTTTCAAGGAGGGGCTTATTTTAGCGCATGCACTCAAAAGCCCGATTGGGCTTATTATCAGGGGATGTCTTATTTTTGGGGAAACGGTAGTTAACTGAAAGAAAGCCAATGTTGTATGACTATTGTTGCAAAGTCATCAAGTCCTGAAGGACACTGAAGAATGAACTTAAAGGGAAAGAGGCTCACTGAACTAGATGCTAATGAGAATGGAATTTTTTTGGGGGGGGAGATTGTGGACTGAACCCAAGGTTACTAGAGGCCACACCATGCATATTCTTCCACTATTCAAGTAATAATAGTAAAAAGGTAGACTTTTAAAAGACTAGTACTAGTAAAGAAGTTGTAAAGATTCTACTTAGATGGACTATCACTGACCGATATTCTTCTCCTTCCAGAAGTTTTCTGTACATGGCAATCTCAATATCCAGGGTGATCTTCACACTCAGTAGCTCTTGGTATTCCTTGAGTTGCCTGGCCATCTCTTGCTTGGCTTTCTGAGAGGCATCCTCAAGGTCAGCCAGTTTCTGCCTTGCGTCTTTGAGTGCCAGTTCACCTCGGTCTTCTGCTTCAGCAATCTTTGCCTTTAGGTTAGCACACTTAAGGGAGGAAGGAAAGAGAAATTAGCATAGAAGATCATCTCTTCAGAAGAGAGTAAAATATCTTCAGTTACATTATCCCATAAGTAGATATGGTAAACTTATATTGGGCCAAGACCCATCCTTGGACTTTTGTAGAATCTCCAAGGATACACCCAAAATGTTAAGGGATTCCTGCTCCAGACATTGTAAGCATGGATGGTACTAATGAAATAATATGACTATGTGCAAAGTATTCCAACTTTGGAAGAGCCCTTTTGAGTATAGACTCATAGGGCTGGAAGGGATCTTGAAAATCTTCTAATTGAACCTCCTGCCCAAGTCAGGAGTCCTTACAACCAGCGTGGACAAATGGTTGTCCAATCTTTTCTTGAAAGCCTCCAGTGATGAAGCACCCACAACTCTGGGAAGGTATTTAAGCTTGCAATGAAATGGTATATTTTCAGCATCCTGTAGGCAGCAACTGTTCTGTTGCATTGTAAGTAGGGATAGGATTTCCTTTTTCCCAACTGTCTCTAGTTAGTGCATTAATAGGATCAGCCATGTTGCTGTTGCTGTTGCTTTTTGCTTAGAGAGGATGGAGTGTGGTATAAATGGAAAGTTGAAAGGAAAGAAGAAATCCAGGGAAAAGATGGCTGCTTGCATTAATATGCTGGCCAGGTGAGTTTAGTAATTTACAATGCCAATTAAAAGGTAAAGGTAAAGATTCCCCTCGCACATATGTGCTAGTCATTCCCAACTCTAGGGGGCAGTGCTCATCTCTGTTTCAAAGTCAAAGAGCCAGCGCTGTCCGAAGACATCTCCGTGGTGATGTGGCCGGCATAACTAAATGCCAAAGGCGCATGGAACGCTGTTACCTTCCCACCAAAGATGGTCCCTATTTTTCTACTTGCATTTTTTTATGTGCTTTCGAACTGCTAGGTTGGCAGAAGCTGGGACAAGTAACGGGAGCTCACCCCATTACATGGCACTAGGGATTCGAACTGCTGAACTGCCGACCTATCGATCAACAAGCTCAGTGTCTTAGCCACTGAGCCACCGTGTCCCTCACTGCCAATACCAATTAATAATAATAATAAACAATACCAATTAAGTGGCAATTAATTAATTAATTATGATGAATGAATTGGACTTACGGCTATTTAAAAGAATAATTGGTTTTGTGAAAGTTATGAGGATGAGCAACACCAATGCTGTGCTATACTTCGTTTTGCAGGGAAGTAATCTAAAAAGGGAATTGTCTTGTCAGCATGTCCTCTGTGTTTCACGTACAAATATTGCTAATTTTGAATTTAAACATATGCAAAAAAGTATTAAATATATGCAAAAAAGTATTAAGATAAAACAATAAAGCATTTCAATAGCAATAGCACTTAGACTTATATACCGCTTCATAGTGCTTTACAGCCCTCTCTAAGCAGTTTACAGAGTCATCATATTGCCCCGAACAATCTAGGACCTTATTCAACCTGAGAATAATCTTCTAGGAATGTAATATGATGACATTTTACAATGTTCTTTCAAGCCAGAAGTGTGGCTGAACCGTACCAATGTATGATAACAACTTTGGGAGAACGCAGAAACCTACCTGCTTTTTCACACTTTCAATTTCAGCCTTCAGCCGCTGGACATGTCGGTTAAGTTCTGAAATCTCATGCTTGGCATCACGAAGATCATCAGCGTGCCTTCCTGCAGTACCCTGGAGTTCCTCGTACTAAAAAAAAGGGGAAGGCGGCTATTATTTAATTAAGGGAGGGAGTTAGATTGATTCATTTGTGAGAGTGTATATATCTATTTGTCTATTAGCCTCCTGCTATCTGGTGCGTCAAGGTATTTTGCATTGCAAATCTTACATTTACTTATTTGTTTATTTATATTTCACAAGTCTAAATGTAATGAAATGTTTATTTACATTTCACAAGTCTAAACCACCCATTTCCCTCCAAAGAGGGGCTCTGGCCAATGTACAATGTAATATAACCAATAACTACAAGTTTAATTAACACTAAATTTAAAAACTAAATTAGGCTCAAACATTTTAAAATTATAGAAAAAATGACAAGCATCAAAAGGGCAAAAAATCCTAAAATGGTATTAAAGCTGGATTATTACATTTCCCAAACTGGGAATTCTAGCCGAGAAGTAGGAAGATTGCACTTGAGGACACCTGGCTGGGAAAGCTGCAATATACACATCTACCACAATCTCTTTTGGGGAAAGTGTCTTTCTAAAAGTGTAACTGCAGCAAATTCAAAAGGAAATAAGGAGGAACTCTACAAGAGGCCAAAGTGACATGCAGTTTCCCCGACTGCTAATAGATTTACAAGAAACAATTGGTGGGACAATGAGAAAGGAGAAGAGGCAACATCCCTCCAACTGGCTTGGCTTTGCTAATTCCAATTTTGGAAGAAAACATTTGTCCTCCCCTCACAGCTTATTCACTGTAAGGCAGCAACAGCTCACCCACCCGACTTTAATGGATGACGATTTACCTTGCTTTGGTACCAAGCTTCAGCCTCCGCCCTGCTTTTCTTGGCAATGTCTTCATACTGGGCTTTGACTTCAGCAATGATGCTGTCGAGGTCCAGGTAGCGATTGTTGTCCATGGACAAAATCACAGAAGTGTCGGAGATCGTCCTCTGTAGCTCTTCCAGTTCCTGCACGTGTGATAGGAACAGTCCACTCAGGAAATATACACAAAAAGATTAGGCCTTGGCAACTGCCTAATTCAAAATTTAGAGCAAGCGGTCCTTTCTATTAGGTAAGTAAGGAAATTGGAAGGGGTGTTTGTTTTGCATAATTTCTTTTGTTTCCCAAATTACTTTCAATTTTTTTTCTAATGGTCATGTTCATTGATCAAAAATACAAGCTGACCAGAAAGGACAGGTTAGGATGAAAGCTATTAAAAAATGTCGATGGAAAGATCCAAAGAACTGCACAGGACATAGAATCCTCAGCGCTGTTTTCCTAAAAAGTCATCTTTGTCCTCCCAACTTGTTAAATTTAAGAATCTATTGTCTAGGTACAATCAATCATTTGTAACTTGTACAAGACAGTTTTGGGGTTACCAAATGCTGTGCCAAATGCTTCCTGTTCAACTGGTATTTTGGCTGATCCTGAACAGGTTAAACTTATTTTAACCAAATCATATTTTACATTTCATTCTGCAGGTAAACCTTATGCAGATAAATTTATGACTGATGCACTGCTGGTAGATCAGTAATTCCCATAGAATTCATAAAGGATCAGGAAATATTGGAGTAAAAGAATACGGACTGACTCTTCCTGATGACAGCATTTATCATTAGATCTTGGGATCCTGGAACTGCAGGATTTCTTAGATAATTCTTAATTAACTCTGAACCAATTTTGAAATTCTTATTGTTCTTTAAAATACTTGAGGAATCTTTTGATTTAAATTTCTCCTTCCTTCCTTCCTTCCTTCCTTCCTTCCTTCCTTCCTTCCTTCCTTCCTGTTATAACAAAATACACTACAAAGTTCTGTTTTAGCAACCTTGTTTGTACTATAATCTTATCTAGAGGTGAGTGGGAGGGGACTTTTAATGCTTAAAATAGTTCCAAAAAGTAAATAAATACTGTAGATATCTCTTTGGCAGGACATACAGTATATTTACATAATAGAGCGCAATTCAAAGAAAATGATATTGACTCTTACTGTTTCATATATGCGTCTGAGAAAATCTATTTCTTCAATTAAATTTTGAATATCAATTTCTAGTCTTGCTTTGTCCATGTAGGCAGCATCCACTCCCTAAAAAGAAAACAAAGAATTTAATGGTGAAAAGTTAAAGGACTAATGGATTATTATTTCCTGATTATTTTTTGGTATGAAAATACAAACACACACACATGTATACTAATTGTACTTGTTTCTGGGATAGTCCCACTTTTTAACATCACAGCACGGGCTGCCTTTCTGCAAAGTAGCTGCACTGCAGACAAACCAGGGGTGAAATCCAGCAGGTTCTGACAGGTTCTGGAGAACCGATAGTGGAAATTTTGAGTAGTTCAGAGAATCGGCAAATACCACCACTGGCTGGCCCCAGAGTGGGGTGAGAATGGTGATTTTGCAATATCCTTCCCCCTTGGGTGGGGTGGGAATGGAGATTTTGCAGTATTCTTCCCCTGCCATGCCCACCAAGCCACGCCCACAGAACCGGTAGTAAAAAAATTTGAACTTCACTGCTGAAACAGATTCTCACCTTTTTGAGGATTACGAAGTCATTCTCTGCTTCCGCACGCTTATTGATCTCATCTTCATACCTATTTGGGGAGGAGAAAATAATAACACCTACTTAGAGAAATCTAGTAAAGCTGCTGCAATTCTTAAATGTTTTTAAAAGGGTCCTGACAGTATCCCAGGGGTGATTCTCAGATATGGCTTAGACAAAACAGTCTAAGAAAATTTGCTTTGTTACCCAACTGGACCTACAAGGCCTGAAGGAGGACAGACAGATAGAAAGATGGACAACGTTTTGAGTATTTCGTTCCCTGCCAACATTCTGTAGTTGGAGGTAGCTTAGGCTTGCCATACCTGGCCTGGGCAAGGCTGAAGAATCATCTGCAAAGAATTAGCAGTCCTATGATTCTCTGTGTCAATGTAACAATCATTTGAATTTGTGCAACCTGGGAATATTAACTATGCTGAGATGCCAGGGAGTTGAAATCCACTTACATGTAGAATACCTGTTGGCTAAGAACCAATCGGTGGTTCTTTGATCTCCTCACACCTAGCTGATAAAGCACCTCTGCTCATTTGTCTTTAACAGAACCTGTTGTGAGATTCTTAGATGCAATATCAGCAAAGGGTGTAAACGAGGGAGCAAAGCTGAAGGGCTAAAACCGTTAAGAGCCACTTTGGGGTAGTAGTAAAAGCACCAGTCTCGTAACTGAGAGATTGTGACTTTTAAGTCCCATCTTAGGTACAAAGCCAACTCAATGACTTTGGGCCAGTTACTCTCAGCTCTAGGAAGCAAGTCAGGGCAAACCACTTCAGGAAAACCTTGCCAAGAAAACCACAGGGGCCAGTCCAGTCCAAAAAAAAAAAAAAAAGCCTGACTTGCTGGCATACACATGCATAAAAGAGAGAGTAAGATGATACTTGAAGCAAAGCTGAAAGTCTAAAAGTCTTACTTGCTCTTGTTGTCCTCCACAAGGTTTTGGGTGTTATGTAGCTCTCCATCCAGCCTTACTTTCTCCTTCTCCAGATCATTCAGCTGTGTCCTAAGACAGTTGATGTAAGCGTCGAAAAGTGGCTCAATGTTACTTTTCACAGTTTTCTGGTCATGTTCCTGAAGCAGAGCCCATTTTGTTTCCAGCACTTTATTCTCTTGCTCAAGGAAACGCACCTGGAGGCAGAATGACACGGATTTGGGGGTTGGAGGATTAAAGAGGCAAATCCTTTTGTAATCTCTGGCATAGTTGTCAAATTATTTTGATGTATTCTTGAGCAGATTGTACAAAAAGTCTACTTTTTTCTTGCATTTATTTCCTTCCTTCCTTCCTTCCTTCCTTCCTTCCTTCCTTCCTTCCTTCCTTCCTTCCTTCCTTCCTTCC
>WNWU01000036.1:9307665-9328067 GCA_012654045.1 Ptyas mucosa
CCCTGCATGTGCCCCCCACATGCACCCATGGGCCCCACATGCGCCCCCCGCATCCACGTGCACTCCCTGCATGCCCCCCATGCATGCACCTTGACCCCTGCATGCACCCCACCCCCACGCATGCTCGGCAGAGACTTGATGACCAGCATGCGTGACGGAGCTGAACTGGGGCAATGGCTTGCATGCCCACAGAGAGGATGCTGCATGCCACAGGTGGCACATGTGCCATAGGTTCGCCATCACATTTCATATTTCATATACTTTCTGCCTCTCCAGTAAGATCAAGCAGAGTCGGTTTGCTTCAGGTCCCTTCTATCAATCAACGTCACCAATTGGGATATAGGAAGCATGCCTTCTTTTTCACAGTGTCTGAACAATATTATACCAGAAATTGTTATGGGTTTCCACCCAAGTGAGGTTCTGGAGGTCTTTAATAACATGGTTGTTTTCCCAAGTCTGGATGTTTTGTTGGCGGGATATTATTAAGCAGTCACTCTAGTTCCTTTTTATTGTTGTCTTTTTAAGCTGCCCAGAGTGAATCTGGAGTCCATTAAATAATCCACTAAACAGATCCATACCCCAGAGACAGAGATCAATAAAATAATAATAATTTCAATAAAATTCTGGCAACCTTACATAAGGTTGCCAAACATCCAGAACTTATGAGATCATTTTTAAAAACCCACTCCACAGCAGAAATTGAGTTGGAAGTGGCCTGATATCATCACTCACTCTCTTGCAGCATGTGAAGCAATTCAACAATCCAAAACAAAAACATCCCCCCCACACACTGCAATCATCTCTGTGTGGGAGTTTTTTTTGGGGGGAGGTGTGCTTCAAGTCAATCTGGCATCTTTATGGGGAGCTCCATGCCATTTCCTTGGCAACTCTACCCAAGTTGGTTGCCATTATCTTTGGAGATTTATTTTTTCTACTTCCCAGTCCAAGGTTGAGAGAGTGACTGGTGCATAGCCACCCAACCAGGAGTGAAATGCTCCCGGTTCGGACCAGATTTCCCGATCCGATAGCGATGACGGCGGGTGGTTCGGAGAACCGGTAGCAAAAATCCCTGTGCGCCCCCCCACCCCATGCCCAGCTGAGCCGCAGGATCATCAGAGGCTTTTTAAAAAAACTTTTAAAAGCATTTTTTCTACAACCTCTTCCGACGAAAAAATGCTTTTAAAAGTTTAAAAAATTAAAGCCTCTGATGATCACGTGGCTCAGCTGGGATAGTCAGAGGTTTTTCAAAGCATTTTTTTCTGCAACCTCTTGGCCGAAGAGGTGATAAAAAAAATGCTTTGAAAAGTCTCTGACAATCCCAGCTGAATTTCCGGATTGGCAGAGAGGTATTTTTTAAAAAGCCTCTCTGACAATCCCAGATGAGTTGCCTGATCGGCAGAGGCTTTTCAAAGCATTAGAAAAAATGCTTTGAAAAGTAAAAAAAAAAAAAAAAGTTGGCCACGCCCACCCAGTCACATTACCCCCCCCAAGCCACGCCCACAGAACCTGTAGTAACAAATTTTACATTTCACCCCTGCACCCATCTGGCCTCTATACCTAACTAGATCTGTCTGCTCTCAATCCATAACCTTAACCATTTATCACTCTCTTAATTTGGGATTAGTTTTCATTCAACACTTATTCCTGAGTAACTATGCAGTGGACTGCATGGTGAGGCTTCAGATAAATATTTACCTCAGAGTACGTTCCACTGAATTCCATGGTGTGGGTTTGTCTGTATGTGTGTGTGTGTGTGTACATGAAACCATCTGAAAAATATTTATATATTGTATTTAGGGATGACATTAACTTGTCTCCCTCAACCCAATTTTCCATAGTTAGTTTATATAGCCTAACCCACCCATGTCCAGCTGGTTATTTTTCCCCTGGCTAGCCAGATATTTCTCATCTGCCAACCTGCAATGATTTTATTTGGTTTTTGTTTGTAGCTGCTTTTATTTGGGGTTTTTTGTTGTTGTTGCCTTATTTGGCTGGTTTTGTTTAGTGTAGCAGGTCGACTTCTGACCACAACTGAACCCTAAATTTCTGTTGCTAAGTGAGACAGTTGTTAAGTGAGTTTTGTCCCATGTTACGACTTTTCTTGCCACAGTTGTTAAGTGAATCACTGCGGTTGTTAAGTTAGTAAGATGGATGTGGAATGAATCGGGCTGCCCCGTTGACTTTGCTTGTCAGAAGGTCGCAAAAGATGATCCCATGACCCCAGGACACTGCAACCGTCATAAATATGAGTCAGTGGTCAAGCATCTGAATTTTGATCATGTGACCACGAGAATGCTGCAACAGTTGTAATGTGAAAAACGGTCATGTCACTTTTTTCAGTGCTGTTGTAACGTTGAACAGTGACTAAATGAACTGTTGTAAGTCAAGGACTACCTGTATTATGATTACAGGTATTTCTTGTTGTATGACTGGTCACTGAGCAATCATTTAAAGTTACGATGGACCCTCCCAAAAGCACTTAATACCCTAATTTGAAGTTCTGATGGTTCCCCCCTCCGCTGTGGTCATGTGACTGTATTTTGGGCACTGGACAACCAGCCTGCATTTACAATCATTTTTAATATCCTGAAGGCACATGAATGCAATTTGTGACATTTTTGCTGGAAACTGGCATTTGTTTCTGGTTTCTCGCAAAAAAACCACCCCATAGCAAAAAAAATGGGTTCACTTAATGAACGCCACTAAAAAAGATCATAAAATTGGGTGTGATCACATGATGACTTGCTTCACGACAATCACGATTTACATTGTAGCTGGGGTTTTCCTGTTTGCCTGTTTACAAAATATTCAATTTAGAAAGGAAAATAATACTTCTTTAAAATGCTGATCTTCAATCTTCACCCAACAATTTACATGCTTTAAGATAATTTTCTGGTATGAAATACCCATTCATTTTGAATGCTTGCGGACTAGGTGTCAGTCCTTACCCAAAATTCCTGGTTCACCAAAAGTTTTGTTTTTCTAAGAGCCATGAGCCTTGGTGGCGCAGCAGACTAAAGTACTGTTAACTAACACCATCTGCTTGCAATTACTCCAAATTCAAATCTCACCAGGCTCAAGGTTGACTCAGCCTTCCATCCTTTCGAGGTAGGTAAAATGGGGACCCGGTTTGTGGGGGCAATAAGCTGACTTTGTATAAAAAAGAACACTGCTTTGGGGGGGGGGGCGAAAGCCCTACTAAGCAGGTATATACAAAAGTATGAAGGCTATTGCTTAACGCATTGTAAGCCGCCCTGAGTCTCCAGAGAAGGGCGGCATATAAATCAAACCAATAAATAAATAAATAAATGAAGCCATGATGGGAATCAATTTGCTTATTTTGAAAAATACAATTAGTTGCTTCCCACTACTTTACCGAATTAACACAGCTGGCTGGGATCACTCAGAGGATCAGTCATACTAAAAAGGCATCAATTCATTTTAATTAGTTAAGCTGATAAAGAAACCTACATGTCCTTAGGCAGGGAATGAGTAGTTTTTTCGGGGAAACTGCAAATTACAGTCTTTTTGATGGGCATGCCTTTATTCCTCTAAACATTAATCTGCTTAGAATTCTTCTCCTTTCTTTTCTCACTGGGCAGTGGAAATGAAAATTTATAATGGGCAGGTTGTCAAGAACATGTCTGGTATACGAGAAGAGGAAAGAGGGAACAATTTGTCTGAGTTGCAATATACAACTTTCCAAATTATGCAAAGGTGATTGATGATTGAACTGGTTTATGCAAGCAGTTTCCCAGACACATACCACAAGGTAAGCCTCATAGTTCACTACTGGGGTGAGCAACTCAAACCACAAATCTTTTTTTTTAAAGATCAGATAAATAGTGTTTAGTACAGTGATTGTGCTGATCAACCCTCTTAAGAGTTTCTAGGCAGCACAGCCACTATATTAAATGAAAAAAAAATCTACTGAATTGTCCAAAGACAGGCCCCTGTATGGCTATTGCCATATGGTTGCCATTTTGAATCCCTCCTTGTACTGAAGGGCCCGATTTTGCATTAAGGTCCTAGAATTCATCATGGATTGACTAGTTTCACCACACAGGATCTTTGTCTAGCCATAATGATGGTGGCAGAAGAGGTCTACTCCGGGGTGAAATCCAGCAGGTTCTGACAGGTTCTGGAGAACCAGTAGCGGAAATTTTGAGCAGTTCAGAGAACCGGTAGCAGAAATTTTGAGTAGTTTGGAGAAGCGGCAAATACCACCTCTGGCTGGCCCCAGAGCAGGGTGGGAATGGAGATTTTGCAATATTCTTCCCCCAGGAGTATGGAGGGAATGGGGATTTTGCAGTATCCTTCCCCTGGAGGAGGGTGGAATGGAGATTTTGCAGTATCCTTCCCCTGCCATGCCCACCAAGCCAAGCCACGCCCACCAAGCCATGCCCACAGAACCAGTAGTAAAAAAATTTGGATTTCACCACTGGTCTACTCCATCTGTACAACAAGCCTTAGCTCAAGGATTGTGGTCAATATATGGGCTATGACTATCCCAATAGGTGGTATGAACTTGCTGGTCACAACAATGGTTAATTATATCTCCTCTCCCTGCTTTTTTTATTTAGGAACGTAAAATGCATCCCCTCTTGGAGATCTGAATTCAGCAGGAACCCTTTTAAAATATATATATTTCTGAAGATAAACAGAGTACTGGAAGAATACTAAGAAGCTGAATGTCCCATTTAGAAAAAGGATTCATAATGTATTTGTCACAATGCAGAGTGAATGCTAATAAACATTCAATATATTTGAAATAAACATTAGACTTAATATATCTGAACAGAAAATCTACCTAAATAATATCTTGATAAAAAGGAAACATAGGAGAAAAAGAGATAGATAAAGAGACAGATAATTCCCATTATCTTTTAAAATTAGAAGCTCGTTTATTCAACCAAAGGCCAGTTGAGAAACAGATACAGGGACAATGTTCTGAAGACCTTTCCTTCAACTATCTCTGCCATTTGCCCTAGTGGTCAATAGAGGTTCATGGGTGCAAGAAAATGAGATTATGCAGTTTCCAATATCATTCCATTGTGATATATCATCCCACTTTTGATCTGTTTTAGCTGCCATGTTCAAAACTCTTTTGAATGTTCAATGTTTCTGCTTAAATATAACCTAAATCGTGATCTGTTCTCCATATAAGTCCTAAAGCTAAATAAAGAGAACCTATTTAAACAAATGAATCAAAGATATTGTCCTTGTTCATGTCTATTGAAGAAATGATCCAAAGTCAAATGTTGAGTGTGGTAAAAGTATTGTAGCCTAGAAAACAGATCACATCAGCAATCATGATTTATCTGTGAATAGGAGGTGACTGTGGATTCCTATTTACAGAACACTGAACTTCATGTGTGCACTACATCAATCATCCTCTAAGGCCATTATAACTCTCCCTCAACTAAATGTACATTATTTACAATGTACATCTTTGTAAATGTACATTTACAAAGAAAGTAAAAAAGAAGAAAAAAATAATGGCTACAGAAACATAATATCTACAAATGGACAAAGGAATTGCCCTGATTGTACATTTGTGCTCAGTGTATCTTTGATTAGAAATTATCCACAGAAAACATTACATTTAAAACATTAGATTGTTTTAATAACATAAGCAAGAATTTAATTCTCTGTGCTAAATGCCCAAATCTCCATTATTTGTTCTTTTAAAGTAACTGAAACTCTTTAAATGATGTGAGTTCAGCAATTTCTCACACCATGGTGTTGTTAAAGTCTCTAACCCCCCCCCCCCCCCCCACAAAACACACACTTTGAGGTCTTCCATAGAGCATCCTGGGAGGTTGAAATGCTCTGCTATTACTTAATCCTTGTTTTGGAGAAGGAGAATAAAGGAATCGTTTGAATGCCAGAATTTGTGATCAGACTGGTTCACTGTGCATTTCTCTGGGAATCCAAAGCTGGGGCAGAACAATGTTATTTATTCCTTCATTTGACTCCCATCAATTCTGTTTGCCCCATTATTTTGTTATTATTACCTGTAGCCTATGAATCTTATTATTAGACCACCAAATGGTCTTGAATTTTATTATAAACTAGATTAAAAACGAAAATAAAATATTCCACCAGGTTTACAGTCTGCCACTAAAACATAATGCCCTTTGTTGAATTTTGGCTTCGTTTCTCATGGGCATCCACCCGTTATAGTTTAACAATCATAAGCTGTAGCATAATATATTGTCTGAACCAGGGGTGAAATCCAGCAGGTTCTGACAGATTCTGGAGAACCAGTAGCGGAAATTTTGAGCAGTTCGGAGAATTGATAGCAGAAATTCTGTGTAGTTCAGAGAACTGGCAAATACTACCTCTGGCTGGCCCCAGAGTAGTATGGGAACGGAGATTTTGCAATATCTGCCCCCCAGGAGCAGGGTGGGAATGGGAATTTTGCAATATCCTTCTCCTAGTAGTGAGGAGAGAATGGGGATTTTGCAGTATCCTTCCCCTGCCACGCCCACCAAGGCACGCTCACCAAACCACATCACACCCACCAAACCACACCTACAGAACAGGTAGTAAAAAAAATTGGATTTCACAAATGGTCTGAACCTAGCCTACTTCGGGGCGTTATGAAAAACAATCCTAGGTGTAATACTATATGCAATGCCAACAACTCTCTCCAACAAATGAAGTATACAGTTCATGAAGAAATGGAGCAGACCGTTATTAATGAATGACAAGATTTCTGACGTTGTGATGGAGACATTGTGAAAATAAGGGTTGCATTTACAAAGGCACACACAGTAAGAAAAGGTTCTGTCCTTTGGTGTTACCTGTCCCAAAAGGCAAGCCTGGCATGCCTAGGAAATGTAGGTGACCCTTTTCTCCTCCAGTAATGATCTCCGCAACTTCCCCTACTGGACTTCCTTTTTGTGGGAACATTCTCCATTAGGGAAGAGAGCTGCAGATTCAAGATCTTCCCCCTTTGAGGTTTTACAGGCCTCAATCCATCCACAGATCAAGATTGTCTTCCCCCTTTTGCTTTCTCTTTGATGTCAACTGGGATAGTCCTTTCTCCTTCCCTCCCTCCCTCCCTCCCTCCCTCCCTCCCTCCCTCCCTCCCTCCCTCCCTCCTTCCTTCCTTCCTTCCTTCCTTCCTTCCTTCCTTCCTTCCTTCCTTCTCAGGCACTAGTCTGATGACAAGCCTGGGGTGAACAAGAATACATTTTTTAAAAACCTGGCCATATAATGGCTTAGTGTCAGAGTATCTAAACCCAATTCTTGTCTAAGTAGGAATCCTTTTCTAGCAATTATAATGCTGTTCACTCCCAGCTTATTTATTTAGTGTATGGCAACTTCCAATGCAATGTAAAAAGAGGAATCTTATTTTCAGAAGCTCAAAACATTTTTTGGTGGGGTGGAAAGGAGCCCAGAGTAACTTGGATGTGGTAGGCTGTGTAGAAATGTGATGGATGGATGAATGGATGGATGGATGGATGGATGGATGGATGGATGGATGAATGAGATCTGAGACAAACCTTTAAGGCCCAAGTTTGCTGTTTGGTTCTGTTTGTTGGAATTAGAAAATGGGAGGTGAACTAAGTATGGAATGGGGGAAATTGGCTGGGTCATGCTGGGTGGCTGGACTCCTCGTGCTGCAATATTTGGTAGAATTGCTATTCAAAAAATTTTGGTAGCATTGAAAGTTGCATGAATTATCTATTAGAAAGTACTCATCGATCCACATTTAGGGAATCATTGCAATCTGGAAACTCTTGAAATATATTGATTGGTGAGTATATCAGGAAAAAAATGGTAGGGTTTTGTTGCCCTTGAACAATAATTTCTGATATGATGCATCAGTTTTGTTATACAGTTGTGAATGACTGGAAGTGCATATTTCTGTGAACTATTATGTGCTACGCTGTGACATGGGGGTGCAGAATAGCAACAAGAAGAATTTGAGAATTTGATTTATATTTAAAATGTAAAGCCAACTTTGTCTTTAACAGTTAATGGACAGATGCCAGGTCTGATTCTTATTAATCCAAAAGGAATAGTAAATAGTATAAAAAAGGCAACATAGATACTAGTTGCATTTACAAACTAAGCAGTGACTAATCATAAGAGCAGAATTACCACCGAGATTGTTTTAGAAGCAATTTGTTTCCTAACACAGAACTCTTGGTTCCTTTTCACATGCCACACAGCTGAGATGATATCAAAGATCAACTGAGAAACCAAATGCCTCAGGCTTTTGTTGATTGTCACTTGGCGGCAGCCCTTACACCATACTGTCTGTACTATTTTCATAAGAACTGATATCTTAATGCGATTTCTTCCCCATCCCTTTTTCTTGGGTGCCAAGTCTTTGAGCTGAGAAGCCTGAGATCGTGAGCCGCCTTCCCTTGGCATTTAGTCATGCTGGCCACATGACCATGGAGATGTCTTCAGAAAGCGCTGGCTCTTCAGCTTTGAAACAGAGATGAGCACCTCCCAATAGAGTCGGGAACGACTAGCACATATGTGCAAGGGGAAACTTTACCTTTACTAAAAGAGTGCATTTGTGTGATGGAGGTCTTCTGGATTACTGGGAAGGGTGTTCCACAAGAAAGAGGCAGCTATGGAAAAAGTACCCTTCCTAGGTCCCAATAGGTGGGCAATTTTCAAAGAAAGGACCTGGAGCGTACCCAGCCGATCTAATCTGCCTCAGAGAGAGGCAGTCCCATAAATAACATCTGTTCTTCTCTACCACCCAGCTTTGTGCAAGGAATGGAGGAAGTCTTCAAAGTAAAGGGTATTTTGATTTTCTGTAGAGGAGAGATGGGCTTGATTTTGATTTGATTCATTGGGTGGGCTATTCAGACACCAAATGTTTTTGAAGGGTGACAGTTGAGCTACATACACTCTGCCTCTTTTGACAGTTATGTTTGCACTACCGTGCCCCCACAATCCAAAATGGCTGAACAGGTTGAACGAAAAAGTATCTGCCCCTTCCAGACGTTCTGACATCGAAGGGATGGGGGACTTGATTGTGGGAGGTAACAACTGCATGATTGTCAAGTAAACAACACTTTCATGATTGCCTCATGAGAACGAGGGCTGAAGTAGGGGTAAGGAGATCCTGAAATTCCCTCCCTTTCTGCTGCCCCAGTTAAGAAGAGGAAGAAGTGAGGAGTTCTTTGAGTTGGGGGAGTTTTAGAAGAATAAGAAATGGTGACAGAAGAAGGAGAATCCTCTCTAACTGCACAAAAGCAAGAGGAAGGATTGAGTGAAGCACCTAACACTTCTGGTGGCACAGTAGTTAAAGTGCAGTATTGCAGGCTGATTCTATCAATAGCCTGGAGTTCAATTCTGATGGGACTCAAGGTTAACTCAGCCTTCCATCTTTCCAAGGTCAGTAAAATGAGGACCCAGATTGTTGGGGACAATATACAAATGATGCTTACATTGTAAATTGCCCAGAGAGTGCTGTAAAGCGCTAACGACTGGAATATAAGCCTAAATGCTGTTGCTATTCTACAATCAAAGGGGGAGGGGAGAAGGAAAATAAAGGGGGGGGGGTTTAGGAATTGAGATGGATGAGGCAGAAACCAAAAGCTCCCAGCAAGAGATGGCCATTATTGTTCAATTTTGAGGCCATGAGGAACTGTGACAAGCATCTGTTAATTTTGAAGAGAGGGAGGAAGATGACTCTAAACCCATAAAGGTATAAATGCTCAATCCTATTGCCATTGGCTGTGGGCAGTCAATTGTTTTGTGTGGCTTTATACTTGTCTAAAATAGAGATTTTTTTAGCCTAGCCAAGATGTATCAGGAAGTTTTCTACCTAGTCAAGCCAAGAAGTTTTCTACCTAGTCAAGCCAAGAAGCTGAGTTGTACTCTGAAATGATGAAACAGGACAAGTGCAATTTACTGCCAAGTCCCAGGTGGGGCAGCCTTATGCTCCTAAAATTTTCAGTCAAAGATAAAGCTACCTCATTACCAGACACTCCTGAAGGTGTAATGCCATTGTCAGGCTTGAGAGTTGCTAAAGGAGACATTAGTAACAAATTTAATTGTCTAACTATTTTGCATTGAAACAATGCATTGGCTTACCACTTTTCAAAATGAATTTAAATGGCTCCATTGTAGAAGTGTATCATCAACTATCTACCATTCAGTCTTGCAGTTTAGATTCCTTGGTTCTTGCATTGCAAGGAATATTTAGATTCTTCAGCCCACCTCATTTGTTCCCTTTTGATTTATCCATGTTGGGACTGTTGTTGACTTTTGGAATGCTACTGTTTTGGGCTGTTAGTGAATAATCTCTATGATCAGTGAGCTTTGCCGGAAAGAAGCTTTGTCTGAAAAGTAATCCTACCTGGCATAATTTTGAAAATCTGCTCTGAAATTTGAAAGAGATTACTTAGTATAGTGGGTTAGACTACAAATCTGGAGCTTTTGTTTGTCTCCTGAAGCTACTTTGCTTGATGTTGGACATTTGGACATGCTGGACAAATATGATATTGGACACTTGAGCGTGTGAAGGCAAAAAAAGAGAGAAAAAGTCTAAAAGACTGACCAGAGAAACAATTGCATCAAAAATTTAGAACAACCATCTAGATTTGGATTAGTTTTTGTTAATGGAGAATGTACTCTGGATAGCATTGAATTGTCTGCAAACAAACATTCAAGCTCAGAGAGCATCAACAATAGATCATATTAAAAATATTCCCTCATCTTTAAGTCTACAGCAGGTTTATAGCAACAGTCTCCTTAGAAATCTTGAAGCATTTGTTGTGGAGAGTATCAAGGAAGTATTGTAATTAGAACTGCTCTGCTTGGGTACCAAAGATCAGACATGAAACATGATCAAGGTGTGGCCCATATTCAATTTTTTTTTCATAATGTTATATTTCAAAGGAAATGCCGGTGGAGGCTAATACTTTCATTTCTTTTCAATGAATCACTATGACTTGATAATAAGAGGCTTGGATGAATGTTCAAAGAACATTTGTTGTTTTTTAATACAGAGTGTAGGTTTTGATTTATTTGGTCATGAAAAAATTTCCCACTCCCTCAAAACAAAAGAAATTCACAGAACCGTGTGCCAAAACAATGTTTTTAAAAATCTTTTAAATGATGTTGTGCCCTCTCTCCTTCCTTCCTTCCTTCCTTCCTTCCTTCCTTCCTTCCTTCCTTCCTTCCTTCTCTTTCCTTCCTTCCTTCCTTCCTTCCTTCCTTCCTTCCTTCTTTCTTTCTTTCTTTCTTTCATTCTCTTTGCTTCTCTTTTTGTCATTCAGCAGTGATACTTGCCTCAATATTTCTTCTAGCAATATTTTGAAGCAAACCAAATAATACTTAAACCCAATAAAAATCCAGAGCAAAGAGGGCTTCCCTGTGGAATTTCACTTGGAAAGTTACATTTTTCAGCCATGCTTTTACAGTTTAGTAATCCTTGTCACTGTTCTCTACACTTTTTTTTAAGAATTTCTGAGGACAGAATCAGACTGAAATAAAGGCAATAAAGGCACAAGTAAATAAATATACTTTATGTATATGCAATGTAGAAGTGTTTTATGCATGCTTTATCATCACTGAATTTGATAATAAAATATATTTTAAAACAGGCTTCCCTGTTAGTCCTTTGAGGTAGGCTAGGCGTCAGGTGCAAAGAATCAGATCATGCATTCATTGCAGTTAAGAAGATTTATTATTCAAACATGTACACAAGACTCTTGTCAACTAACATTAAATATTAAATTGGCACCAGGTAATGGTTAACAGAATTTAAGAAGAGTTGGACTTAGACCGTGGGAACGCAATAACTCTAAGCTGATAACTCGTTTAACTCTGCCCCCCCCCCCCCCAGCTCTGCCTGCTCTTTTCCTACACCAGGTCAGAAAATAGATGCCACAAAAAAATACTAGAATTCTATTTTATTGATATAGGTCAGTGATGGCAAACCTTTTGGACTTGGTGTCAAAAATTAGAAAAAGGGCTAATGATGGCTGGCATATCACAGGGACCCTGCCCACCCCCACCCAACAAAAGACTAACAATTTTCTATATCTGCTCTCCCCCCCCCCCCCAATCTAGGCTATCCTGAACAGTGGTGCTCAGTGGTGATACTGAGGCTGTAACTAAAGTGGAGGCACAGGCTTCAACTTCACTCCTAACACCACCACTGCCACTCAAAAAGTCTAACTCATATTAGTCCTCAAAGAATCCAAGCCTTGGGGAATGGCATGATCACCTCCATGACCCAGTGTTCCCCAGGATCTGCCATGCGCCACTTACCTTCAGTCTTTTTGTTAATTGGCCCCATGTTAGTGGTGGGTTGCCTCTGATTCGGACCGGTTTGCAAGAACCGGTAGTAAAACTGGCGGGAGGCTCCACCCACTGCCCCGGATGTCGTCATAGTTGATCTGCATATGCGAAGCGAGCGTGCGTGCGCAACCCCGTTGCAAACCGGTAGTAAAGGAAAGTAAAACCCACCCCTGCCCCACGGCCTGCAGTGGGTCACACGAGACATTCATTCTTGATCCAGCTTCAGAGAACAGTCTTCCATGGCCACAATTTTCGAAAATCATGTGAGAACGGAGCATGCTTTCGAAAATAGCTGTTGTCAGGTGTTGGCAAATGCTGGCATGTCACCTAAAATATCATGTGTGTCATAGGTTCACCATTATTGATATATAAGAACAGGATCTTGAAAACCTGGCAGTGCTTATACTAAAGGAAGTAGATGAAAACTTTCTTTTTAACACCTTCTTCCCTTCTCAGGCTGACTTCATGTTTTGCTAATGATCTACGCATAGTTTCTCCAAAGTCATCTTGGTGGCTCTTTTATCCTTCTCCTCCTAATTAGAAGTGGGGTTGAGGCTCCAGTTTTTTATTTTCTTATGAGGAATTCACCATTTTTAACAGTGCAATTTTACTTCTGTATTGGAAACATTGTCTAACAACAATTACTGAATTCATAGCTCTAAATATAATCTTTACTAGCCTCTTCTCCTAAGGAATGCGGTGGCTCAGTGGCTTGTCGATCGAAAGATGTACAGTTCAGTGGTTTGAATCCCTAATGCCACTACTTGTCCCAGCTTCTGCCAACCTAGCATTTTGAAAGCACGTAAAAAATGCAAGTAGAAAAATAGGGACCACCTTTGGTGGGAAGGTAACAGCATTCCATGAACCTTTGGCGTTTAGTCATGCCGGCCACATGACCACGGAGACGTCTTCGGTCAGCACTGGCTCTTCAGCTTTGAAACAGAGATGAGCACCGCCCCCTAGAGTTGGGAATGACTAGCACATATGTGCGAGAGGAACCTTTTCCTTTACCTGTACCTTAGCCTCCTCTTCATAATTTTATCCTACTATGTGTTGTTGTTGTAGGTTATAATAGCCTTAATCAAATATTAAGACTATTATAGCTTGTTATAATATATTATAAAAATATTCCTGATGAAGAGTCAATATTTGAATGTAAAATCAGCTAAATATCTGTTTTATAGGACATTAAGATTTTACTACAATGCTGGTTATTATCTGCAAAGAATTTTAATTTATTTATTTAATTAAAAACACTTTATCTCCATATGTATCAGGATAGAAAGTAAGAAGCCATACAGAATGCTCTTCCCTAAGGTAGGTATTTATATTCAGCAGTTCCCAGAATTATTAGTGATGGCTACTTTGGTAATGGGATTTTGGAACTGAAGCTGACACAGGTGGAGATTTCCCAGCTAGTAAAGGCAGAATATTTTTGATTCAGTCTCTGGCATTTATGAGCAGGGCTGGAAAAGTTTCCTTTGAAAGCCTTGGGAGCAATACTGGATCTGCCAGAATTCCAGTCAAATGTAAAGAGGGCAGGGCTCTTGTATCTACAAATTGTTCTTGATAAAATTATTTCTTCTATAAAATAAAAGACATACCGTATTTTTCGGACTATAACATGCACCTGACTGTAAGACACACCTAAATTTAGAAGAGAAAATCAACAAAAAAAAAGTTTTTGGCCTCTGCGCACCCCATTTTTGGGCCTTTTTTGGGGCCTTTTCCAGCCTTTTTTTGGCCCATTTTCTAGGCTTTTTTCAGGCCATTTTCAATGCTTTTTTCAGGCTGTTTTTTCTGAAAAAAAGTCCCCCCCAAAAAGCTTTGAAAACGGGCTGAAAAAAGCCAAAAAATGGGCTGAAAAAGATCTCAAAAAATGGGCCAGAAAAGCCTTGAAAACGAGCTGAAAAAAGCCAAAAAATGGGCTGAAAAAAGCCTTTAAAATGGGCCAAAAAGGCTTCAAAGACGGGCTGAAAAAAAGCCCTGAACATGGGCTGAAAAAAGCCCTGAAAAAGGCCGGGAAAAGGCCCAAAAATGGGGCTTGCGCAGGCAAAAAAAATGGCCATGAGTGGGCGGGGCTTCAGCAATGTTTGGTCTATAAGATGCGCAGAAATTTTCACCCCCTTTTGGGAGACAAAAAAGTGTGTCTTATAGTCCGAAAAATACGGTAATAGTTTTGTCTACTTCGCATCTCTTCACCTGATACATCTACTGATACCTCTACTGTAACCACATCTTACCCTAGTAATTACTTTACAGCAGGGGTCCCCAGCACCCTGGTCCATGGACTGGCAGCGGTCCGTGGCATGCCAGCACCTGGGCTGCGCAAACAGGCAAAGCTCCATCTACGTGGTGTAGGAAGAATGCAAAACCACTCCGCCTCCAGTCCACGGAAAAACCTTTCTCCATGGAACTGGTCCCTGATGCCCAAAGGTTTGGGGCCACTGCTTTACAGGACTGAGTATTGCAATTAGATAGAGCATTTCGGATCAAATATAAAAAGATATCCCATATTAATATCATATATGCATGTCTATAAAATGGCAGGGTTTGCTGGTATTTCGATTGCAGTCAAAGCAAAAGAACAAAGGTATCAGGTGCATGATACGATGGCATATATGTGGGTGTATGTATATGCATGTCTGTATATCTATTAGTCATCTCATTACTAGGAGTGGCTGGCCAAAAATCACCCTGCTGGCTTCTATTCTTATGGAAGAAGTCTAGAATCTATGTCTCCACTTCTAATACAGCATCTTGATTATTGTATCACATTGCCTTTCATATCAATGGAGATCTTTCCTAGTTTTCACACAGGGAAAACCAAATCCTAATCCTATTCAATGGCCCTTCATACTGAAAATAGGACCTTAAGGAGGCATGCAGAAGGAGACTAGAAAAGGCTTTAAATTAATCTTGGAATGTATATTGTAGTCCTGCATAACATCCTGGGATAATAACAATATGATAGTTAAGCAAGGAAAAATGCATCAAGTGCACTTTTGAGGAATAAGCTTGCAGTGACAGAACCACTATACAATATTTCATGTTTGAAGCTATTAAAAGCACATCCTGTATTTTATATAAAGAATTACTTAATTTTGCCATTATTTTATTTAAGTACCCTTAAATCATTCCCTCAAACATAGTAGCTCAAATACCTCTACAAGCACAGTAAAGATTGGGGCTGGGCATGCTTTGAAAATAATTTAGAAGTGCTTCAGACCTCATATAAGCACAGCATTTCTCAATTAAATTAGCCTGACCTTTTTCAATTTGACTTTGTTTCTAGTGGACAATCGCTTAAATATGAGCCAGCAGTGTACAGCAGCAGCCAAAAAGCCAACGCAATCCTAGCTTGCATTAACAGAGGGATAGAATCAAGATAATGTGAAGTATTAATACTGCTTTATAAAGCCTTGGTAAGACCACACTGAGAATACTGCATCCAGTTTAGGCCACCATATTATAAAAAAGATGTCGAGACTCTGGAAAGAGTGCAGAAAAGAGCAACAAAGATGATTAGGGGGCCGGAAGCTAAAACATATGAAAAACAGTTGCAGGAATAGCATATGTCTAGTCTAGTGAAAAAAAGGACTAGGGGTGACATGATAGCAGTATTCCAATATTTGAGGGGCTGCCACAAAGAAGAGAGGGTAACTAGAACTAAGAAGAAATTTTCTAACAGTGAGAACAATTAACCAATGAAACGGCTTGCCTTCAGAAGTTGTAAGTGCTCCATCACCAGAGACTTGAGACTGGACAGACACTTGTCTGGAATAGTATAGGGTCTCCTGCTTGAGCAGGGGGTTGGACTAGAAGACCTCCAAGGTCCCTTTCAACTCTGTTATTCTGTTATTCAGACTTCCTTGGTGTTTTTTTTTTGGGGGGGGGGAGTTGCACCTTTAATGGGTCCATCACTTCAAGAAGCATATCTTTTGTGAGGTTTGTGCCCTGAGAAAAGAATGAGTTCCTTAAGGAATAATGGGTGTGGTGTTTGCATGACATTTGTAGCACTTCTTTCAAATCACCTTTCACACGAGTGCAGCCTCATTAAGGATTTTGGGGGGGAAATTAAACTTTATTGCTTGCTATCTTTGGAATATAGGGATTGGCCCAAATCAGGCATACTAAAAGGGAATGCTTGATTATTTTTTTTAAAGATAAATATGGTGTGGAAATACCTCTAGTAGATCAGGAACTAGCTTGATTTTCAGGGGAAAAGATGACAGAAAACAGCACATTCAAAAATTAAAATTGCTCTTTATTTGTCATGCAGACTTGCGTAGAATCAAGCATTACAATTCATAAAATAGCAGCAGCAGAAACAATCACCTTTTCCAATATTGCTTTCACATTAAAGAAAGGAAGAAAAGAGGTGACAAAGAGAGAAAGAATGAGAACGGGTACTCATCTGTGGAAACATACATAAGCACCCTGTGTGGAAACATAACATTGCATAACATTGCAAGGTAACAGATCATTTGTGTCTCAAAGCTAATTTACTGTAGAAGAGTGCATGGTTAAAATAGTTTGTAGCTTCATATAGACTCCATCTGAAAACCCAAAGAATATGCTCAAAAAGGAGAAAAAAATCAGAAATGTTGTTTGGAATGAGACAAGCCCATGAAGTTTGCCAGTCTAGAAACCCACAATATATCTGTTTTTATATCAGAGCTAACACATTGTATCGAAGAAACCAAGAAAGTGTTTACAATTACTGGTTTTATGCATGTTTCCCCCCCACCCCCCTTATTTTGGACATGTCCAGGAGTACAATAACTGGCAAACTGGAATGTCTCTTGCACAAAATAAAAGATGCTGATGTAGGTGAATAAGGCTAGATCGCAGAAATAGGTTTTGTTAGAGAAATGTTTGGCACAAGATTTACACCCGTTAAGATTTCTGATATTGATTGAACAGCTGATGCTGCAGTGGTAGAAGTAGCATCCAAATGCAGACATTCTTTTTGTAATATCTGTTCACAACCCTCTCACTGATCTAACAATAACAGAGTTGGAAGGGACCTTGGAGGTCATCTAGTCCAACCCCCTGCTCACGCAGGAGACCTATACTAGGGATTCAAACCACCAAACTGCCGACCTTTCTGAAACGATTACACAAACGGTTTGCTTAATGGGGTTGCATTTCCTTCTGTGAACCAACTGTGGCCTCCCTGCTAAAGCTGTGCCAGGTGGAGAAACTCGTCTTTCAGCCATGATAGATCAAGTTCCAACAGAGGAACAGATCGAGTGTGCAGATATCCAGGTGAATGTTAAGAGCTAGACCTTGATGGAAAAGGTGAAAGTGTCAGAGAGGAAAAAGCGCTTTTTTTTTTTGTGGTTTTGTTTTCCCTTGGCATTATTTACATGACAGGCACGATGAGCATGGTTATGCGAATTGTCATTCAGGAGGAGGAGGAGAGGACCTGACTTTAATAGGCAGTTTTCCTGCTTGTACTGGTTTTTGATACAATTTTTACACTGGAACCTCCTCCTCCACCTGAGGAATGGCGACCTCCTCCACTGCTGTAACAGCTCCCACCTCCGCTGCTGAACCCTGAACCAAAACCGACTCCTCCATAGTTGCTGCCACAGCTAATGCCATAGCCACCGCCGCCACCACTACCGATTCCAACTCCGAATCCTCCGCCGAGTCCTCCGCCGAGTCCTCCTCCGAGTCCAGCACTTCCTCCGCCAAAACCTCCTCCCAAGGCCAGGCCACTTCCACCAGCATATCCACTGGTAGTAGTGTTGCTGACTACAGCTGGAAAACAACAGGGCGGGGGGGGGGGGGGGGGGGAGAGAAAGAAAATTAAGTTGCTTCTGTGACTTCTATAGAGAAAATGTATGTCAAGGCCGCTTTTAAAAAAAAAAAAAGCATGCGCGCACAAATGTATAAATAGGGACGATACTTACAATAGCTGACATTTCCAACGCCTTCTTGCAGTCTAAAAAGCAATGTAATAATTGGAGTTAACGCTTCAACTTACAGTAAAATTACCACATTTTTAATATAAAAAAGGAGTATTGCGATGACAGTGATATGAACTCAACTTGTGTCTAGGGGCAAGTGATGAAACATGCCTCATAATGTCACAGCACAAATGTCACGACTGACAGACTGCTGTCACATATTGGGGCAGAAGCAGGGTTGGGCTGCTGGGGGTTCGCAGGGGTTCGGGAGAACCTCTAGCTAAGATTCTGTGCATTTCGGAGAACCCCCAAATCCCACTGACCAAATCTCAACTGACCTGATTTCTTCTCCTTCTAGCAGCTTCCTGTAGGTGGCAATCTCGATGTCGAGAGCCAGTTTGACATTCATGAGCTCCTGATATTCCTTGAGTTGCCGGGCAAGTTCTTGTTTGGCTCTCTGTAAAGCTTCCTCCAATTCATTCAGCTTTTGCTTAGCATCCTTGAGGGCAAGTTCACCACGTTCTTCAGCCTCAGAAATGGCTGCCTGAAGGTTGGCACACTGGGAATGGATATAACAATTTTTAGTGTTGTTATTGGAGGCCATTCATGTGAAAACTGTTCCAACGGGTTCTCTTTGGATAATTCAGGAAGAATATCTCTTCCAGCTTGTAAGCACAGAAAACTTGAAAATCTTTTCTTAAAGACAAAACATACTTCTGTGCAACAAAACAATTGTATACTACCAATATTAGTATATAAAACACATAGGTGCTGAGTACACATCTGCATCTAAAGCAAATGCTTGTGGTTCAATGCACTAACATTGTAATAATATTTCCGTAAATGGGACTAAGTGGTCAGATTTTCTCCAACACTGGAAACAAGCTATATATAAGGTGATTGTTCATTTTTGACTCAATGTGTTGTGTAACCTGAACCATTTAAGTTCTAAGTTTATGCCTTAGCATAATGTGGAAATTCAGCCAATTATGGCTTAAAACTATAATTAGCAAAGAAGAATATGCAAACTCTGCTATTGGGAAAGCCGATCTCTCCCATGCAATACTGTAGTACTGGGCAAAATTCTGTAAAACTTCACTTGCAACTTGTCCTCAACAACTGCATGATAATTTATATATTTATATACAAAGCTTCTGTTATTTATCATGCTCTGAGCAAATAATGCCTCCGGATAGATATAAATGGAATAATTCCAAAAGAAGCTGTTGAAACTGCTGATCTATCATTGATTTTTTTAAAAGACGGATGATAAAAGAACAAAAATATTTTAATAATATGGAAAAACTGGCTCACTGTAGTTGCCTGGCTACCTTCCTTTAGAACACATTAGGGTGTGGAATAATTTATATAATAACCTGCCTGTCTGCCTGCTTATCTATGCTATAATAAGATGAAGGAGGGGATTCCTGGTTTAATTTGCAATGCCTAAGAGCTATTGCAAAGCAACTAACTGCAACTTGTTCAACTTGATTGTGTAGATACCTTGCAACATTTGTACAATGAGAGATGTGGTATCTGTGGATTCACTAGCAAAATCCCACAGAGTAGAAGAAACACTAAAATGTGGTTATGATTAGAATCACATAATGTTTAAAAAGGAGAATTTTTGAGTGTGCTAGTCTTTGGTGCCCCAAAGGAGCTTTTTCAAAAGGCAACTGGACTTGTTTTATCCTTAAAAACGTTTTTCTTCTCATCCAAGAAGTTTCTTCAGTTCCACTTCTTCAGTGAAATGTTTTCAAAGAAAAAACAAGCCTGGTTGCTTTTTGAAAAAGCACCTTTGGGACAATTATGACCTGGATGACTGGGAATCTCCATAGACATAGTCTTTGGTGTATATAATGGCTCCTCACGTGCTTCCTACTTATTTCTTGTAATGCATGGTGTTTAACCACAGTCCATATTTTTTCTTTATTTATGTCATCTGAATGCTGAATGGCCATCATTTCTGGTTAGCAGTTACTGGCATTCAAATCAATTAATTTTAGTTAATGCTAACCAGAAATGGCAACTGCTTGAATTTCAGTTAACATATTTAATTGTTGCTAGTCTCCTTCCTTCCTTCCTTCCTTCCTTCCTTCCTTCCTTCCTTCCTTCCTTCCTTCCTTCCTTCCTTCCTTCCTTCCTTCCTTCCCTCCCTCCCTCCCTCCCTCCCTCCCTCCCTCCCTCCCTCCCTCC